>ML213515.1:382651-652807 GCA_004369045.1 Heliocybe sulcata | reverse complement strand
CCACGGACAGCAGCGACGATGAACTCCATTACCTTGATGCAAGCAAAGCCTTAAGTTCGAAGGCGGGGATAGATGCGCAGGCGGTTGCCCGCGTCTTCTTCGATGTATCCCGTATAGCGCCTAAATTCCGGGAGTGGGTGGAATACCTTAAGGATGTTAGTCCGCAGCCTGAGGACCGCCGAAATGCAAAGGCTATACACGACAATCTTAAACCGTTCGTCGACATACTCGGGGTTTGGATTGGGGAGACCAGTTCCGGTTCAGGCAGCACAACAACTGCGGGATTTCATACAACGGACGGAGCAGCCGTGGCGGCGACTGTGATGCCGCCTCGGGCTTCTCAGCAGCGCAGTCAATCTTCCAAACGCAGCTGGATGCCGGACATTATTGGCGCGTCGCCCGAGAAGGCTCAGAAGCGGCACAACTCTCACGGATGGAATTAACTTTGGTATCTATCACAGAACTACATGCTTGTTCTATAGTATATTATGCTGGGTTGCGGCTTGCTATGCATGCTACGCCGATATACAGACAGTAAATATGCTTCCGTCTCCGATGCTCATGGCGGACTTAGCATTAATTGCTCATGGCGCGGCACGTGAAAGCCGAGATTACATCAAGATCAAGGTACCCGGGCTATTTCGGGACACTTCCCGAAAAGGCGCGCGGTTGTGCGGGCTTACCCTCCACCGAGCGAAACAAGACAGGCGTGTACATTCGCGGAAGGCATGGGTAGTTTGTTATATAGCAACCTTGGGCGGTGGATTATCTCTTGCAGACATGGAGGAGAGTGGTCCGCTCTCCCAGAAACTCTATCAGAGAGAACAAATACTTCTGACTATTGAAGACCTACTTTCGAGCGGCACAGACGCAGCGACGTTCATTACCTAGAAATCCGGTTAGACAGGCTTCTCCTGCTCGTAGACTCCCTATTCGATGCCTGTATCCTATCACTCCAGACTGAGTCAGATATCCCTGTTGCCGTAGAGGTGGCTTACTCAGGAGCTAAACGCTGTAAACATCGGCAATACAGATACAGGGGAGAATCACCGAGAATCTGGAACGGATTGTAGAGAAGGAGTGACGTCCGGCAAACAGCCGCACAAGATTGAAGCAGAAACTATTCGCGTTACAGAGTGAGACCTTCTCTGCTAGGGGACGCCGGGGACAATATTGACAGAGATGCAAGTGTTGACATAAATATATGATGTATACGGCCGACTCAGGGACATTATATGATAGTATCCGCACTTCTTGCGCCTGGTTGATTATCCACTCATGTTTAAGATTGACCCACGTATGAGCAGAAAGGAGCTTACAGGATCGTCCGGGCAGTCATCAATGAAGAAACCAAAATCCGGTCACCGGTTGCGAGCGAGCCATTTCGAGACCTTGCTTAGCGTCCTTGAGATACAACGATGCGCGTTGCCTACAAAGAGCACAAGTCAGTCTAATCGTCTCAGCAGTATCATGAGATATGACAGACCTCGAAACCTTCTCCAGCGCCGCGAGTATCTCCGAGACGGACCGCTCGCGCGTTGTGCTCTGCAAGATATCCGAGTCAAGCGGACTGAAAGGCCTGCAGCACGAACCGCCTACCGAGACTCCATGTCGACTCTATCCGCAACGTCATGAATGTGGAGGTGCCGAATGAGCGCTGGCTTGTCTGCCAGAACAGCGGCGCATCCTGGTCGTCGACATCGTAAGCCATAGGATCTCATGCCCGACTCCGCCGTCATCCAATCTGCTTGAGCCATCTAGAGTCTCCATCGTAAGTACCGTTGGTACAAGATGAGAACTACAATAGAAAGCGCACCGCGGATCTCAATTCTTTTCTGACTGAACGTCTTCGGTGCGGCCTCGGATTTCCGAGTTCCGCGGCTAGCGCAGGAGGACTGTGGGGAACCGATACAGGCCAATAATTGTGCCGCATAGTGTATCCATTATTCGTTACAGTTAATTCAATTCTCTCGTTAGGCAACGACGCTCCCAGGGCCTTCAACGATTCACGTGGCCGATATCTTCGTCTCTTGCGAGTATGTTCTCGAATATGCGCCGAGAACACTGGTCCGGCTTGAGTGTCTTGCCGGGAGCTAGACGGCGTTTCAGGATACACTACGACGTCGTACTGCCGCTCTCTCCTGTATCTCTCAGCGTCGGGTCGATGATACCTCGAGGGCCTTCCTCGGCTGGCCGCGGCATACGAGGACGATGAGAGCATATAGACGTCGTGAGTAGACATGGTAAGGGTAGCTCCAACTTCGTTATCAGAACAGAGGAAGACATCCTTTATACGAGGCAGGAGGTAGCGAAGCGTCGCGCGGGACAGTTCATGCTGCTAAGGGCCCCAATGCCAAAGGCCAAAGCAGAAGTGCTTGGGAGACGCTCTATGTAGCCCTGCAGCCCTCATAGCGTCGTGAATCCCTAATTCGTCGATGTCGCGTCAAGCAAGCGCCCAATGATTGTGGCAGAAGACAACCTGAAGTCGCCGAATTGAGGTGGCGTCTCAATCTTACCGTCTTCCCACGCCTTCCTCTTCCCTTCATGTCGAAAGCCCTCACGAGCGCCATACGCGCCTCCTGCCGCAAACCGACCCTGCTGCCTGCGTTTCCGCGCCGTACAGTCACGACAAAGCCGGCATACGAAGGACACATCCCTCTGAACGTTTTCGAGAACGCTTTCCTCGCTGTTGGCTCCGCTGTCATGTCCCTCGCAGACCCTCGAAGAGGCGGTACGTCTCATGCCTCAAATTCTCACTGGAGAAGTACTACAATGCATATTTATTCTTCAGATATGATCGCAGCACTCGGGGAGACCACCGCTGGCCCTGCGCTGCCCCGCCTGCGCGACCTGATGCTTGAAAGCGCTGAAGGCCGCCAAATCCTCAAAGATAGACCCCGAGTGAACACGCACACCGTGGACATGACCGCCCTCGCGCGTCTCCCAGAGGGCACCTTCGGGCATGCCTACGTTACCTGGCTCGAACGCTGCGGCGTGACCCCCGACACGCGCGAGCCCGTGCGTATCTTCCACCTACACTGAGACGCCCCCGCTGACTTCTTGAATCCACCCAGGTGCACTACATCGCTGACCCCGAGCTCGCCTACGTCATGCAGCGTTACCGCGAATGCCACGACTTCTACCACTGCATCACCCACCTCCCCGTCTCCGTCTCCTCCGAGCTCGCCCTCAAGTTCTTCGAGTTCGCCAACCTCGGCCTCCCCGTCGCCGCCATCTCCGCCGCCTTCGGGCCCCTCCGTCTCTCCTGGCCGCAGCGTCGCCGCCTCGTCACCGAGTACGTGCCCTGGGCGCTCCGGTGCGGCGCGAGCTGCAGGAGTTTGATCACGGTGTACTGGGAGAAGCGGTGGGAGCAGGATGTCGGTGAGATGAAGCGGGAGCTGGGATTGTGGGATGCGCCTGAGGCAAAGTGGCCGAAACCGCTGAAGGAAGCCAAGGCGGCTGCGGAGAGGAGAGCTGCCGCTGCGCCCGTTGTCTAAACGCGGTTATATCTTTATCTTCGTCTGTAGCAACTAACAAAATCAATGATTGACGGGCAGTGCAAAAGTGATACAACAACCTACAAGATTGCATCCTGTGCTATGTATGTGCCTTGTGGATGCTGTATCCTCGCGCCACAAATGTCGGCGTTGCAAATTTAAAGAAAATGCAGTAAGAATACCCTCACTTTCATCACTCTCTGTAATAACTGACAAAACCCAACTGTAATATGATTGACGGGCAGTGCAAAAGTGATGCAACAACTGATCTACAAGATTGTGTTCTCTGCTATGTATGTACCTTGCGAATGATGTACCCTCGTGATGCAAATAAAGAAGATGCGATAAGAATACCCTCACTTTCATCACCCTACGACGGCCGCGCAATCTTACTCCTCACCCCATACCCTGGCAACTTCGACGCCGCCGACGCGCTTTTCTTCAGCGGCACCCCCTCCCTCGCCGACGGTGCGGACAACTTCTGCATCGACGCCGCACGCGCCTGCAGCCCCGACATCGCAGGAGGCTGCTTTTGCACACCGGCGGAAGCCGTCGTCGTCACACTCCTCCTCACAGGCGGGCGCTGCACGCTCGCGACACGTGCCGGCCCCGTCGTCGACCTGACCACGCTCGCAGGCTGCTTGCCCGCAGGCGCTAAGTTCAATCGGGACCCTGGCGGGGGCCGCTGCACGCCCTTGATGCCCGCCCTCGGTGGCGGAACCGCTACGGAGGGTCGGCGAGCCACGCTAGGTCTTGCTGGCCCACTCCCCGTGTCCGCATCTGCAGCAGCAGCCTCCGTTTTCGAGGTGACGACTATAGACCGCCGACGGGTGAGAGGTGCAGCCCGTGGGTTGGCCGATGTCGAAGCGTCCGGTTTCGTCCCTGTGCGTTTCACGATCCGCAAGGCGTTCACAGGCTTGAGAGGCTGTGCGACACGTTTCGAAGGGCTGCCTGCGAACGTTGTCCGCCGCGTTGGTTTTTGAGCGAGCGGAGTGCCTTGTTGCTCTTCAAGGACTGTCTCGTCAGATCCAGTTGAGGGTAAGCGTTTAGGCGACTCACGGTGCGTGGTAGATCTGGGGCTTGGGGATGGAGACGGAGGTGTACATTTGGGGGATCGGCCTTGAGAACCTTGGTCCAGTCGGCTAAAGACTCACTGTAAAAGGAGGAAGGACTTACTTGATTCGTGGGAATTGGCTTGGATCATCGCTGCAATGCTTTCTGGCGCTATTTGGTGACAAGTCTGGTACTCTGGCTGGAGAGCGGAATAGATATGCCACTCACTGGTGTCGACCAAGGATCTCATCGGCCCACGGGGAGTAATCGGCACAGTACAGTGATCATCATTGTCATCTTTGGCTGATGAATGATGAGTTGCATCACGGTCGAGAGTAATCACATCGCATACCAGCCACGAGATCCTCTTCAGTGTCCATCCGTCGCCCGGGCAGTTCCTCCCCGCTGTCGGAACCTGATAGTTCCGTCCTAGTTATGATATCTTCAATAGCTTTCACATCTGCCGCCACATCAAGATCTTCTCCTGATGAATCAGCCAGGAAGGAGATCCTGTCTTTGAGCAGATCAAACGACGAATCTGCTGCGAGATGCATACTAAAGGTGGTCTTTAGATCGAGAGAGTTGCGTTTAATCGACGAAGGGCTATCGCGAGTATCCGTGTGCTGAGCATTAGAAGCTGCTTCATGTGGGTCGCGAGACGGATGCGGGATTGCGGACGATGCGCTGGCTGAGGACGGGATGGAGGAGAGGGACGCGTTGACTAGGAGGTTGGAGGTGGTCGACGGGATTAGGTGCGCGGTGGACGAGTCAAGTAATGGCACCCCGGAGCAGTTCCCTTCGAGAGAGGGGGAGAGGCTTATGGTAGGACGTATAGCGTCTAGGTCCGAAGAGGAAAGGTTGCGCTCTGCGGGCTGTGTGTCGGATGGTGGAGTGGCTGATACAGTATCAAGTTTTGGAATATGAGAAGACGTAGCCGTGCGAGTCCTGCAGAAGTACAGAGCGGTGAACTCTCCGTGATCTGACTCGTCCGGCTGGACGATATCCTCCGAAGGCCGGCAAGAAGATGATGCTGTGTCCTCAACATGCTCGGTGCGACCAGACAAGATATCAACGTCGCCTGTTGCGTCGTCCGCAGGACTAATTTTCCCCGCGTTGTCTGGCTCAATCTCGCCGCCCACGTCCTCCAGTGGGTCCTGAACGACGCTGACGTCCCCCACGTCCACTAGCTTTCCATTATAGTCCCACAACGACGGCACCTTCTGTACATCCTGCTTGTTATACGTTTTGTTAAAAAAGGCCGTAAGTGTGAGCCCGTCCTGACTGTGCTCTTCGTTCTCCTTGTTCGAGTCGTCTGACGAGTTCTGCGCGGAAGAAGACGGGGAATTGAGGGGATCGAACATAATCAGAACACTTGGTCGTGGCCCAGTCATAGTGACCGTCGTTGAAGGAGTATCAATGCGGCAGAAATAAGAGAACGACGACGGTCAAAGGAAGAGACGCGTTGGCGGCAGGGCACGCGCTGGTGCACGTGTATCTGTAGTTCCGTCATGTGTTTGTATTATGTAATCCATCCGAGGGTGTGCAATTTCGCACGATATCCGTCTTTCCGAACAATTATCGTCGCAGGATCCAAGGCAGCTACCAGTAAGTAGTTTATAACTCACGGCAGATTTGAAGATGTATATAATGGTAGCTGCTACTATGGTCTGAGTCATGGCCTAGGTGCTTCAGGTAGGCAACTTTGTTCGCTCGTGATTCATCAGTTGCTAAAGATCCCATCCAGCTGCCGGATCTTATGTTCATCCCCGTCTCCCTGCAACCTGAAGGCAGGTAACTTCGATGATCATCGTATTCATTGTTGTAATGTTGAGTGAGATAGCCACGAATCCATGATTAATTTATCGCCACTAATGGCTCTCCAGAGATGGTGGTTGCCATTGCACCGCTTTTACCGCTGCTGCACGATAACGCTACTTTCACACTTATAACATCGACTACCATCCCGCACATTGCCTGAAACACCCTGATCATCTGTCCCATAAATTACGACCTAATGACTTTCCTATTCATCCCAGTTTTTATAGGCTTTATAATATCGACTGTGTGAGTCACCTACGCGCCTCACCCCTTCATGAAGCCCTGCTCACTCTTGTACAGACTGTACGGTACCACATGCGGGCAGGTCATCTGCTACTACCGCAGATATTCCAGCGACGTGCTGGGGATGACAAGTTTGGTTTGTCGCTTAAATGCCATTTATTCCCGACGCAGCCCTGACTATTTCTCACTAAGGTCGTGTTCGTCTGGCTTGTGAGCGAAGGCGCTCTCTCATGATACATAATGCTGAACTCATCGTTGAAAGATGGATACAGTACAACAATTTCTTATGACGGACACTATATGGTACTACCTAATATACCGGTGCGGCGGAGATACGTCTTCATTCTCAACAGCAAACTGGTCCGTATCCTCCATCGTGGTACTAAATCAGCCACTGACTGCCAGGGTCTGCATCAGGGCAGTCATAGTGAGCGCAATCACTTACAATATTTCATGCTAATGACAATCGAGGCAGTTCCACGTTATACCTACTGTACGTCCTAGTGCTCGCTTACTCGGATAACCTTCGACCTTGTCATTATAGGAGATAGCAGTCGTCATCGTGCAATGGTGCGTGTCCGACGCTACATAACCCACTTTCAATATAGTTAACTAGTCGCACAGCGTCTTCGTCAGAAGAATATGGATCAGTGAGACCAACTGTTCTGCTGCAATACGACGATTAAACGCTGAGCACAGTGTCTGAGCGCAACAAATGGACGTACCTCTTCGTACGTCCTGTCCCGACTTGTCTGGTGTTTTTGCTTATCCGTCTTAGAGTCTGCCTATCATAGCCGGCACGGGTAGGCTCTATACTGCGACATTGAGCTGTCTTCTGAACCGCTTTGTCCATAAGTCGCCGATGGAGGTGAGCTTCCATCGATGAACAATCCAGTCTTCTGGTAAACTGAACATGATCGGGCAGCGTACATCTGGAAATGGTAACCTCCCTACCCTCAGATGTTATGCCAAAGGATCCTGACGCGCCCCAGTCATAGGTTCCCCTCCTTCCATGACGACAGTAAACTCCAGGTAAGTACTCCCCATCCATACCATGCCTGTCAGTGAGTTGATATATACTATAGTGGATCCCCATAACAGCAGCAGCATGCCGCGCACTCACAGACATCGGCATCGCAGTAGCAATGTGCACCATTCTTCGAATGAAGTCTGGGGATATGTGGAAGGGGCACGTACCTCTTCTCAATAATGAACTACGCGGAGCGAGTTAACTGATGTTCCCAGCTCGTTCGTCCCGGTCCTCGCCGACTTTGCGTTGGCCACGGGGTTGGTCACAAGGTGAGTGGATCAGTTGCGTATTTACCGTGTAAACTGAATATGCGGGTATTCGGGTAGTGTGGCTACTGCTGGATACCTTACCGCTGTAAGTCGACGGCACTTCGAACGGTCCTATACGAGTCCCGCGCTGATTGCTTACAGCTGATCGCCAAGCCTTCGGAGCTGTATTATATCGGGATATACTACGTTTACGGAAGACGTTTGTACCGCCCACTCCCCCTGCTGCATCGCGCTGATATTCTCCTCCAGTGCATGTGAACACTCTCTTAGCCGGGTGAGCCGTCGTACTGAATGTACTTGCTTCAGCATACTGACCTGTAGACGTCCAGGCTGAACGCAAGAGATGTACTAAGAAACATGGCGAAGGAAAGTTTGCGACAGTCAACTCCGAGACCGAAATGGCCTGTGATGTTCGCGGGTCCATCTGCCGCATGAACAGGACCAAACGCCGCCTGTTTAGGTCTTGCGCAAGCCCTTATTCTAGTACCTCAGGGCATTAGTCCCTTACTGTATATTCATGCTAATGGATAGCTCTGGGGTGATGATGACAACTTGGAGGAACAAGGTCTCGTCTGAATGGATGACCGGTAGGCGCCTTTGTGTCAGCAGGTCCGACGCAGTATGGAGAAACTGGACGCGCATTATCGGCCCGGACGGATTGTCTGGCAACGAAGTTTTTCAATTTCAACTCGAATGCTTCTGCAATTAACTCCTTCTAAAATCTTGGGACGTTCCCCACATCAAGCGCTGAATTGCTCAGAATTGCTCGGTGCTCTCTTGATTGTGATTGTATGTCTATTCACTCGACTATCCTTCTTCTAATCCAGACGTCATTTGTCTTATAAAACCAAAATCAAGATATCCAATCCGTTGCAGCCATAGTGGCCTTCGAAGCATACTCGAAATCACAGGCGTAGTATGCAACACGATGCCCTAATGGTGGACCTCAACCCCATCGCTCAGATGAATATAGAACACCGCTGAACGCGCTACCTTCAAATTGGTTGCCATTCAGTCGCACGTATGACTGGAAGGTTGGCCCATGTTCATCTGCTCGCGCAGCGGACATCGCGATCGCGCCAGCTATAAAAGCAGGGATGTCAAAGTAACTGGCCCTCATCGACACCCCAACCGTCGACACGCGAACCATCTTATCTCTGCGAGCATTCTCTCCTCTAACACCTAACATGAAGTTCACGACTACCATCGCCGCTCTTGCTGTCTTGGTCCCCGTCGTCCTCGGACAGGCGCAGACCACCCAGCAAAGCGTCACGTACAACAGTGCGTACGACAACAGCTGCCTCTCGCTCGCCAGCGTCACGTGCGGGCCCACCCTCATGTCCATGGGGTTCAGCACCTTCGGATCCCTCCCCAGCTTCCCGTACATTGGCGCGACCTCCTTCATCCCTGCCACCTCCACGTGCTCTCAGGGTAACTGCGCCAGCTGCTACAACATCACCAATGGCGACGTGACAATCAGCATACTCGCGATCCACAGTGCTAGTGCGGGGATGAGCGTCGGTTTGGAGGCTATGAACGAGCTGACACATGGGCAGGGGGCGCAGATGGGGGCGCTGCAGACCGGAGGAATGCAGATGAACGTTGTCCAAGTTGACCAGTCCTACTGTGGGTTGCCTTCTCAGGCAGCCAACACCGGCACTGCATCCAGCCAGGGGACTAATACCTGTGCCGGGTCTTGCCAGGCGTCCAACGCTTGTGCTGGGACATGCCAGGGTTCCAACGGCGGTGCCAGCGCATGCCAGGGCGCCAACAGTTGCGCCGGCTCTTCCCAGGCATCCAACGCCTTCGCTGGGGCATGCCAGATATCTAACGCTTGTGCTGGCTCAGGCCTGGCAAGTGGAGGTTCCCTCATCCCTTCCACTGCTTCCATTGCTGCTGCACCCGCTGCAGGAACCATCGCTCCAGCTGCCGGACCTAGTGCTTCTGCTGCTGAGTCCAGTGCTCCTGCTCCTGCTGCTGAGTCTGGTGGATCTGCTGCTGGTAATCCCGTCCTTCGTTTTCGTTTCTGAGCGGTACGTCCAATCCTTTGAATCATCTGCGTCGTACTGAGTCTATCTCAGGGCCCTTTAGCGGAGGTGAAATGCCACCGGGATGCAGTATGCTGTGAAGTGGTGGTAGCACTATTGGATGCATATGCCTTATGAAGGACATGATCCGGATGAATGTCTCGACGACTTACGAACTTTGATGCATGATGTGTTACGAATGTACTGACAGACGTACTGGTTGGACAATCGCATTGATGCGTTCTTGGAAACTCAGGGATCGAAGTATCGGACTCTCCAGAGTCCAACTTATTGAGAGCGGTTTGAACTGGCAGTAATTTTTGCGCTATCATTCCCCGCCTAATCGCATAGAAGCTTTCCTCCCCTTTGAAGTTCGCATCCGCTACCAGACGTTGCCACACTCCTCAGCCACATCGCCACATGGCGTTACTACCCGATTGAGCTATGACGGCACCGGAATCGGACTCTGCAGTTTACTTCAAGGCCGTTTCTTAGATCTTAGCGTCCACCCCTCGTCTCATCCTTCCCTGCTGGCTCGTTCTGCTACTGCATATCCATCGTGCATAATTCAAGATGCCTCCGAAGAAGCAGCAGCCGAAGGCGAGCGGCTCCAAGGTCAAGGATGACAAGGTGCGTAATTGTACGGACCCATGGACAGATATCCACTGAAGACACAATATCAGACCTTTGGTATGAAAAATGTGCGGACCTTCATCAATCACCAGCCGCAGAATGCGTCTGACTCGACCCACAGAAAAACAAATCCGCCAAGGTCCAGAAACAAGTGGCCGTGATCCAAGCGCAACAAGCCCAAGCAGGCAAATCGCGCGCCCAGCTCGACAAGGAGAAAGAGCAGGCCCTGCGCGCCAAGGAGAAGCTCGAAGCGGAGAAGAAGAAGAAGGAAGAGGCTGCGTTGCTTAAGCCTGTACAGGCGCAGAAGGTGCCCTTCGGCGTGGACCCCAAGACTGTGCTCTGCGCGTTCTTCAAGGCGGGGAACTGCGAGAAGGGGAGCAAGTGCAAGTTCTCGCATAATTTGGATGTGGAGAGGAAGGTGGAGAAGAGGAATATATATGCGGATGGGAGGGAGGAGAAGATGGAAGGTGCGTGCGCGTGATGGGCGGATATTAGTGAACGGGGTTAACAGGGTGTGGGCAGATACGATGGATAAGTGGGACGAGGAGAAGCTCCGGACTGTCGTTCTCTCAAAGCAAGGCAACCCACGCACGACAACGGATGTACGCCCACTCCTCGCCGTCCCTCTCTACCCCTTCTAACCACCCCCACAGAAAGTCTGCAAATACTTTATCGAAGCGATCGAATCCGGCAAGTCCGTATCTCCCCTCCCCTGTCTCACATGTAGGTTCACTATACTGACTAAGTACGGTACGCTTAGGTTTGGTTGGTTCTGGGAGTGCCCGAACGGCGGCGAGAACTGCCAATACCGCCACGCGCTTCCGCCTGGTTTCGTACTCAAGTCGCAGAGGAAGCGCGAGGAGGACGCCGCAAAGGCAAACGAGATTAGTCTGGAAGACTTCCTAGAAGTTGAGGTGCGTCCTGACCCCATCATTTCCATATTCGGTGCGGTACTAAGACAGTGGGTGTGATGTAGCGACACAAGCTAGGCAGCAACCTGACACCAGTGACGCCGGAGACGTTCGCCAAGTGGAAGCAGACTAGGATGGACAAGAAGCAGGCGGAGGAAGAGGCCAAGCAGAAGGCCAAGGCGACCGCTGCTGCCGCGGGCAAGTCGAACGGCATGAGTGGACGAGATCTGGTGCGTTCCCCTTCCTTTCTCGCGGTATTTTTATGTTCGTGTGGTTTTAATGATCGTGGTCTGTGCAGTTCCAATACAACCCCGAGTGGTTCGATGACGAGGACGAGGACGACGATGATGATGATTGGGATTTAGAGCAGTATAGGAAGATGAAGGAGGATGAGGATCTGGCGGATGAGGAGAGACGTCTGAGAGAGCTTGGGTTGCAGCCTGACGGAGAGGAGGATGACGGGAGTGAT
The DNA here is from genome assembly GCA_004369045.1 of Heliocybe sulcata. NCBI lineage: Eukaryota > Fungi > Basidiomycota > Agaricomycetes > Gloeophyllales > Gloeophyllaceae > Heliocybe > Heliocybe sulcata. The sequence continues at coordinate 640,857 of ML213515.1, read as the reverse complement.
GAGGCGGAGGGGAGTGGGGGTGGGGGTGGGGAATGAAACAAAGGTGACAAGATGTTACCTGTAGCTATGTGTATATATCATGATCTACGGACTAACGCTATGTGGACGTGAACCCGCGCGTAGAGGGCATATTAAACAATTGTAAGGCTGCAATGTACAAACGCACAGCACGATCTACTCATCATCACTATCGTAATCTCCTAGTCCTAGCCCCGCTGGCGCTGCAGCGGGTGGAGGCCTCTTAGCCACAGGTGCGACCCCGTTCTGCTTCTGTATCTGCGCAAAGTACTTGAGCGACTCGAGCGTATCTGAGCTGAGCAGGCCCGACGCCTTCTGCTGCTGCGCCTCCGCCTCCGCCTCCGCCTGCAAGATCACTGCCTCCTGCTCATAGTCTATGTCCTCCTCGTTCTCCTCCCCATCGCTTCCATTCTCCAGTCTCCTCCTCTTCGTCTCAGGCTCCCCATCCCCGTCCTCCAACGCCCGCATCGCCCGCATGGCGTCCACGATCCTGGGATCCATCTTTTCTTGTATCGCCTTCTGCCCTATCTCCTCCAGCCGCCGCTTCTCCGAGACTTTGGACGTGGGGTTTGGGTCCTCGGTCGCCCAGCGGACGTTGAGGATCTCGTCATTGTCGAGGGACTGGCACGCCATGGATTCTTTGGCGAACTGCGCGTTTTGCTCAAGCGCGTAGGTGACGAAGGCGACGGAGCGGTATTGCAGGACTCGGACTGGGGAAGTTAGTATGAGTTGGCAGGGAGGGAGGGAAGGACGCACTCTTTTCGATCTCGCCCCACTCCCTGAAATGCCGCCTTACGACCTCCTCCGTCTCCACCCCCGTGCCCGTCTCCTTAATCCGCCCAATATACAGAGTACGGTTCTGCCGCTGGAACGACCCGACACCGCCCATGTCGTCGCGATAGTCCGCGAACTTGTCTCTCGCGAAGACGTCCTTGGAGTTATCCGGGAGCTCGGTGGTCTCGTCGGGGAGGAGGTGGAGGTACTCGCATTCCCAGCCGTAGGGGCAGCAGCCGCGCGCGAAGAAGAGGCAGTAGTATTTCATGCCGGTCGTGTTGGCGCGCGTGAGGCCGGCGTCTTTGTGAATATTGCAGCGCGTCTGGGACTTTGTTTTGCTATAACTGTATCAGAGACCGTTACAATAATGAAAGTCACTAAGACACGCACTTGGAGTAGTTATCCTCCCGATCTCCGCCCGCCCATTTGTTGTACCAGATATTGTAGACCTGCCCGGTCTGCGGTGCCTCTTTCTTCTCGACCTGGCCGGGCTTGACCTGTTTCCTGGCCGGCTTTAGCTTTTTAGGTTTCTTCGGTTTGGGTGCCCCGACAGCGTAGCCCTCCGGAATAACAATGGCGGTTTCGGTTTCGGTGCTCATGGTGGTAGAGGTCGCAGATGCAAGGTGGCGAGACTTGCTACTGCAATAAGCGCTCGTGTGGCGTGCTTATATAACAGAGGCAAAGCACTAATTTACCGAATGGTGAGCGACAACTTATAGCTACTCCTTCCGCCTCCTCAGCAGATTTTCTAGCGTTCGGCTCTCTGATGTACTTTTTCTTCGCCATTATTGTGGGTACTTCCCCTACCCATACCAAGAGGCAAGCACTGTACGCACACCTTGCCACAGGCCCATGATTCTGCCGTCGGTTGTTCCTTCGCACCTGATCCATAGAGCCGCCACTACAGAAGCTTGAAGCTTTGAAAAGCTGACCAAACCCGAGTATACTGGCCGAATCAGCAGTACGGATGGCCGATGCTTTAGAGACTCTGCTTCGTCTTCGGACTCGTTGACGCTCGCCAGTCAGACAGCTTCTGCCGTCAAAAGTTGGACAAAAGCCAGTTCGAAAGCGTGTACTGGTGGTCTATGCTTGGATATACCGCCACCCCAACAGAGCTCCAGACTTTAGATCAATAATATTGGTTTCCGAGCTTAGCGCTTGCACTGACGCTACCGGCACATGGTCTGCGCTGCCCTGCTGATCCCATGAATGATCAGCGTCGAATGCTCCTCTTCCCAGGCCCGAGCGCAAGTCCGGATTTGAAGCGCCTTCCCCGTGGGTCGGTACACTCGCTCTGGCTGAGAACGTTCTCAAGCGCTTCCTGCTATATATACCTGGGTCACCCTCGACGCCGATATCGCCTGCACTTGCTCTCTTCAACAGGACCACCCTAGCTTCCATGTCTGACCCAGTCACCTTCTACGGCTTCACGCCCGTCCCAAGAGACCCTGAAGTCCTGTTCAAGGATCATCCCACCGCTACTGGCCCCAGCCCCAAGCAGGATCCATTCACAATCAAAGACATCCCGCTGCCAGACTCGCCTCTCGTACGTGAAGTTAAGTCATTCGTCCAAGTATGTCTGTCTCTTTACCGTCCATGTTTTGCCGCACTTAACGAGCACCCAGAAAGAACTAGACGAACAAACCTTCAACCATAGCAACCGCGTCTACATCTACGGCACCGCGCTCGTCAAGACCCACTTCCCTGGCTGGTCCTACGACCCCGAGACGTACTACCTCGCGTGCCTGCTGCACGACATCGGCACCGCCGATCGCTTCCTCGCCACCACCAAGATGTCGTTCGAGTTCAAGGGCGCAATCGTTGCGCGGGACCTCATTCTGAGCTTAGGGGGCGTTGAGGACCAGGCGGACAGTGTGTGCGATGCGATTGTCAGGCATCAGGATATTTTTGTGAAGGGGTGCGCGCGTTTTGCTCCCGGACCCGGCTGAGTACTGACGTGCGCTATAGCGGGAACATCACGCTGATCGGCCAGATCTTGCAACTTGCTACCATCCTCGGTACGTCCGACCACGCTGTGTCTGCTCTTCACGTTGTTCACAATCTCTCCAGACAATGTCGGCCTGTACGCTCCGTCCCTCTTCCTCTCCCCCTTCATTCCTTCCTAACCTCACCTCCCTTCTCCTTCTCACAGCCGCGCAAACCTCATCAACCCCGACCTCATCAAGACCACGACCGCCGCCTTCCCGCGCAAAGGCTGGTCCGAGCACTTCGCACGGGTAGTCGAGAAGGAGCTGAGTCTGAAGCCGTGGTGCCACACCTCCACGTTCGAGGTGCCGGGTTGGACGGAAGGAGTACGGAGCAATTTCGCGGAAGATGTAAGGGGCAATGAGGTGATGAGGCCGTTTGACTAGTACTCGGGTTTGGAGTGTTGGGTGTGCAAGGTCGGGCTTGACCCATTTGTGCGGGTTTGGAATGAATAACATCATTAGCAATGGAACTCACTGCGCTCTCCTTTTCGATCACGCGTCTTCCTATATCCGCGTCCGGGCGCCTTGCAGTCTCCTCCTCGTATGCCCTTCATTAAGCTCAAGCGCCTGGTCAGCCAGAGCGCCATGGGTACGTACCACCCCCTCCGGTGATCGCATTCCCAGACCACAGGCTTTACATTCCTGCATTCTTGCTTCCTCTCCGTGGCTCGACCCGCAACTGTAGCCACCGAAAAGGGGCCACGATTCAAGGTCAAGTTCAAGTCCAGCTGTATATCGCGTTCTGTCTCGCCATCCGAGTTCCGCATGGTCTTCGACGTTCCGTAGGGCCGCCCACGCCGAGTTTCTCTTGCAGGCAAACTGCATTGGCAACGGCAGCCGCACTGGCCCGAGGACATCCCCCACCGTCGCGAAGAATCGCTCCCACATGGCAGCCGTGAGGTATCTGAGCTCCTGGACGACGGCGCTACGTCCGCGCCCGGGAATGGGGTGTGTCTTGGAGTATTCGAGCTGGTATGCATAAGCATCGTGGGTGGTGAGGGCTGTAGGAACACGGTTGCGCGTGGCACGGCGGGCTCGATGTTGTACCGCTATCGTCCGATTGTACGAAGTTCGTCGGCACGGTGTTGGAACTCCAGGATTCTCTGCTTTTGCTTCTCAAGAAGCTGATAGAACCCATTCAACTCTACCTAAACCCGCGAGCAGGTTCGTGATAGTCAGGTTATTGGTCACGAGTTCCTCGACGGCTAACATGTCTCTCCCGGTTCACACAGCAAAGGGTCATCTTCATCCATGTCTGTATCATGGATGGTTTGGCTTCATTGGCGAACTATATGCAGTCATATCTCTGATCAAAACCACGCACCATTTGACGATTTCACAAGCGTTGAAAGGCACTGGAGCACAGAATTGTGCGGAGGGACTTATAAGCCTCGTGGATGAAAATGAGGTTGATACCCGTACCGTAGGAGCCCTGGTCGTAGGAGGCAGTAGGACGGCATCGTGCCAGACTCTGACTGTAGCAAAATGCAACATCACGTGTATTGTGACCCGGCGTTACTTGAAAGACTATCCCGAGTTACACCAGTGCATACGGAGATATGAGAAGTGTACAAATCCTCGATTGAGCTCCTGTAAAGCATCAGTGTTACACATGGCCGACATTGTTCTGATATTTTTTAGGAAGAAAGAATTATAATATCATTGGACATAATACATTCAGCGTGTTTCGCAGTGCCATCATTGCATACAGATCCCATACTCCTGCAGCGCTCACTGCTTGTTAACGGCCTCCTTCTCAGCGTGCACCTTCGCAATGGCCGGCCTGGCCTGCATCTTCTGGAACCACGCCCAGAAATGCGGGACCTCCTTCGCAATGTCGTAGTCGGGCGGAGCCAAGGGACCGGTGCCCAACACATTCCACGAGATGAACGACTTTGCGCATGCAGCGTTAGCACCATTGCAAGTCAGATAGGGACGGGACGTACCAGGTCCGCGATGGAGTACTTGTCGCCGACGAGCCACTCGCGCTTGGCGAGCTCGCCATCGAGAACCTTGAAGACGCGCTTGATCTCGTTGTGGTAGCGCTCGAGCGCGGAGGGAACCCTGCGGCAAGCCATGAGTACGCAGTCGGCGATGAGAAGATATTTGATGCCTACTTCTCGGGGTGATAGAAGATAAACCAGGCGGCCTGGCCAAAGTAGGGGCCTTGACCGGAGGCCTGGAACAAGAGCCACTGAAGCTGCCGGTACTGCAAGGGCATGAGATGGGGATGAATCAGAAGTGGCGGAGAACTTGCCTGGTCATCGGCGGTAATGGCGCTGAACTTGTGCTCGGTGTCGTACTTGTCGGCAAGGTAGGTCAGAATGGCGTTCGACTCCCAGAGTATGAAGTCATTGTTCCTGTTAGTTTATAGGAGTAAGGAAAAGCGAACATAAACAATCGAAAACACATACGTGTGGTCGATCAGAGTCGGGATGCGACCGTTCGGATTATACTTGCCGGTGTACGCGGGCGCCTTGTGCTCCTCCTTGTTGAAGTCCAGGTAAATAGACTCGTACGTGAGGCCGAGCTCCGTCAGGAAGTAGGCGACCTTCCATCCATTGGGGCCTGCCTAATGTAACAACCGTGGTCACCTACTGCAGATCACGACGGCGCAGATTTCACATACCTTGTGAGTGTAGAGAGTAAACTGCTTTCCGTGAGACATTCTGAAGGTGTGCTGAGCTTTGAAGTGAGGTGAGAGTGTTGAGATCGATGCTGCCTACCGTCGACAATCTGACGCTTAAATACATCGCTCTGAAGCAGGCTTCCGGTCGTGCACGGCGTCTGACAGGGCACACCAGAAGAGGACTGCAATATTCGGGATGCGCCGGGCAGCATTTATCAGACTGTCCTGGGCGTGCGCGCGCTGGACGGGCATGCGCGGTGTTCAACGTACAACCTACTCGGTATCTATGGGAGAGAGAACATGTCTGTTAGCAAGAAGTGATGTTCTGATCAGTAAGCGTCCCTTCTTCTACTTTGATAGGCGTAAACAAGCATACCGATCGGGCATTTCGGGACTTTGCTGATGTTTGTCATTGCGGCGAGCCCGTACAAGCCCGTAAACTGCAAGGACGCCTTAATTACGAACCACAGGTTCCGAGAGACGCGTAAGTATATGCGCCTGTAACGACAAACATCAGCATCAACACATCTGTTCTGGACTCTGTGCCCTTTTGCTGACAACGACGTCGCGGTATGGGAAGTACCACAAAGCGCCGCGGAGGAAGGATGGACGACAATGGCCGTGGCAGGAGTTGCGACGAGGAGCGGATGGGTCTCGAGTAACGCTCGACACTCACAAACTGTAAGCAACGCAAACTGCAAGTACCCAGCCCAGCGCTGCCTTGGCAAAGATAGAGGAAGAATCCATTAAAACGACGATATTATTCAGACGTACGAACGCCTGCCCAGCCAGTCCGCAGTAACTGTAGAATACATATGATACACTCCGAGTCGCAATTAAGCTATCGCATGTCAGCGTACAATCTTCGCAAACACGATCCTCCACTCACAGGTCCCGACCAAGCAGCCTAAGCCTACTCCGCCTTGCCCTTCCCCTTCTTCGAGCTCTTCCCAGGCCCGCGTTCATACGCGTTCGTCTCGTCTCCGTCTTCGCCCTCATGCTCCTGAACAACCACCGCAGCCGCCTCGCTCGGGTCCCGCCTCGCCGTCCCGCCCTCGCCCTCGCCCTCCGGATGCCTATGATGCCGACAATGCGGGTTATTATGCCGATACCTCTGACTCCTCGACGGCCCACTATCATCCGAGTCCGAGTCCGAGTCCGAGTCCTCTTCCGACGACGACTCGTCAAACTTGCGCGGTTTATGGTATATACAACATACTGCCATCCCATCAACCCTCAAAATCAGTAATTCCCAAGCGAGGAAAGACAACGCACTCTTCGACTTCTTCTTCCCCATATGCTCATTATCGACCACATCGTCCGTCCACCGCACGCGCTCCCTCGTCCTCCTCGGTCCTCCTCGAAGCCTCAAACTCCCCACAGCCCCCGCCCCGTCCCCCACATCCCCAGTGTCTCCTCCTCCTCCCCCACTAGAGCCCGGTCGAGGCTGGACGTCGTGAATGGTGATAGTCCTCGACCCGTCCGAGGGCGCCGACGCCCCAGGTGCGCGCTGTGTCGCCACATATGCCATGGCCACAGGAATTCGAGCGATACTATGTGGACAATGTAGGAGACGGTGATCAGAAAGCTAGGGTAGGATAGGACGTGCCACGCTGGCCTCTTATAGTTGGTCGAGGGAAGCCGAGACGTTAATGTCGGGCGGGCGAACGGTGGTCCAGAAAACGGGGTAATGTACGGTGACATAGCGTTTACGTAATTGAACTCTGTGCTGCCACGTGGACTTTTGAGGTTACTCCAAGGGTACTTTAAAAAAAGTCACTTACAAGGTCAGCAGGTTAGTATACACGGCCCCAATGCATGTTAAAAGCCCAGATAAAAAATGTGATACCAAAAGCACAGTGTACATCTACCAAATACAAACCCCTCGAGGGAACAGGTATAGCTACAATCTAAAGAATCGTGAGTTACCATTCGGCCTATCACTCGTACCATTAGACCCTTTCACAGATCCACGTATCGTCGCTTGAGCAGTCAAAGCCTGCTTCACAGCTTTATCGTATCGATTGTTCGCTTTACGAGACAGATCAGCCACCACCAGAATCGAATATTGAAGGGCCGTAGACTCACTATAAGCCTCCGAGGCGTCCCACAACATGACCCCGCCAAAGGACGAATACGCCGCCTTTGCTTCCGCGATATAGTTTCTCACTGTCGCAGCGGAGACGTATCCGTCAGCGGCGTCCGAGGCGCCAGCAGCGCCGATGTACACCTTGACGTTCTTATTCGCAGACCTGGTCTTTGCCCAGTTATCCCTGCAAAACTATAGGTCACCAACAAGGACGGTTTGTGGAGGACGCACCAGGTAGCGAAATTGTAGTCCGCTGCATGGTTCAAGCCGCAATAGTTGTTATCTGCCGGTGATGCGTCAGCTGTCGTATGACACCCCCGTGGAGCGACGAACGAACAGAATTGCACGTATACGGCGTCGAAGGGTGCTGCGTCGAGTGCGTCTCCGATGTAAGCATCCGGGTACGGGCATTGCGGTGCAGCCGTGATATAATACCTGGCAAGCACCCAGACGTCAGGGAGCGTATGGATCCGCATTCATTCAGACTCCTTACTTCTTACCCGCCCCGCTAGCGCGCGCCCGAATCCTACTGACGAACGCAGCGTAGTGCGCAGCCGTCCCGCTCTCGATATCCAGATCAATCCTAACCCCCATCAGCACGGGCACTCCCCGCCCCTTATTAATCACTCACCCATCAAGAACCGCATCGCCAAAAGGCCTCGTACCGCTCTCTCCGCCCAAGAACAAATCCCATATCGTATCCGCAAAGCCCCGCGCCTGGCTGTCGGACGAGAACCCGACCCGGCCTGTCGCGCCGCCCAAGGAGAGCGTGACGATCTTGCCCTTGGACTGGCAGGTCTTGATATCTGGGGCCATGGCCTGGCACTTGGCGAGTGCGGTGCCTGAGAAGGTGCCGTCGTCCCATTGGTTGCATGTCTAGATGATAGTGAGTGAATGGTGGTACGGAAATGGGAAACGGATCCGGACGGACGTTGGCAAAGTCGATCTCGGGATCCCCGCCGGGGCCTCTGAAGACGTAGAGGAACGCGAGAGGAATGGTGTCGATGGTGTTGTCCGCGCAGTAGTACGCCAAGTTGTGTTGGTTGCCGGCAGAGTCTTGGCCCCAGTACACAGCCAGCTAACAGTTCGCATAAGAGTGAGCATCGGAGGGGCGAGTGATACTCACGTTAGTGTTCTTGGACATATCGAATGCACCGACGCTTCCCATCGCACCCAGCAGAAGCCTGACTGCGAGGAGAGCGTGAAGGGATGAACCAGCAAAGGTCATCCGTGCCATAGTAGCCAGAGAACAGAACCGGGAAGAGGCTAGCTCTCTGCAGTCATATCCTCATACTTTTATACCTGCAGAATCTGCTCTAGGGTGTACGACGTTCGCTTGGCAACTGAGGGCGAGGCGCGTAGCACATGAGAAGGAAGGAGAGCAGTCAAGAACGAAGTGTCCATCCCTATCGCTGATTGGCTTGAACAAAAACGAGGTGTAGAAGACAACGACGAAGGGCTTAATGGAGGTCGTGATTCGCAGCTAGAAGACTCACAATTAACCTTACATTCGCTTCTCGCCACCCACCCGCGTAGTGACTTTCACTTGCTCTTTTCCGGTTGGATTGAGTGTACGACAACGCCTGTAAGGTGTTTTAACCAGAGAGGAACGTTACGGCAGGGAAAGTCTGCGGGGTAGAATGGATCGCCTGCGCAGATCTTAGAACAGGAACTCCGTCTGAGCGCTAGCAGTGTGCTTCGCGTTTTCAGCGTGCCTCGGACGATTCGGATAGGTTCGGATAGATTACCGTAGCACCCCGAGGAGCCTCAGTTCGGAAATATCTATAGAGCCACATCCTAGTTGTCGATAGTAGATAAAACTGAAAGATCGAACTTGAAGGCGGTGATGAACGTCAACGTTCAGATCAGATCGCAAAAACATTGATCAAAGGCCGCAGAGCAGTGCAGTTCCAGAATAGGGAATTCCTTAAGGCTTACATAGACCGATGACAACCGCCACGATAGCATGAAATCATCATTCTTGTCATTATCATAGAGCCACTCGTAGTGTTGATACAGCTAAGCAAGAATAACCAGCAGCAGGCTATCCAAGATGTCGTAGAACAAAGTACAGAAAGCACGAAAGCGAATAAATATAGACGACGAAGACGAATAAGGTATCACCACAGCGTCCATAAAAGTCACCAGCGCGCAGCACCGATAACCCACGAATCTAAAAATCGGGGGCGCCTATCCATAGACGATCCTGACGGAAACACCGACGTCAGAACCTGCCCAGTAATTACCAGATGGAGACCACTCACCCTCTCGCCGTCGTGGAGATCGGCTTGAAGTCTGTCCGCCCAGAGTGGACGAACTGGTTCAGAACCTCCGCCCAGTCCCCCCGCTCGTCCCACGAGATTTTGGCGGGCGAGTCGACCTCGACGGGCATCACCTGGTTGATCGCCCCGCACTGGATGATGATGAGAACACTCCCGATCCCGCCTGCACGCCGCGACCGCTCGTCCCGGCGCTCCATCTCCGCCGCGACGAGCGGGTCCGAGCCCGTCACGTACGTCTTCGGTACAATATGCGTGCCTTTGATCGTGAACCTAAATAACCCCAGTCAATCTTCCGATCTCAAGACCTACTTGAGCGACGAGATGAAACGCACCGACGCATTGGGTCACTAGAGTTGTGGAAATCAAGCTCGATGAGTAACGCCTGTTGCCGGATATTCGCCGGGCATCGCCTCAGCTGGAGCGCCTGGAACCCCGCCCAGCTCAGGAGGTCCTGGAAGCTCGAGGTAAATTTGCGCAGGTACTTGGCGATGTTCTCCTCGGCGATGCCTGACACAGTTTGCTGCTTCGCCGCCGACAATGTCGAGGCGGTGTGTTGGCATACTGCCTTGTGGGACGCCCAGTCGGCTTTTTGACAGTCCTGTGACTGGGAAACGGTGAATACGGGTCGGTCGGCAGGAGCACGGTAGGACTTACGCAGTATTGGGTGGCCATCTAGTAACACATCGCATAGGCGTTAGTCTCTCTCGCTCACAGACAATCACTAGAGACTCACGCAGCCGCCGCATAGCCGGAAGCGTCCGGTAGCGGGTGTCTCTGCAGCACCGCAAGTATCGCATACACGGTACCCCCTCTCCTTGTGATGCGAGGACGAGGGAGAGTGATAGTTCGCCGCAGCAGGCTGGGAGTAGTAAGCGGTGGCCATTGGTGAGACAGGAGGTCGGACAATGAATAGGCTGTCGACTCAGGTATTGTGTCGCGAGAGATGGGGCCCCCGTCTCATTGTGTGGCCTATTAAATAGGCCCCTAGGAGACCTATAATCGTATGGAGGAGTGTGGCCATGTTTCACTGCAATTTCCCGGCACGACAAAAGTCTCGGAGATGGTTTTTGTCTCTTGACAGTGCACCGAGTGGAATATGAAACGGTCTTTTGTATTCAAAGATAACCGACGCCTAGGAACAATCTGGAGGAGAACTTCGGAGAGAGGGCAAGACAATAAACAGGATCCCGCCTTAACGCGCGCCAGAGCAAGAGACAAAAGACGAGAAGCCGGGGATTGCATAACGTTCCCGAAGTGTCGATTTGTACATGTTTGACCGTCTCAGATACAATTACCACAACCACCACCTGCTCATCACTCTTGCAGTCCTCTCAAAGGGAGTTGCGTACTAGGCAGGCAGTCTGAGCGCGGAGATACGGAAGTGCAATGTCGGTGGCGCGGTCATGAAGCGCCTATAAACCGAGAATGGACTGGATCTGTTTCCGAGCTTTTCATCACGGATCTCCTCTGCACGTCGCCCCGGCAGTTCTTGACCGACCTGTTCTGCCATCACTTGTCTCGCTTGTCTCCAGTTCATGCCTGGCATCGAAACACGCGGAAATGATTCCTGGGAAGCCTATGCTTGTTCGCTCCTCATATTCCACGACAATTGTCTCAACTCGCCACACCCACTAGAAGCTGCCAATTGTCGTGGTGCGAACGTGATAGCTCCTGGTTCTCAGCTTCTTGAAACATTACGATGCGGAATACGGGGTCTCGCCGCCTTTCGTCTCATCGGTGTACCGTTGGAGCCGCTCTTTTGTATGGTGCGGGATTGAACGTCGAGGATTACGGATCGCTGGAATCGACAATGTTGTTGCCCACTACCGTCCAAGCAGGCGGGACGTAACTCTAACTGTATCCGAGGTGACATTGATCCCTACCGCCGTAAAGTCTGCGCTGTGCGTGTTTGGGGAATCACCAACGCCTTCGAATGTCAAGGTTAGCCCGCACGGATTTTCTCTCGCTATTGTTGGATTTCTTCTTGGCGCTTCTTCTGGAGAGCGACTTTGTCTGATCACAGAAGAAGTTTGCTCTTGGTGGTGATGACTTCTTTCGAGGCCCAAGGTCAAAGGTAAAGCACCTTCACGGGCTGTCCCTGTCTCAGCGCCTGGAATTGTGGGCGACGATCTCTCGCTGTCAAGTTGCGTGCAGCACCTTGCCACACCAGATTTCTGGGTCCATCTCGAATGTAAATCACTACGCGAATATGCAACGTATGCATAATCCTGTCGTACTCTAGGCCCCAGTCGGGACGCTCGATCCATCCTTGCAAAGTTCTGCAGGGCAGAAGACATCAAGAACTTCAGCAAAAGTCAGCCCCTTGTGATAATGCATCCGACTGTCGTGGAAGGGCCATGAGGTACCAGAACTGAGAAACACTTCATGTGTATAGTACAAATTATATGCACATCTCTTTTAGGTATGCGACCATAGCTATTATGCATCGGCAACCTTGATGACCTTTTTCGCCTTATTGGTACCGTTTTGAACAGCGAGGATCGCCTCGCCGACGGTCTCAAGGCCTACACTAACATCCTCAGTGTACTTGAGCTCACCCCTGGCGATCATTCCCGGAACAAGGCGGTAGAACTCCTCCTGGTACTTGGACGCAAGGGCGAAGACGATAAAGCCGTACAATTTGAGCTGCTTGGAGACGACCTGCATCATGTTCTTGACGCCATAAGGCTCAGTGGCGTTGTAACCACTGATCATGCCGCATTCCTAGTTGCAACTCGTCAGGTCAAAGAAGCGCTATGGAGGGCACTGGCGGCTTACGATGAATCGTGCGTTGGTGTGCGCAGCCCCGATAGCAGCGTCGAGGGTCTCTCCGCCGACGTTGTCCCAGTAGACGTCGATACCGCCCTCCTTTTCCAGCACCTCGCTTGTGGAAGTGGTCTTATAGTTGAACGCCACGTCCGCGCCTATGCTCTTGAGGAACTCGACCTTCTCATCCGAGCCAGCCGAGGCAATAACCTTCAGGCCGTCAAGTTTAGCGAGTTGAACGACGAAGCTGCGCCAGGGGATTAGAGTCTGAATATTTCCGTGGTAGAAATGTGAGGAGTGTGGCAAGACTTACGATCCGACGGACCCAGCTCCAGAGGTTACAAACGCCGTCTCGCCCTTCTTCCCGTTGGAGTACTCCTTCCACGCGTAGTACGCCGTTTGACCAGGCATGCCAGCCGCGCCAACGTAGACGCTCCAAGGAATACCCTCCTTATTCTCGATAATACGGTACTTGCCCGCATCGGTATCGACGAAGTATTCCTGGAAGGCTGTGAGAAAGTGACGTCAGATGTGGACGATATAATCCGGTGAGGAGACTCACGGAAGGTACCGCCGTAAACATGCTGGCCGGCTTTGAACTGGGAATTGTCGGAGCGTACGACAACGCCGATTCCGAAGTTATACAACGGCTGGCCAAGGGTATACGCAGGCTCACGACAAAAAGTTAGATGCGTTCATGACGCAGGAGATAATGCATGCCGCTTACCGTGTAGCTCTTAATAGATGAGTCGCGCATCTTACCACGCATGTACGGGTCGATAGAGAGGGCAAGCGTTTTAACAATAAAGCCACCGTTCAAGGGAACAGTATCAGGGTCGATGGTCTCGCTGCCATCGTACACTGTCGTCTTTCCGGGCACTGGGTAACCTGGCCAATTAATCTCCACATTAATAAAGATCTCGCGACAAAATAGTGATGGAATAACCACTCACCCGTAGGAATCTCGTTGAAGAGGTGGCGGCCGTTGCGAACTGGAGCCATTGCGAACACAAGCGAAAGCTGTTCAGGATGGAAGTGCTGATAGGTAGAGAGCAAGGATGGGGCTCTTGTAGAAGCGCAAATGCTCGGTGGGGAGTGCAGGCTTGGTCATCTTCGAGCAGCTTACAGATGCTTCGTTTCAGATGCTTCGTTTTCCCGGAAGTCGTCACTCTTGCAGAATTTTGCTGCGCCACAGGCGGCTGCAATAGCTCGCGTGGGATGCCTAATTTGGAGCACAAGCGCCCAATATTGTTCGTCGCACTCAAACTCGCGCAACGCTGCGAGGAGATTCGCGGAACGAGAGGCGAGAAGCAAGGATGCCGATAAGGACGCAATCCGACATGCTCCGCAGGACGTGGTTGGGCTGCGGGTACCCTATGAGAGAGTCTTGTGTGCTCACTGGAATTACTCGGCTCAGTTCCTCCGGAGAGGGTTAGCCATAAAATGTTATTTTGACGATTGAGGTCGCTGATTGGTTTAGGACCGCTGGACCCTGAGTCATCGCTCGCTAGCAAACTCAGCCCACTAACGGCACCCTCCAACCCGTTGCGAACGATGAGTTTACCAGGCTTCTCCGTGGGGCTCCATAAGCACCCGTGCCATACACTTGAGGACTAACCACAGCTATGGCTTGTGGTCGCCTCCACTACCAGGGTCAACTTGGAGAAGATCGTAGGAGCCTTAATCACTATATTGAGGGTATAGCCCGGATATATATCGAGAAGCTCACCAGGACACAATGCTGATGAAAGATTTTCGAGCAGGACCGACCCACCGCTTGCATCAAGACCCGCAGGTGAGTCGTCAACGTTCCAAGGTTTCCTTCTCAATACCATACTGCACACTTCGGGATGAATGGTGCTGTCAAAGGTCGCTAGTCAGGAACAGGTTTTTGCGTTGATTTCGAGAAGGACTAGGCGTATCCGCGACATGCCCGGATTTCTCTTGATTGTGCGAAGAGGATGAGAAGACGAACTGGTGTACGGCAAGCTATGTGCTCGACTGACAGACGCACCGGTATGGTTACCTACGCCAAGAGTGGCATTTCGTGACCTCGACCCAAGGGGATGTGTCAATGTTACAATGCTGCGAACGCTCCATGGTAACAAGCAAGCGACAAGCTTACCTTTGGGTAGTACTGACATCGCGAGATCTCTCTTCCTTCTAGTAATCTCCCCTGCCTCACCAGCCATTCCTTGTCTGGAAATTACAACAGACATCGAGGCACGCCCGTGAACGAATCATGTCCACTGCATCCTGTGTCACTGTGCCGTAATGGGAGCCGACGCTATGACACCGCCGGTCGTGGTCGTGTGGCGCGATGGACATCAAGTCTTGGGCACGGTTGGATAATGGCAGGTACGTCAGATGAGTGTGATATCGTGTGCATGACATGTGTCCGCTCGCTCAATGTGCTTTCCTAGCATTGGCTGTGACCAACATGGAAAGGCCACCCCTCCGGACTCGAATACTCGATGCGATGACTCTCGTGTAGGGAGCAGATCGAACGGCGATCACATCAAACCAGAAGAATTTCCATTCGCGTAGGGCTCTCGGAGCCTAGTGCGCGCAGGATAGCAGAGGTCGAGAGACGCCAGTTGAGAGCACAGCAACGAGTTTCGTTTCCATCCTGTCCAGCCTCAGACTCTTCACTCAAGAAGCTGTGAAGAACAAAATACGGGGACGCCACGCCAGCTGAGTATTTAAGGTGGAGAGAGAGGGACGGCAATAACTCACTAATTGTTATCGTCGAAAGAGAAACAGCACCCTCCCTGGCACACACTCGATTATACAACGTCAGTATGTCATCTTTCGAGGTAAGTTGACGACTTGATGCTCGTAACAGCCTGTTGTCACTGACGATCTGCTTCCTAGCCTGGTGAGCTAGTTGAAGTATTATGCAACGGCAGATGGGTGAAGGCGACGTACGTCAAGTGGGATTCGAGTCTATCAGTAAGTCCCAATCACTTTCCTCCGGTGATATGTCTCGGCGGGTCTGACTACAATCCAATGACAGGCACATATCGTGATAGACCCTGAAAGCAGAGACAAGGGTGTCGAGAAACCCGTCGCCATATACAAGACCGATATACGTAGCTGTTGTGAGTATTCATCCATTAGTGGACCATGAATCCCAATTATAAGGCACTCACTTATCAGGAATAGCGTGATGAATAATGCCTTCCTAGGTTACGGCAGTACGACGCCTTTCTTTTCTGTAGTCATGGACATTTGGACATACCATCAATTGTAGTTCTACGACAACAATGTAGTTAGTGCGCGATTATCGAATCTTCACTTTAAGGAGGAGTGCAGGCTGTGTCGTACTACAGACCCTATGAAAGTGACGATGCTCGGCAGCGGTGGAAGAGTCTGCAAGCTACGTACGCCACACGAAAGATGAATTGATCGGATCAATAATGTTTGCGGCATTTTGCGGAGGCTTCCTCCGCAACCCCCTTATAGCGCCTATTATCCAGACATTTCTGCGTTAATTGATGGCAGTAATATCTGCACTCAACATTGAGAAACTAAACTGCCCGTCTTCCCATGATTACGCCGGACTCGCATCCGTCTGTCTTCCTCTTCGCGATTCATACTGCCTGAGGGCGAATTGTGCAGTCAGTGCCTTGAGTAAGAGATTAATATCGTACCAGATCGGCTGGTACATGTCCGCATGTGCCCTCAACATTCTCGAACATAGACATGTCACGCAGGAACTCGGATTGCGAGACAGAACGTGTTATACAGCTGAATGTGAACTTGGCCTTGAATCGTGAGCCCTATTCTGCGGTAATCAGAACCGCACGTCATCGCTTGTATATGTCCGAGCGACCAGAACAGGAAGCGAGACTTATCCAGGACGTAGCGCGCGTGCAGAACAAAGCCGAGACAATCCGGGTGTTCGAGCCTGCGGTGGCTGACCAGGCTCTTGAGCTTCATGGAGGGCATACGAGATGGAGACAGCAAGGCGCCCGGACGCGGATATAAGAAGACGCACGAGCGAAAAGGTGAATTCCATTGCCAACAATGGGTCTAGGGCAGTCGTCGGCCTAACAAATGTAGTCCCTAGAGGCGAGTGAAGGGATGTCTGCGGCAAATCATGCGCGATGACTGCGTGATGCCGAAGAGCACATCAGACAGTGAGTTCAAGTATACGAGCGAGAGCGACCTTTGAAGCAGTATGACTAGGAAGGAGGATGGTCGGGGATGGTCGGCCAAATTTTCGAGTTGTAAAAACTCTGTTCCGGTAGAAATCCGACTAGAGGCATGTCAAGACTTTCTCTGGGGACAAAAACTTGCATGTTATGGGCAGACTCCCGCTCCCTGACCTTAACGCCGCCGTTGTACTGCGACTTATTTGCTCTGCTAGTCCACTACCGGCAAGATCGTCCCGTTATTGGCAGATGCTCCAAGACACGACCTATAATTGAGTCTTCTGGCCTGGATAGAGATCCCGCGTGTCCCTTCTATTATTCTTTTCCGTCAGTGTTATCAAATTTGGAAAAGGAGAACACGGTTACTATCGGTGTAGCTGTGAATCCTTCTTGCCGTCTTTGCAGCTGGAATTCGCTCGGCGTACCATATGACTGCGAGGATGTCGGCTGCGAGTGCCCACCAGCTCGCGATCAACGTAAAGAAGTACCTTGGCTACTGGGAATGACTCAGGGTAAGGATGTGCAAGCCAATCAGAAACTAAGAACCGTAAGAAGTGATGTATGTTCCGCTAACCCTAGCAAGAGGAACTTAGCTGGCGAGCACGCTCTAATGAGCACAGAACTGGCTCTCGGCAACGGCCGTAGTACTGTCAGCCCAGCGGGGAAATGGCCGAGCCGAGTCAGTCAAGATCGTCCAACCACATCCTTTCGGAGAACCTCGGATCTCATTCAACTTTATAAACATTTCCGGATCGTGTTCCGTAAACGTCCTCACAAGCGTTGAATCAGAGCGGAAGAAGAGCGAAAGACATTTCGGCAAGGTTCGTACCTTCCAGAAAAGGCATCCCACGCGAGCTGTCGCGCCACTCCTTGACTCAGTCGTGGGTGGCTGACGCAGCGAACTTCTGCTGCAACTAGTGACGCTTCTGCAAGAAACACATAACCTCGGGAGTCTGTTGTAATATAACCCGAAGATGACCAAGGCCGCGCCTTGCACCGAAGTTCTCTGCACGTATAAAACCGCCCGCATGATGCTCTTGGACTATCATCAGTTTCTGTCAACTTTCACTTCTACTCGCAATGTCTCCAGTTCCCAACGGTCGCCACATCTTCAATGAAATCCCTACCGGTACCTCCTCATCTTGCCGCTGCCTTACAATGTCCTCATTCTGAGATTGACTTGTCCAGGATACCCTGTACCCGGCAAGACGACTGTCTATGATGACAGCGAGACCATCGACCCCGATACCGTACCTTTGAACGGTGGTTTCCTTGTCAAGACGCTCGCCCTCTCCATCGACCCGTACATGCGCGGAAAGATGCGCGACCCCTCGATCAAGAGTTACTCGGTAAGTAGCGCACCAGCACGTTTGCCTTCGGGGTTCATCTGAATATTGTAACTTCTTCGCTGCTAGCCTCCGTACATCGTCGGCCAGCCGTTGAATAACTTCGGTATCGGCGTCGTCGTACGCTCCGAGAATTCCAAGTTCAAAGCCGGCCAGCACGTCTACGGCGTCTTTCGTGAGTCTTCTTTCCGGACTGCAGTCCCCCTCTGACGTCACTTTCCCATAGCCTTCCAAGAATATTTCATCGACACCGATGCGGGCAAGTACCGTTTTATCGAGAATAAGGAGGGTCTGCCATGGAGCGTCTACGTCGGAGCGGCTGGCATGCCTGGCCAAACTGCCTATCTCGCATGGAGGGAGTACTCCAATGCGAAGAAAGGCGAGACGGCCTTCGTAACCGCCGGTGCTGGGCCCGTTGGATCGTAAGTCTCGTATTTCGTCTCGCTGGATGGACACCGGATTGTAATCATCTTGGTAGTATTGTCATTCAACTCGCCAAGCTTGAAGGCATGAAGGTCATTGCCTCCGCTGGTTCGGAAGAGAAGGTCGCGTTCATCAAGAGCCTCGGTGCGGATGTCGCGTTCAACTACAAGACCACCTCCACAAAAGAGGTTCTAGAGAAGGAGGGCGGTATCGACGTCTACTGGGACAACGTCGGCGGCGAGACTCTCGAAACCGCCCTCGCAGCGGCGCA
Source organism: Heliocybe sulcata (assembly GCA_004369045.1). Lineage (NCBI taxonomy): Eukaryota > Fungi > Basidiomycota > Agaricomycetes > Gloeophyllales > Gloeophyllaceae > Heliocybe > Heliocybe sulcata. The sequence goes on along the minus strand of ML213515.1, from coordinate 622,114 downwards.
CATCGGCGCTCGCTTCCTCGTGAGTTGACCATGGCATCTATCACGCGCAAGTATGCTAACGCATTGGCCACAGGAATGCGGCTTTATCAGCGGATATAATTCTGCCGAGTACTACGGAGTCAAGAACCTCAACCTTATCTTTGAGAAGGAACTCCACCTGCATGGCTTCCTCGTCTTCTCCCTCCTGCCCAGGTACGAGGAGGAGTTTTACAGCGTAGTTCCCGATAAGATCGCCAAAGGCGAGCTCAAGTACACCGAGGACGTCAGTGTCGGTTTGGAGACTGTCGGCGAGGCGATCCTGTCTGTACAGAAGGGCACGAACAAGGCGAAGAAGGTTATCAAGGTTGCTGACGCGTAAGGGCCAGGATCTGTACATAAAAAGCTGTAAATTATACTATAGCTGCGAAGACATAATATCACAGACTGAATGACTCGCACCATCTCATTCCCTGACGCTAATGCAGTCGCGATAGTCCAAGTGCATTGTGCTGGCGCTTCAGTTGCAGTTGATGCATCTAACGGCACGTGATGTATGATGCCCATTGTAAAACAGCCGGATAGTGGAGGATGGAAAGAACAAGAACCAGATCGGAGGAAGACTTGATACTACGCGAGAGACTAGTACCGGAGTATGCTGTGTCCGGTTCGTGGCGAAGAAGTATTGCTCTAGACACATAGTTCTCCCAGGTACTGTCCTTGATAGGACGAGTGCCTACATTGTAGCAGTACATGCTCAGGTCACCATCGCGAATCTAATGTGCGGCCTTGGGATCAACATATCGATGTCTCTCACACGGACAGAACAGAAGAATGCCACAGATGCAGTGCTAGCACAAGTGAGAGCATAGAGGCTTCAGATCAATCACAATGTATGCTCCGTATTTTCAACTGCGAATCTTCGCATTTATACATACTGGCTCCGTATCCTGTGGGCCACACGTATTAGCGAAGACCCGGAAGACTCGAAGCCCAAACATACGTCGGTGATTACAACTTTCCTCGGCAATTGCTAGTCTCTCGACGCCAAGGATATGCGTAAGGGCATTTGAGCCCCTTTCTCTTCCTCGCCATTTATAACAGGATAAATCGCGTTGTCGCCCTCCGAACGCATAACCTTCTTCGGATCGGCGACCTGGATTTCAAAGATATCGACGAGTTCTGCAAGGAAACATTGCATCTCCATCATGCTGGGCAATCGGAAGTGAGCGACATCAGGCTGCATACTGCATAGTACTTTGGAGTGTATACGTACGCGAACCGCCACCCGATGCAAGACCGCGGTCCGCTCAGGAATGTCAACCTAAGGCCGAGTTGATCAGATAATGTAACCCTCGTACGGTTTAGGCGCTTACAGGTTACCCATAATGCCGACAGTAGGCACGTCTTTCGTAGCTTGCCCATCTTTCAGCCATCTTTCCGGCTTGAACTCGTCAGCATCTTGACCCCAGATAGTCTTGTCTCTGTACCATGAGAGATAAATGCATGTCATTAACGTGAAAGCGGACGGGGCCTACCGGTTGTAGGCTCCGATAGCGAGGATTACTTCCGTGCCTTTCGGGATATGAAGGCAATGTAGCTGCGTGCCTGACGTAGTCTTGAGCTCTCTGCTAAGTGGCAGCACGGTATCCTTCTCTGCTACCCGAGATACCTGAAAGACAACAGGGTACAGTCGCAACCCTTCCTGAGATAGGTACAGTGCGATTCAGTACCTGTGAGCGACATAGCGGAACATCAACGGACCTTGATCACAGCCAGGAGATACTCCATGTTCTCCATGTCGCTCAGAGTAACATCAGATTTTCCTTGAGCCCGGATGTCAGATTGAACTTGTCGAATCTCGTTGCGTAGCCGGGTTTGGACGTCATCGTGCTTCGCCAGTTCCCAAAGCGTATAGAGCATAGTGTTGGAGGTGGTATCTTGACCCGCTACGAAGATAATGCTGGGTAGATATAGTCAGCACCCAGCCCACCATCGTTTCGCGGGCGAGTTCACCTCATTTGGGCGTACAACTCATCGTCACTAAGCCGGTGTTTGCTTTCCTCTGACGTATTCGCCTGCACTGCCGGATACCAATCAGTTACCTGGAAGAATTAACACCATGGAATCGCACGTAGTAAGCTGAAGACGTCTCTCTGCTTCTTTGCTTTGACATCTTCCCGGGACTTGTTCGCAACCAGCTCCTTGGCAACCTGATAAGTGTACTCTTTATGCTTTCTGAGGAACTTGATCTGTTTGAACGGTAGAATCTTGAATAATACGTGAACGAGAGCCGGAGGGACGTAATCTACGAGCGCGTCCAAGACAGCCTTGCTTGGAGGCATTGAATCGCCGCTACGTTCATATGAGTATCGAGGGTGCCACATTGAAGTCGTAGTGAGGATCTCACTTGAAATTACGGTAGACTTCGTTCAGCACTGTATGTTCTTTGTCAATCTGGAAGTCAAAGGCAGCTAGGATCGACGGGAACTATGAGAGAGCCGTAAGAGGACCCCAGCGATCACTCATACCTTCACTGATTGCTCCCAGTGCAGCGGTATGTAGAATAGGATGGAAGTCGATAACTATCGAATCTCGGTTACCGTCACCAAGGAGCGCGTCTTGTAGATCAGAGGCCAACTGAAGGACAAGCACCCGGAATTTACAACGTGTATTCCGGCAGAAGCGGGAAGAGTACGCACTTTTGCCGCGTGATCTCTGAAGACGGGAAACAGGCCCTTTGACTCCCGAACACCAAATGCGGGTGCCATAACTCTTCTTTGTCTTCTGTGGGTGTCACCTGCATAATCTATGAATCTTCCAGTTCAATTGACGGAGACAGAATACTGGAGACCTTCCGCCCAGACCAGATTTGGCCCACTGAAACCCATAATGAAAGCTCTCAGCCAATTGGGTTGCGGGAAATCATACGCCGCTACGTTGAGGATATGATGCAATGCTTTAGAATCGGAGATGACAGGTATGTTCCGCTAAGAAAGACAAATTAAGATATATGCAGAGGTCATGAACATCACTATGTTGAGCTCACCCCAAATAAACTTTGATACCGGAAGACAGAACCAAACTCCTCTTTCCAGCCCAGCATCAGTTCGATGACATTCCCTCGCAGAACCTGGCGAACGTTTCCTTGATAGCGGGAGATAGATAAAGCATACACCCAGCTTCAAGTCAGGGAACCTACCAAGCATGAATTCCGATTCAGGTCCTGGGAGGTCGGACAGCCAGGATTTTCTGGACCGCCTATACAATGCAGCAAGAACCACCGCCAAAGCCAAGAGAGAGAATGCCCCAATGGTCATGGTGTACTTGAGTTTGAATGGATAGAGAGAATGGCGTGGATACATCCTTTCATCCTTATCTATACCGTCGTCAGTCGGGCCCTAGAATGTCCATAAAGAATCAAGCTTACGTGCGAACAGAAGTGGGTTCCGCTGGAAGTCACCCCGCAGATGGTCTGACTTACGTCAGACCCGGGTACGTACCAGTTTAGTTGCATCGTAGTGCGGTCATGCATTGTTCGTACCTCTCGAGGGAAAGCTGCGTTAGACGCAAACAGAGAGTGCTGCGGTAGCATCCGCAAGACTCATCGGTGACATATGGCGCCGTATCCCCATCACGTCAGAATAGACGCCAGCAACAGCGAGCATGGCTGCCGATTGACGGAGCTTCTGGAATAGCTCCGCATCACACCTACTAAGTCTCTGGGATCTGCGAAATGTCTATACATAAGTGCATCACCGGACAACCCATGATGGGACACTCACGGGTGATATGCTCGTTATCTGTGGGAACAACCTTCTCATCTAGAAGCCTATCAATGCCGCGACTTGTGCAGGTAGTTCTTCCTTTCTCGGAGGTGGTCATCGTAGGGGATGTCGCCGAGAAGGCCGTAAGTCGGATCGTTGCTGATTCCTGATTGAGACACACTATATACTGTAGTGGAAAACGGCCTTAGCTATGGGCTTGTCTCCTGACCCTTATACTAGATTATGGCCTAATGAGCCTGCGTCGAGGCACAAAGGAACAGGTGACGAACCTTCCACTTTGACATTCACCGGGGGGTCATGTTGATTGTCAGTCCCTTGCTGGATACTTGATCAAATTCGGGGCGCTGTACTCTGGCAAGGAATGCCGAGCTGTGGTGTAGCCCACTGTAAACGCCGCGTCATCGTAAGGGAAGGGTAGACCACCACTGGCTAGAACCAGTCCTGCAGTAAGAAGCCCCGCGAACTTGTTGCACCTACAGCGCCGCATGCCGCGGTGACGGTATTAACGCGGCGTATCAGTTAATGATGCATGATGCATTGATGGCTCACGTCGTGCAAGTTCAGCGCTTCAAGCCTCAGCAGGCGATCGACAGCCCTGAAATCAGGAGTCCCGTACTTGTCTATGCGTGAGCACTGCAATCTGTCATATCAGACCGCGTGGGGTGCGCCCGCTGGCAGCCTACGCTGGACTGGACAGGGCAATCCTCCATTCGAAGAGGAGCTTCATCCCTTGGCCTGACTGGAGTGGGACAGCCGCTCACCTAGTTGGCATTCGGCAGTGCAAGGTTGTCACGTCCAAGAAGTCCTTCGCAACCCGGTAAATATTTGTCCAGTCAAACCTTCAACCCCTAGCATCGATGGGATCGCCGGTTTGGTTGCCTTTCATATGGCTGAATAGGACGATACAGGTCGCAATCCGACGGTATCTGCCACGTATTGCGCCGCTAGACCAAAACGCTGCTGTATCAGTTTAGCTGCTGCATGAAAGCTCGAGTTCGAAGAAGGTTTAGGAACGACTCCATATTTATTGCTGCGCACCCGAATCAGAAGTACCTGGTATCAGCGTCCAAAGAATTCCACGATATTGCGCAAGCTCTGTTCTCCGTTTTCTATCCCTGCCTTCCGGGCCTCAACAATTTGTCTCGTGAAAGAGCTAGGGCACTATGGTTGACACCGAGCTCACCGACATCGATCGACTACACGTACCTAGTCCGGCTACATCCTTCGGCTCCGCTGACAAATAGGTCGGCGTTCGTTGCGACCAGCTTGTCTAAGATGCCTGTTGCTCCTTCATCCTCGAATATCCTTGCATCTTCGGAGTCGCCGCCTTTGGCTTCGAAGTCCTCTTCAAGTACATTGAGGCGGCCGTTCAGGTCGGTCAATCGAAAGGCTTGTAGCCTGCCTCCAGCCCGGAAAGCCTCGTTGAACACGCCGATGGCCTCTACGTGTTCCGGCGAGATGGTCTTGAACGTGCCGGATCGTTTCCCGGAGCCATCGAGGCTGGAGGAAGGAGTAACCGGGTAGGGGTAGTCGGTGGCGATCCAGACTGTACGGATTCCTTGAGCGCCGGAGAAGTTGCCCGAATTCGACGAGGACAGGATGTCTACCAGTCTGTCTACGAGCGAGTATGCACATTCGCGCAGAGATTTCAAGGGGACACTTTCAAGGCGCCAGTGAATTGCAAGATACGGACGGAGCGAGGAAGAAAGCATGTTAGCCGAGCGCTTGAGATGTATTGCGTATTCCAATTTCGGCGCGTCAAGGAGAGTAAGGTCCTCTAAGAAGAGCGGGTGACGCAAGTCCCAGTCCACTGCGAGCACGTCCGGCTCGAATATAGCCACATCCTGTGCCTTCGGTTTGAATGCTGCCCATCTCAGATCGTCATCCGAAAGCATGTCCACCACACGCGAGCTAGCTGCGCTGCGATTGTTCGAAAGGTGCACGGACAGCGGGAAGAATGGGCTAGAAGCAAACAGGCGCTTATATTTGGTTTTGAAGCAAGGAGCTCGTTTGTAGACCACGGTATCGTCGTCATGAAGTCGGACTTCCAACTGTTCATCGTGTTGCAATGTTTTACTCCCAGCTAATCCGGACTTCGCATTCGTGTCGATGAAGACAACCTGAGATGTGACAGAGTGCCTTCTCGCAGATAGCCAAGCTTTGAAGGAGTCCATGGTCAAGGTACCAGGCCTCCGACCATCCGGACTCTCCACACTCTCCAGAGCCAACTGAAAGCTAGCGAGGTCATAGTATGCGCCGAATTCGAACTTCATGCAAGCCCCGAGACGACTCTTCCCTACATTAGGCAGCACAAGAGTACGGTTTAGTGCGCGGGACAGTTGAAGAAGCTGCAAGAGATGTTGACGAGCTTTAGATTCCTGTTCAGCGATGCGTGCAGGAAGCAGTAGCCGGCAAGGGGAGAAGCCACAGAAATCCATATCAGCTCGACGAGCAAGGTCGGGCTTCCGAGCTTCGGGTATATGCGTGACCAGAGGAGGCCAGGTTCGTTGACTCGAGTAATCAGGGCCACCGTACAGTAGGCATTCAATGAAGTCGAGCTCCTTGGTCGACTGAAGGCGGTCCAGCTTATCCAAAATTGATCGGTCGACAACAGGGAATTTTTCGATTCTTCCCAGCGTCCTTGGAGATTGAGTCACTGCCAGAGCGGAAGAGGATGTAACTTTGAGATTAACGGGATCAGTCTTCTTGCCATTTTGTGAGTGCTTTGGTTGATCAGACTGAGAAAGCAAAAACACAAGAACAAATGTCACAGAACAGAGGCATATGATTAGGAAAGCTGTCCTCCTGGTGATGCGTGTGCGAGAACAGAGATGAAGACGCCCTCTGGGAACAGCAAGTTCAGATGAACTGAAGTTGCGATCCTGTGGGTATCCGGACCTGTCATCTATACCATCTAAGGCGTAGACACTTGACCTGAGGTTATGCAGAGAACGTCGACGAAGCATCAGAAATGCGATCTTCTGGCAGCCGTTACCTTCGAGGTCGGAGGAGACTTGCGCGTCGTTGACTCGCCACAGACCAACGTGGGCGCAGCTTCCTCATTTGGGCACTCTTTAGACTCCGCTCTGCCTTTACCGAACGCTATCGTTGCCGACGACAAGCCAAGCCAGCAAGAAAAACAGAGGTACTCGCCGCCCTCTCCACGCAAAGTGAGTACCCTATCTGTTGTTGCTGGCATTCTGGGTGGTGTGGAAGTTGTCCGGTGTCATTTGGATGGATAGAAGGGATTGGATGGTGATGGACGGGTCTGGATGTACGATGGCTAGGAAGCAGGGTCTGACGAGGATTTTGGTAGCCGGAACAAGTGCGACAGACGACTCGCAGTATGTCTCTCTCTGTTTACTGTGGTGTTTAGGTTGCTAATCATATCAAATAACTAGCTTCCGACCCAAACACCCACTTCGCCCACTATGATCATCTCGAAGCAGAACAGGCGCGTCATCTACGAGAACCTCTTCAAGGGTGCGTCCGACCATTATGCCCTGCAGCTGGAGTTTATGCATCTGGAAAATAGAGGGGGTGATGGTCGCCAAGAAGGACTATAATGCACCAAAGCATGAGGAGCTCGAGGCGATCCCTAACCTGGAGGTCATCAAGGCCATGCAGAGTCTCACTTCCAAGGGCTACGTCAAGACTCAGTTCTCGTGGCAATGGTACTACTATGTTCTGACTCCTGAGGGTGTCGACTACCTGCGGGAATGGTGAGTGATTTCACATAGAGCTGGTTACATCCTCATCAATACCCTATCCCTCGCGAAGGCTCAACCTGCCGGCCGAGATTGTTCCCCAGACGCACAAGAAGGCTGTCCGCGCCCCACGGCCCGCCAATGTCCGACCGGGTGCTGGTGGCGAGGGCACGTACCGTGCTCCTCGTGGCGACCGGGAAGACTACAGGAAGAAGGAGAGCGCACCTGGAGAGTACAGGCCCCAGTTCGCTGGCGTCGGTCGGGGGGCACCGAGAGAGTAAGCGAGTCGATGATGGTGGTTTGGCTGCTGAGCGGGTCGGGGTGGGCTCCGCCCTCTTTCATGTGCTAGTCAAAATGGAGTATGAGCAGGTCATGCCTAGCTATGTGCTATGTTTATTCTTTTGCTGTCCCTTGCATCGCATCCATCATTTCGCTTTCCTCGTTGCATCCAGGTGTCCATGTGACTCCCAATGAACCGATGTATACGCTCTTCCCTGAGGTGGCCCTCCCGTCGCGTTCATCGACAAGATATATCGTCCCGCAAGATCTAGACTCGAAGATGATAATGTTCAATCCTAAAGTTCGGTGCTTCTGTCCGTAATGTCCTCCATGGGAGTCAGTTCTTGTTGTCGACGATGAGTTTCGGCATATCTGTGTATCTCGGATCCTGGTATGTCGAACTCACTGAACCTTCCATAAGTACTGCATATTATCGCGGTGAGGAAAGACAGCGTGTCTTTGCTCGGAACCTCCATTTCAGGTCCGGTATCAAGAGATGTGTGTGCTAATCGTGCGGGCGCAAGTAGGGTCTTTATGGACCAGTAGAGGCAGGCCTTCTACCCTTTGCTATATAGAGCTACGCTATTCGGCTTCAGACTACCGACTGACATTCTGCCCCAATTGCCAGTCATTTCACCTGGTGCATTAGCTTGCAGTATCCGCGAACTTCGCATGTGGCGTCGAGGTGTGCATTCGGCAAGCTCCGTGTTTCCTCCGCTTGCCGCAACCTGCACAGCCCGCAAGATGTCCTGCGTCCAACGAATGATCCTCCGATCCAGAGCGCTCAAATGGTGGCCCTGATTGGCTTCAATAGTAGTGTATTGATGGCCTGGAGCTGTCAATGGCCGTGATCTGCCCGCCGCCCGCACGACGTTGACACTGTCTTACGACATATAATATCATGCCTTGTGCGCGAACATCCCGTCGCCGCTCGCTGGAGGATCTAGGATATCGTTCATCAGAGGTGAGTTTTATGCCAGGATACAGTATACCAGCTAACGATATTCATAAGGCTACGCCTGATAGCGCCTCATCGCTACATTTGGGCTCGCTCACAAGACACTTCTGGAGCTATACAACTCTCCCCTTATATTAATCTCATCCGTCATGTCTATTCAGCCAAGGGACTACGCGGTCGCAGCAGCGCTCCTCCTCCTTGTAGTGTATCGCTGGTTCCGAAAATCCTCCTTCCACTACTTGCGAGGCCCTACTCCAGAGCCGATTTTCGGTGAATACCTATCCGACTGATCCTACTTGTTGAAGTTGTTAAAATGGAATATCAGGGAATACTCGGCAGGTCTTCAATGGGAACAATGTTGAACTCATGCTTGGATGGAAGAAGCAGTTTGGGTCCGTTTTCCGATACAAAAGTCTATTTGGAGTGAGCCCTCTTCTGTTTATCTCGAGGGTTTGGAGACCTGACGGCTTGAGAGTAGCAAGACAAGCTCGTGGTATCGGATCCCAAAGCTCTCAAATACGTGCTAAACTCGGCTTCGTACGATTTTCCTAAGCCGGAGTGGCTGCGGGCTTTAGTCGAAGGGTTCAGCGGTCCGAATCTGATCTGGTCTGAAGGTATGGCTTGCCCGTTCCCGGTGGACTATCTAGCGATACGAGTTTGTTTTGCAGGCGACTTCCACAAGCGTCAGAGGAAGGTTATGAACCCCGCTTTCGGCATCAGAGAGACTCGGGCGCTGTTCCCTGTGTTCAAGGCGCATTCTGAAAAGGTAAACGTACTGTCCCCCTGATTACGGAACATTGCGTCTAAATCGCGCTCTGGAAGCTCGTATCCCGCTGGCATGAGCTCTTTGCGGACGTCAAAGAGGGCGGTTCGACCATCATTGATATCCACCACTGGATGAATACTGTTACTCTCAACACGATCAGCGAAGGTACGTGTCCGGCCTGGAGCATCTGCGTTTTCCTGTTTACCTTGCGCCCTAGCTGCCTTCGACTTTGACATGGAGCGCGAAGACAATGAGCTAGCCAAGATGTACGAGAACTTCAAGTAAGGATACACCTCGGTAGCGCCCTAGGACTCGATTCTAACACGCGCATGTGCCACAGCGAGGAGGCATTTCCCCGAAGCAACGCCATCATGGCTGGTGTCATGGACCTCATACCGACGGCATTGGTTGGGCCAATGTTCAAGTACACACCAACGCACCAGGCGAAGTTTCTCAAGAGGCATAAGGTCCATGTGTACAAGGTCGCTGAGGAGGCTGTCCGGAGGCGCCGTGCAGAGATTGAGGGCGGGAATGTGCCGAAGGATGTTTTCAGTTTACTAGGTCCGCATTATCCTCCATCGCCCCATGGTATCCCAGGCATACTGACTGCCTCATGTTCAGTCAAGGCGAATATGGCCGCCGACGGCAGTCAGAGCAAGCTTACAGACGAAGAATTGCTCGCTCAGATGGCGTACGTCTTTCATGGCCCTTGAGGGATGTCCAATGCCTAACGCAGATGTTTAGTGTTATATTCGTCGCAGGCCACGATACCACTGCTAGCACACTAACATGGCTTCTCTGGATGTTGGCCAACAATGTCGACGTTCAAACCAAGCTTCGCAGCGAACTCAGGGCAGCACAAGCACAGAGTGGATCTGACCTTACGTTGGAAGATATAGAGGGTATTCCGTATCTGCAGGCTGTCGTCAAGGTTCGTATCTGAGGCATCTTTCTCGCTTGGTTTTCTGTGACTGACAGCGCGTCCAACAGGAGGCTTTGCGACTGAGTCCACCTGTCTTTCAAAGCTCCCGAATCGCGTCAAAGGACAGCGTCTTGCCTCTCAGCGAACCTATTGAGACGACATCGGGCGAGCTCGTCCAGCAGTTACATGTGCCGAAGGGTACTGAGATTGTTGTGGCGATTGGTCCCTACCAGCGAGACAGGACTGTCTGGGGGGAGGATGCCGACGAGTTCAATCCCGAGAGGTGGCTGAACGGCGAGCAGGCGGCGAAGAATGGTACCAACGTTGGCGTCACCAGCAATCTGTACGTCCTCGTTGTCTGCTAGGATGTGCTACTTGCTGATCATGTTTGGCCTCCAGGTTGGCATTCTTGAGCGGCACGAGAGCCTGCATCGGTTGGCGGTTCGCGTAAGTCTTTCTCAATACTCATGTGGACTGGGTATGCTGACTTATCTCTGTAGGATGCTCGAGATGCAAAGCCTCGCAGCGGAGATGATCAACAACTTCGAGTTCCGCGTCGAGGATCCGACGAAGACTGTCCGGCCCTGGGGAGATAATGCAGTCTACCCTCTAGTGGACGGCGAATTAGACAAGGGACCTCAGATGCCGCTGCGTGTGTCTATCGTACCGAGAGATTAGATGCAGGAAGAGGAATGCAGCGACCTTTGGATGAGGGTCACGACGTTTACATGGGTTGCTGTAGAATTGTATCACGCGTTTATTTATGACTAATGCATGTACTTATTGGGAGTGCAGATGGGTAGCATCGTTCGCATTCGGCTTGAATACCGGATCTGCTACTGTACGGAAATTGTCTGGAGTCACGGGCGCCTCGGCACGGAAAGATTTAAATGCAAGGGCTGGTAAGTAATAGTACATGATGCGGACGTCTCTAGGTATCTCATGACATCTGCAGAGCTTGACGAGCTTGACGATTTTCGGCCTCCGCGCCTTTGCTACAGGAGGTATCCGCGGAGACGTTGCGGCGTCTCCTTCTGCAATATTAATGTCGATACGGACTGTCGCTTCGACTCTCTAGACATCCGACGGATACTCAAGTATCAAGTACTCAAGCGTTTCGATGCTTTGAGGACTTCATATTTATGCAGCTGCCTCGTTCAAAAGGCTTGCAGTAGTGTATGTAGAGGATAAGGCTCTTCAGTAAGTCTGTCCCATTATAAATGGCATTCGAGTTAAGTATTATGCCATCGTCCACTATCAGTTCATTCTCTGCCTAATTAAGGCCTGATAGACGCCACATCTTTCAGGGTTGTATCTATACTTTACGCAGTCAGCGAGCATCATGCCATTGGTCAAACTCGGAAAAAGCTTTGGAACAACCGTGAGCAGAGGTCCTTCATGGCGTCTATGTTTGCCATCCGATTAACTTTGTGATGATCACACAGCCCGCAACGACGTCCCACCGAAAAGAGCGGAGTGCGTTCTAGTGCTCGGATTGATACAGTAGGCAAGTTCCAGTGAAACTTGGGCGTGGCCGCCGCCATGCATATGCCTGGTTCTCCCACCGCACCATTATCTCATACTTGCATCACTGTTCTGTGGCGTTCCTAAATCGTGTCCTTGCGGCGACACTAAACGTGCTACTCCATAAATGTCGTCCCTTCTGTGCGGCCAAGGATGACTCCCCTGTCGTGCACCTGGAACCCGTCCCTTACAAGTCATGTACTCCCTCCTGGCGTTATCGCTGCTCCTGGTCTTCGCGTACCGATGGTACAGAGGAACGTCCCTCACCCACATACGAGGACCTCCGCCCGAGTTTTTCTTTGGTGAGCATTATTACCACACGCAGTCTTGCCCGATAAAGTCCTCAACGTGCTGCTCCGAAGGGAATGTGAGACAGCTCATGCGTGGGAACAGTGTAGATGTTATGTCGGCGTGGAAGGAGGAGTTTGGTGGCGTAATCCGATATCAGAGCTTGGCTGGGGTTAGTGCAACGCTTGAGAATTATTTTGAGCTGTGTCGCTAACCAACATACGAACAGACAAGCAAACTCATTATCTCCGACCCAAAGGCGCTCCAGCACATTCTCAACGTCTCAGCATATGATTACCCAAAGCCGACCTGGCTTACGAGCTTCGTCAGGGCAGTTAATGGCCCGGATATCATATCCTCCGAAGGTATTGAGGCTTTCCTAGATGGCTTCGCTGAGCCGGAATAACACTTGATCTGTAGGTGACATGCATAGAAGGCAAAGAAAGATAATGCAACCCGCTTTCGGTGCTGCCGAGGCAAAGGCCCTCTGTCCTGCGTTCCAATCCGCTGCGGAACGAGTGAGTACTTTCGTACTATGACCATGGTACGCTATGAGAATGAATGTCTCTGATGATCAGCTGGTCACCAAATGGCAAGATATCATAGTAGCATCCGGAGAAAATGAAGCTGCTGTTATGGATGTCCATGTCGGATTAAGCGGTGCTACACTGGACGCTATCAGCTCCGGTAATTGGTTTAACGTTGTAAACTCGATGCCCTCTAACTCACGTGTGACTTAGCTGCGTTCGATTTCCGGCTGGACAATGAAGACACAAAGGAGAGAAACCGGCAGTTACTGGATGTCTATCACAACTTCAAGTGACCATTCCAGTCTCTTCCCTCACATCATGGTAGATCTGACGTTTTCATCAGTGCCGACGCGTTCCCTCCTAGTAAAGTGCTGCTCAATGCGTTCCTAGACTTCTTCCCTGCGGCTCTCGTTGAACCTATCTTTAATACCTTGCCGGTAAAGCAAGTTGCCATGCTTCGGAAGCATAAGCAAGTGGCGTTCGACATAGCTGCTGAGCTTGTGGCGCAGAAGCGACAGGAGCTTAGCGAAGGGAGAGGCCAGCGGGATGTCTTCAGCTTACTTCGTACGTTAGTCCACGTTGGGTTGGTGGCTAGCATACTCACGGATGTGCTTGGTCACTAGTCAAAGCCAATGCATCGGGCGACAGCAACAGTAGAATGGCTGACGAGGAGGTTTATGCGCAGATGAGGTATGTATTACCATGACTAAGGAGGAGTGCATGCGATCATGCTTGATTACAGCTCAATCTTCGTTGCGGGACATGATACGACAGCAAATACACTCAGTTTCGCACTATGCGAGCTAGCTCGCCGGCCCGATATGCAAGCTCGCCTTCGCACCGACATCAGAGCTGCTCAGGCCGCTTCTCGGCAACGCGGCAGACCTGCTATGACATTGAACGATATTGAGAACATTGAGTACCTCCAAGCGTTCTTGAAGGTCGCTTCGTTGACTTTGTAGAGATTAGCAAGTCACTGACGTTAATCCCCTTCCTCAGGAGGTCCTGCGTCGTTATCCCATTGTATTCCATACTTCTCGCATGGCCCGAAAGGACGATGTCGTCCCACTTTCCACCCCAATTGAGATCACCTCCGGCGAGCGTGTCCAACAAATCCACGTACCGAAAGGCACAGAGGTCTTCATCGCAATTGGGTGCTATAATAGGTACGAGCTATTTCCTATCAGAGCCACCCATTCTGAATATATTTCCTCTAGGGACAAGGGTATATGGGGTGAAGATGCTGACGACTTCAAGCCGGAGCGATGGCTCAAGCGAGGGGAGGCCGAAAGACAGGCGACTTCGCTAGGGTTAACTGGTAACCTGTGCGTGGTGGTCACATACTGTCCACGCGACTCATACTCACAATGCATTGCACAGGATGAGCTTCCTCAGCGGGCCCAGGGGATGCATCGGTTGGAGGTTTGCGTAAGACCTGCAGTATTGCTGAGCGGAACTCAGACTGACATTGATTATCCAGCATGGCGAAGATGCAAATTTTCCTCGTGGAGCTAGTCAACCACTTTGAGTTCGGAGTCGCATACCCAGGGAGGACTATCCTCCAATTCGGAGACAATCTTACATATCCGGTTATGGACGGGAAGGAGTTGGAAGGAGCATCTGCGCCATTGCGTGTCTCTCCCGCGCCAGCCGAGTAGCCTCTGAAAATGTGTTGCTATGTAGACATACGGGTCGCTCATGAATAATTGTGGGGACCAGTGGGCATGGAATCCTGTGAACCGGACACGGCATACTCCGATGCTAGTCTCTCACGCCTAGTATCAAGTCTTCCTCCGATCCAATTCTTGGTCTTTCCATTCTCCACCACACTCTGTCAGCGTGCCCTAGGCATCGTGCATCATGCGCCATCAAATGCATCAGCTGCAACTGAAGTGTCAATATAACTCACCTGGACTGCGTTGGTTATTGACCAGGGCGCGACATAGTCCTTGACCATCCTCCGTATACAACCGACATCCGTCTGCATTCATTGCGAATGACTGAGAACGAGATGCTAGTAAAATGGTACTTCGATGATGAATAGGTGCCGTTTACATGGTCGGAACGAGTTTTGGTGAGTGAGCACGCTGGCTAACCGTAGGTTCTCAACCATGATCGTACTTGAACTGGCCTTCGTATGTCCCTACATCTGTGCCTAGGTAACTCATGCTTGCGCGAATACCACGATAAGAAGAGATGAGATGCCGCGGTAATAACATGCACTATAATCGTACGTTCATCCGCCTTTGCCGCTAGTCGTCTTCCTTTTCGTCATGCTCTGACTCACCCTCCTCGTCGTCATCGTCCGTGTCGTCGTCGTCGTCGTCATCCAGCTCATAGAAAAGTGCATCTCCGGTGAAGTAGTCAATTGCCCTGGGAACGACCTGTTGCCCTCGTTAGTCGCTGCACCGAAGGCTGGTCGGAGCATACGTGCCTGGTCTTTGAGAGCCTCGCCGATGTCGAAATCCTCCTCGAGCAGAACGTCTCTGTCGTCCTCCTCGCTTGCACCAGTAACATTGACTTTAGCGTCGTCTTCAGGTCTCGTAATGCGCGACGAAGGACAAAAGAATTTGAAAAAGGACGCCATGTCGTCGTCGTCGTCACCATCATCATCCTTGTCGGAGTCTGAGTCTTCTTCGTCCGAATCATCCTTGAGTTTCTTTGCTTCCTCCTCGGCTACCTTTATGAGGTCCTTGCCACTCTTCCATCGAATGGTATCTGCAGTGACATGGCTATACAAGAGTTGACCGAAGAAACCGATCTCGTCCTGCGGGGCTATTAGGACGGTCGGCATGCAATGAAGAAACCAACATGCCTTGTACACGTATGTCTTGGTTAGGACCGAGTTCGAGAAGAACTCGTTGGGGGAGAAATAGAAGTTAACGGAGAAGGCCAAGGACGGGTCTCCGGGTCCGCTCAGCTTAGTCGGATAGGAGACAGTCATGTCCGTAAGGTGATAAAGTGCAGGTTCGTCTGTCTCTTGTATCATGTTTTCGATGTCAGGTTGACCTTTCAGCACTCTTAGCCAAAACCCTTCGACCTTCGCAGGCCGCGAAGTCGTGGTATTGACTGGGAGCGCCGGCAGATTGCGGTAGTCTTCGTCTTCCTTGAGGCTTTGCACCTCTCCAAGTATGATTTCTTCTTTGCTTACTCCGATTTTACCCAGTAGAACTTGCTTGCGACGCTCGTACAGTACTTGCATGCTCTTGGAATACTAGCATGGTCGTGGTAAGTCGTTGTGTGCGAGCGCGATTTGTCTCCTTGACTCATACCTTCCGCTCTAGCGCCAGGATTTCTTTCTGAAATTCCTTCTGGATACCGACTTGAGCTACTTGCAGCCCTCGTAAGCCCTGTATGGCCCGCTTGACGTCGACTGGCAGGCCCTCGTAATAGTCATCTTCATCGTCCAACTGCTGAGAGGATGACATCGGATAGACACTCGATGGAGGGAGATTCAGGAAAACTAGGGATACAGTAAATATGAGCGGTGATAAAGAGTCCTTATCTCTGGTTGACACTTGCTTACGATGATATTTCTCAGTTGTCAGTGTTCTCTATCAAGCATTGCCCTTAGGCCATCCCCATGATCATAAATGCAGCGCTTAGATTCGCTTCCATTCTATGTCGTGACAGCCGCATATCGCTCTTTTGGACGATTTATGCCATTTCTCTGCAACTGCAGCCTTGTCATATGTTCACCCTGCGAAGGTGCTGCGCTTGACGGGCGCCCACTCCTGGGTATTATCAATCCTTTAAGCCTAAGCACCTCCTTCTATTCAATGAATCATCGGACATCTCATTCCGCCGATGTCTTCCGAGGGCGCCTACGTTCCGCAGTGTCCACGGTCATGTCAAGATAAGACAAGGTTCAATTCATTGAATGGAACATAATTCCACACTGCGAGTATCCGGCGCTGAAAGTATCAGGTAAGCATCGCCTCGACTGCTTAGAGGGGGGACTGATAAATATCCTCTCTTTCCATCCCTGCGTCCTAGAACGACCTTCGACCATGCCCAAGGACGGGATCTACCAGATCACCAATGTGCACACCAAACAGGCGTTGGGCATTGGGGCTGATGCTGATAGTGGGTCGGAGCTCAAGCTCAGGGACCGAATTACTACATGGAGTGTAAGTCTTTCGCGAGTCCCAGAAACGCTAGGAGGCTTAGAAACACTTACAGGAATTTCGTGTCGAAGGTCAGGGCGGTCGCAAGTATACTCTCGTTGCCGTTCATAACGGCATGAGCGCTCGCATCTCGGACGTGCGTCATTGTCACCCGACTCGTATCACTTTGATGCAGACACGAATAGCAGAAAAAAGACGTCCCGGTGGTATCCAAGTCTCCGTTTACGCTTCATCTGATCCCAGTCTCGAGCCCACTGAAGCAGTATCGGTAAGAGAATCGTTGCTTACTGGAAGACTGTCGTTAGTAACGTGTATCCTATAGCATCTCAGACCGTCCTGAAAGGACGTACGTCGTCGCTAAGAAGCGGAGCAACGGCAGATACAAGGTCTGCGCGACCTGTTTTGTTCCAGCGTCCGATTGTCGCTGATGGTAGATGACGCAGGCAGCACTGACGTCTCAGCGCAAGAGTGATGACAGGCAGTACTGGAAGTTCTCGTACCAGCGATCTCTTCCCAACAAGGGTGGAGGGAAGGGGAAGGGCGGTGGGGGAAAGAACAAAGGAGGTGGTGGAATTAAAGACGGAGGGAAGGGCAAAGGTGGCGCTGTTATCAAGCCGAAGCCGACCCCTACACCCAAGCCGCAGGTGGATCCTGCTACCCAGCAGTTAATAGATGCGAACAACCAGCTCCTGCAGCAGGTAGCTGCGAACAATGCATGGCAGCAGCAAATGTGAGTACTGCGCGCTCAGTGATGATTTTTAGTCTCACTTAGATATTATCTGAACCCAGGATATCAGCTCTGGTAGGCAGGGTAAGGAATTTGCTGCTTAGTACAGCAATTACTGTGGCGCTCACAAAAACACTTATTCGATCATCCTAGCTGATCGGCGGCTTTGGGCCCGGATATGGTGGAGGAGGCGGTGGCTATGGTCCACCGGGAGGCGGTTACATCGGTGGTGGAGGGGGTTACTCTCCTGGAGGTTCACCTCCTGCATCCCCTAGTCCAGACAACTCCCGCCCAGCCAGCCCGGACCCCGGTGACGACTCTGGAGATGACGGCGCTCTTGGCGGCGGCGGCGGCGGCGTTCCACCAAAGCCCAAGCCCAAGAAGAAGACCGGGACGGGGGGGAAGAAGCCTGCAGGTGGGAAGAAAAAGGCTGGAGGGAAGGGCAAGAAGAAGGCGGGGAAGAGAACGAACTTGACGAGTTAGTGATGGGATTGGTTTTGGTGATTTTCTTGTATGTTATTGAGTAGTCTGATCTCGACTCTGAAATTCCGCATCCGTGATGGTTCTGATATCTGTTCTTCAAAGGATAGTCTGCTTGCAGTCGCTCAAGAATGTGTGGGTCGCCGCGGAGGCCACGCCGATCATTGTCAGCAGATTGTCCTTCTCCTTTGGATCCAATCCACTAGGGCAAAGGATGTCCACGGTCATTGTGACGGTCAGTATTAGGCTCGAACTGGCCTAAGGGAGTACTTCATTTTATAGCTGGACTCGTACTCGCCTGTGTCCGGATGGTCGCGACGACGGCGAGACCTCCCAATATCGGACAAACCCCGGAGACGGAGGCGGGGTGATAAGATCCCCCGCATAGATAAAATCCCCAGACCCGGCCCGACCCCTCGTCATCGATCGATGGGCAGTAGCTTTGTTCGTCGCTCTGTCTCGCACCTCCATCGTCTTCCCTCCTCTCGACCTATATCAGCTAGGCCGCTCGGGCATTTGACATCCCGCATCTCTCCCCATACAACCGCAGCCATGTCGACAGACCCTTTCCAACCTGTTCTGCTCACCCTTCCGAGTCTGACTCCAAGCCTCGCGCTGGAGTTGATACCCAATGGGTTGCTAATGCACAGACTGTTCGTTCAGGCGGATGGAAAGGTGAGCCGTCATTCAGATTTGAGTTTTGCATGTGTATGCGGGATGGAGAGCCACTCGGCCACGTCCATGCCAAATACTCGCAATCTTCACGGGCATCGTCACTGCGATCAAGAAGTCCCGTCATTAATACCTGTATCTCCTAGACGCATGATCTCCTGATTGGTCCCGAAGATCACCGTGACCATCTCAAGAAGAAATATGTCAACACCATTATCGGTCGGTACGCAAACCGCTTGCCCGTCGGCGAGTTCAGCCTTGAAAGGGACGGAGCAAAGGGAACAGTCAAGCCGATATCCAATGGTTCGTGTACTTACCCAGGCTCAGACGGCGAGATTAATCACATACCCGAAGAATCTCCGACGGTGTCATTGCATGGCGGGACAAACGGCTTCGACTACGTGCCCTGGACGCCGCTCAAGTCGTCGGAGAGCAAGCTATTCTCGTCTGAAGAAATCGCAACCATCAGCTCTGACCTCGGTGCGAGCACGCTGTGGACCTACACGAGTAAGGATGGAGAGAATGGGTTCGACGGGACGCTGCATACCGAAGTACGTATGTTGTAGCTCGCGTCATAGATGCATCTCATTATATTCTTAAGGTTCTAGTCGGGTTGTTGTCGCCCTCGAAACCGTCCTCCATAGCAAAGGACCCGGAGTACCTGATGGGCAGTGTCGTCATTGTCTACCGCGCGAAAATGTTGGACGAGGGCAAGGTCACACCGCTGAACTTGACGCAGGTGGGTTTTGTCGATCCGGGTACTTCCATGATATCTTAGTCAGGATATCTGTAGCACTGGGGATTCAACCTCACTGCTTCGCTAAAAGATGCCGCCAACTCTGTCTCAGTAAAATCACACCAGCTCACAATGAAAGTAAGGCTCGTCTTCCGTTCCTACACATCCCACTGCTGACTCCAAAAATCTTGTAGGCAGACAAGACACTTGAGCTTGACACAGTCGGCCTGTCCACCGGCAAACTTCTCGACGTCGCAGGGACATACCACGACTTCCGCACGACTCGGACCATCGGAAGTCAGTGGCCTACCCAGGAGAACGGACCTGGCGGATACGGTGCGGGCTTCAGTTTGTACTCGACCAGGCTGTCAGCCACTTGCTGACTGTAACTTTCACATAACTAGACTGGTACTACTCTTTCCCTCCTGTCGCGTCGACTATCGACCACCGCCTCCCAGCTGGAACGAAGAAGAACGTTGTCAAGGAGGTTGTGGAGAAGAAGCTGGAGGGCGATGAGGCGAAAGTAGAGCTGGGCAGTGAGGCGAGCGGCGTGAAAATCGTGTTTGGGAGCAATCGTGAGTGTCGAGTATCTCTCGAGATGCGATGCTACTTTATCTCGATGCGGCACGGGGGTCAAAGTTTACATGATACTCAGTTGCGAGTGGGTGCGGCCTAGCCCTACTGCTACGCTCTGCTTCCGTCTGAATGAAGGATCAGGCAGATCCCGTCACGAAGCAGGGCAGATCTTGACGCTTGGGTTAAGGTCCCTGCACTCATTGTTCCACCGGCATCAGTCATACGCGAACTTAGTAGAAAGCTAACTCATCGCACAGAATCTGGTGTCCAATTTTACACTAACAACTACGGCTCGACAACTTTCCCGCGCAAGAAGATCCACGGTGGCAGCGGCGTTGAAGGGGAGGGTGAGGGATACGGCACTGCCTGTACGTTTCCACGGGACCAGGATCCACTGCCTTCTTCCTGCTAACTAATGCCAATCTACAGCCGCCGCATTCCTGGAATTCCACTCTCCCTTGGCCGCATGGCTCCACCCCGAGACCGTGCGCGACGGCTTCGACACGCTCATCGCGGGCAACGGCGAGGTGTACAATAACTGGGTGAAGGCCGACATCTATTATAAGACCCCGAGTGGAGACGTGCAGGCCTAATGATGTAAAACAAAGGAAGGTGGGATGCGCAATTAATCTACTTAGCAGCAGCCACGGAAAGGTTGTACAACATTTATGTATGAAAAGCTTGCTATGCTACATTTAAAAGTATGGCCGACAGCTATCTCAATCAGCGAAGAGTTTAAGCACTCAATGCGTTCTTCCACCTGTCGCCGCCGACATCCCCTAGTACCCTTTCGACCTCCGTGACCTCCATATTCAGCACCAACCTCCTCTCATCCTCCGGCTTCCTCGCAGCCCCAGCACCGTCCTCCATCAGCAACACCCTAGTTGCCAGCAAACTTTCCAACACGAGGCCCAGCTCATCCCGACCGGGTTTCCTCGACGAGTCATCGGTGGAAGTGAACACCTGGAGAAAGATTATGTGCTGGTACTGCACGTCTCCCCACTTGATCTCCTCAAACCCCTCGTTCCTCATGCATTTCAGCAGCGCGGCGAGGAGCAGACGCTCGTGCAGGCTGCAGTCGCGTAGGTATGCGGCAGTGGGGCTGTTCTGCATGACTTTGATGACTTCCTTGACGTCGTCGGTCCGGGCACTGCGTTGGCGAGGATGCACGAGCTCTACAGTGCGTCTAAAGCAAGATATGTGAGTTCAAGAACGTTCTGTAACACTACTTGATCCGGTATGCTCACCGGCAGATGTCTAACACGCGTCTGGCGTCCCCGCTAATACTCGACACTTTCATGGCAGCGAATTTGACACCGTCCGCCGTTATCACGTCCGGGACCTTCCCAGTCAAGCCTTCCTTGGCGGTCAGCAGTCGTGAATGAACAATCTTCTCCAGCTGCGGGGTCGTGTAGGGTTGGAAGTTGATCCGAACCATACCTGCAACAAAAGGAAGTTATGAAGTCAGAGGCATAGCACGAAAGGAGATGGCGTTCACTTACCAAGACGACTACGCACTCTTCCGGACATGACCCGCTCTGGTAGATCCATAGTATTCGCCACCGCGATAACGACCAACTTGGATCCCACTAATGTGGGCCAATTAAAAAAGTTGTACACAACGTCTTGCTTGGTCGTCACCAGCTGGTCCAGCTCGTCCATGAGTACCACGCTGCCATTTATACCGTCGACAACGTTTCATGGAAAGGAGTTAACCAGCCGTAACTTACCATGCATGTCCGCCTGGACCAGAGTTCCCGCCACTGTTGAAGTACCGCGTCAGATTTCGTAGCGCTTCCTTTGAACTAATTTTCATGTGCCCATCAGTGGCAACATCATGGCCAGAGACTGCTTCCCAGAGCAGCCCGTATGCCGCAGACGGTTCAGGAATTTTCAGGCCATTAATTTCGACATAGGTAAATGGGTTCGTTTCCTGTGCCGATGTGTTAAAGAAGGACCTATGAAGGATTGACGATGAACTTACACCACTCTCCGCCATTTGTTTGAGCTCCCGCACAATGGCGTGAACAGTAGCGGTCTTCCCGGTTCCGGGAACTCCGGATATATCTGCAAAGATATTGAGATGACATACACGCGGAAAAGAATCACACATACAGACGCATCCGCCGCTGCCTTCTTCTACCAACTCCTCCACACTTCTCAGGACCTTCTTGTACTCGTCTTCCCTGCAAACTAGTTCGTCCGGACGGGAGGCGACATGCAGAACGTGCATAGCCCGCAGCCAGGGATCCTTGCCTATCTTCCTCAGTGCCGTAGCTAGGGATTGGGTCGCCTCAGGAGGCGGAGGCCGCACAGCTACAGCCGACTTCCTCCGCGCCCTTGCGCGCAGGGCAGCCTTGGAGTGCGGAGTCGGCGCCGCTAGTTTCTGGGTCGCATCTGCTCTGCGCTTCGGGGTTTTGGGCGTCCGTGGCGTACGAGGTGCCGATGGGGCAGTGCGTTGCCGCTTCTTGGACGGTGTCTTGGGCAGATCTTCTTCCAGAGGCTCCTCCTCTTCATGCTCTTCTTCAGATGCGCTTTCGGCTTTGACGTCGTCGACTTGATAATTGTCCTCGCTCTCTGACTCCTCTCTCTCCACGAAATCGTCTGTTTTAGCCTTGCGCTTCTTGGGTCTACCACGCCGGTTAGCAGGAGCGGGAGAATTCCGTGCAGACTCCTGGTCAGTCTCCGGGACAACGTCTTCGTCGTCTGCCTTACTAGGCACGTCCGCTCTGGTGTTCCATTTCTTTGGACTGCCGCGACTCCGTGTAGGAGCATTGCGCTTCGACGTGGACGTGTTATTGGCATGCAGAATATCAGTATCATCGACCGCAACGTCCCAATGCGACGTGTTAGTAGGATCGTCAGTAACAATCGCAAGTGCAGCCTCTTTGTGCCTTTCCCAGTCAAAGATGTAGTAGAGCCCACGTCGGGCGTCGATCGCAGAACCACAGTAGAAGATATCGTCAGAGTTTACACGTAAGGTTGCCTTGACAGAGACCTTGCGGCGTTTCGAAGGCGAGGCAGACCAGGCCAGCGCACTCTTGGACTCGGCATCCTCTGGTGCTTGACTGGTGACATTGCACTTGGACAGGACCTTGGAAGGGGTGGTGATTCCACATGACGATAGAGAGAAGTAAATCTCGTTCTATAAGGTTTGGTGTGAGATTGCAAGCGGAGCACAACGAGTAGCACGGCACGCACCTCAAGATGATCTCTCTTAGCACGCACTCCAGCGAGCTCCGTAGGTCTCAAAAACCAGTGAACTTTCACCTTCATCTTCCCCTCACCTCCTTGCTCGTCATCATCCTCTCTTTCTACCTCCTCTTCACCAGCTTGTACTTGCCACATCGCAACAATGACCCCAACGCTTGGTTTCTTCGCATTCGTAGCAATGAGAACAGTGTCGCCGACGCTGAACGTCTCAGCTTGGCCTTCAACTTCCTTCGCCTTTCCTTTACCTCTCGCTCTTCCGCGACCTGCAGTCTTCGCTACCTCTGGCGCTTGGCGTCGCGTAAACGAATCGTAGAACACAGTCTGCGCTTGGGCTTTATCTTCGAACAATCCCTCTTCTTCCCCAGCGTCCTCGTATTCGGAAGTCCGTATATGCACAGGATCCGAGCACCAGGAATAGGTGTAGTCCTCGTCCAAGTCGACTCGTACTGGGGGTGCTGTCAGTATCGGCTGGTACCGCCTGGAACGGCGAGGAGTGTGAGCTTCCGGCGCTTGAGGCATCGCGAAACAAGAATCGTTGTCGAATAGTAAGTCCAAGGATCGTCTCCGCGAGTGGATATGCTGCACAGACTGGATCGACACCAGGTGACTTAACAGGGCATGCGAGACGCGCGCCGTGTCGAATTGGACGCGTCAAGTCACATCGTAGTAACGTCACATAGTGGCCACATTGCAGTTGACAACATTACTGCGCATGTATTTACCCAACTATAAAACCGTAGATTACGATTAGAGTACATCCACCGACCAGCACAATGGCAACCTGTCTATGTTCCTTCATATTGTATTCACTTCTCGCACAAATTCCCGGTCTAAACGTGCTCGCAGAGACTGGCGACTGTTTAATCTGAGTTGGGAGTAGATCGTTAGTTTCCAACGTATACGCCATGTGCAGAGCTAGGTAAGCAGACTCACGACGCCAGCATGCAATTAATATACACTACCATTGCATCAGCGAGAGGTCGCAAGGCTAAAGAGATAGTGAGGCACTCACCCTTCGCTGTCACGAAGTATATACCAATATATATATCCTTCCCAGAACCCGTTGCCCAGCTCGCTACAACCTAGAATTGCGCCATCAATCACTGGAAGTACGTCTGGAATCCTGGACACGCACTGTAATCAAATATATAACCTGTATAATACTGGAAAATACAAGCTTAGATCGTTGTAATCTCCGGAAAGAAGATGACATTACCATGATAACAAGCCTGTGGTTACTGTGTACTTCAGGACAACGCCTGTCAGCCACCTGCGCAGAGGTCGGCGACTTCAGCCTCATACCGACGTATCTTGCAATGCGCTTACTTCGATACAGCTAGACCCCCTTCCTGTGATTTGTAGAGGCAATAGGACATCGTCGCAGTGATCGCGACGTCTGTGAATATGTAAAAGCTTGCGCTCAGGCACGTCAGAGTCTGTACTATTGTCAGCCCACGAAGCATGTAGGCGATCCAAGGATACTCGCCTCTGCGACATCATACTTCGTACGGAAGGCGAAGAATCCGCCGCCTTGTATGCTGCCCCGTCTCCATCAATAGTGATCCACGTCAGATGCCGCACGTGCGTACCAGTCTATGAGATATACTGCGATATCCGGTGTTAAAAGTGGATTAGAAAAGAAGGGCAAAGCGCTTACTCAGGGAAAGTACTGACAATATTGACGGGTAAAGTCAGCAGAGCACAAGGGATCCAGATCTACCCATAACTTACACGGCCCCAATATTGCTGGTATGACCTGCGGGACTTTAGGGACCACAAGAATATCGCGGGATTGATGATGCTCACCAGTAGGAAAACGGATTTCCTTCCTTGAACTGAAATAATCTCATCAGCATGTCATTAGCGCATAAGGCGGATAGCCGTACACTTCCATATTCGCCAAATGAAGAAGCTTGTAAGTTACGTGTCAGTCAGTCGTAACTATATATTGCGAGGGCTACGAACCATTCGACTATGAATGAGGATACTTCCTGCAAGTGGTGTCATCACGTAAATTCTCGACCGCTGCAAGTCGGCCTAGGCACGCACCGTTGGTATACCTGTAGCCTTTAAATGGATACAATTGTCAAGAAAAAACTGAAGAATAAAATGCGAGAGATTCGCATACAAATAAGCTCCTGTCAACACGGTTTGATTAGATTAACATTGCGAAGACCTCAATCGTCGAATCATACCAGACCACTTCCACGCATGCCACCGCATTCCCGTAGCATCTGGCCACTAGGTACCACCAGAGTACGTGGGTGACAAGGCACTGTTGTAAGGTGTCCATCTGCGGACGGAATCGGGTTAAACAGTTGGTCAGGGCGGGTTGAAGAATGCGCACCGCCCATATACAACCTATCTACTGGAAACTAAGTGTATATTCTCTATATAGTCTCGACTTTAGTCACTCACGAAGCATCTCATTGCCAGTCCATCATCGTAGGTCGTGTAATACTTGACGACCTGAGCTGTTGTCACCCCATACAACCTTCCATACCGCGTCAACGACTTATCACATGGCCCTAGTCGGATCTTGGCTACATACATACTCGAGATCGTCGCCCCGATCAATGCAGGCCCGAGGGTGGCCATCTCGGTGGGCAGCGCAGAGGGAGCAAATGGGGTGAGCGCTGTGGGATCTTCAAGATTAATGAGTGCGAACTGGATCTTATAAGTCCGCGAGGTTAAGCGTCGTCGCTTGGTTAAAAGTTCGGGACTCCAATGAAGCGCCAGATGCAAAGCCTATGGGCATAGATCTTCTCCGGCGATATCGCATTGACGGAAGGTAGCCGCAAGCTCAAAACAAGTGCTGCACGCAAGCGGTTACTGACCAGAATGATTCTCCGTAGAGCAACGTGAACGACGCTCAATCCCTTTGATTGGACGACCTGGTCAGCATCCTATTAAGAATAGCACGAGTAAGCGAGAATATGCATCTTTGTCAGAGCAGTCGCCGACCGAGGAATGGAGGAGGCGCCCAACATGTGTATCCCCATATGTAAGTGGCTTCGCGTCTCTGCCGGGCCTTGCCGGCAATATATAGCGGTGTGGCATGCTCGCCCAGTGACTTCCACAAAAGTCCCAGTGGCAAGGCGTGCAGCCTTGACCAATTCTTTGCCTCAGTGATCAGACCGAATTAGCAAATGCGCTCAAGCAGTCGGCTGGACACCGCGTACGTGTCAGTCTGTCAACTTGAAGACTAAACAGTTGTGCCACATAACCCGAGCTGTCCGCCATCAAGCAGGGTGCGGCAGTGCTGCTACCTCCAGTAGCTGTAATGGTTAATGGGAGGAGGACGGAGCCGGGCGCACGGCTGCTGAAGTACCACGCAAGCTCCAGTTGCCTCGTTGCAATCAAGCACTATATCGCACTTCAGCTGACGACAAGATTGGTAGGATGCCTCTACTCCAAACTTAGACACTCGTCCGATCTGACATTGTTTGCGACCGACAGCATCAACAGTGGGAGACCAGTTGACAGGTCCATTTTTTCATGTAACCACCTATTTGCTTCCAGTAGTGAGCTCGCCCCTTAGCTGGCAAGCTTCCCTGGGTATCGGCCGTTCGACACCCTTGACTGTCGGTCCATGTTTCATCGACTGAAACTGACAGCTTGTCAGAGAAGAGCTCTATCATCCCCGCTAAGCTTATAGACAGGGATGCTTACATCGTAGCTGACGCAATCAGGTCCTCGGGCTTGTTCACTCTTTAGTTTTCGAGTTTGTCATGGAGATGTGAGGTTTCAGCACTTGCCCCGAAGTGCGTCCCGTGCACCACGCAGTTTGTGAGTTATTTTACCTGAAGCTCTTGTTCAATTGCTGCTGATTTCTCCATTCCACTTCAGCTGATTTTCAGGACTGTTAGGCCATAGATATTCGGAGCCGCATCTTCTCATCCGAATCGTTCGGCCACGACCCGGCCACGAGCTCATCTATTGGACGTTCCTATCATCTAGGTGGCATAGTGCTATTAGTATGGTCATCCCAGAGCTGTCAAGCGCTATATCAGATGATTGTTCCATCTATGATGCATCACCACATCTGCCACATACATTGTTTGCCTGATTCCGTCTTCTTTTCCTTTCCACAGATACATTGACAGAGGCTTCCAGTCACAGGATATCGTGGGCCGCCGGTAAGGCACAAGGGATCACCGACTGGCTGGCGTCTGGTGCGAGGCGAAGGGAGCGTTCTTCGTATTCTGCGGGTGATTCTTCGACATTTGGTTGCTGTGATATATCCAAAGGTCCTAGCAACCATCCTATCAGAAGTCTCCTACTCTGTTCACCGGACACATCTGCTGTTCTCCGACCCCTGGGATACTTAGGATCGATACGCATCTTACCTTTGGCGATCTCGGCGATAGAAAGGAACCAGATTGCTGAATATCCGAGAGTATCTGTGTGAGAAGAGACAGAGATGGCGGATCCTGCCACTTGCAATGCGGACGTCTTCAATGGCATAGGAATACTACCTAGCGCATAGACGTATCCGTGATTCGGACTCCGGCACATTCGTAACAGAGAAAGTTCTCTTCTGACCGTCTCATCTGGTATTTATGATGCTGATGATTGAGTCGGGAGCAGTGAGCTATAAGAAGCTAAGACCGCCTGTATGCATAGATGCCTCTCCCCTTGGGAAGAACGACATTTTACATCTGTCAGATATGGCTCAGAACTGTTCGTCTCCACGGAAAGGGCCTAAAATGAGGAACTCTGCTCCTAGGACGCACCTACCATGCCTAGATCCCCTACCCTGCCTCCCTCCAGCACCTCCCACCCAGTACCATGACCACTGTAGGATTCACGGATGGCCCCGTCACCACCCTTTATATGACATACCCCATGTCCTTCTATACGTCCTCAAACATACCGTCATTTACGCCCACATCCACACCGTCGCCTACACCCTCATCCATGCCGTCATTTACGCCCTCACCCACACCGTCACCTACACCCTCATCCTCTTCAACCCTCAGCTCAACCGACACAAAGATCGTCATCATCGCAGCAATAGTCGGCGTGTTCTTCATAACCTGCACCGTCCTTCTCTACCGCCTAGACAGGCGAACGCGAAAGCATTATGGCAGTCGCTCTCTGGAAAGCGGGGCGAGCAGTCGCATCCGGGAAAATGGGAGTAGAAGTCGAGTCCTAGAAACCAAAGATGATGCAGGTGAGCGGACCCGGCCGCCCCTGGCGCATAGGAGGAGTGCCTCTTTACCACGGCCGCGCTTTCCTTCAGCGAGTGGTTCGAGCATGACGCTCGTTGCGAACCCGCGAGCGTCGCATGATACGCCGCGAGATCCGGAGTACAGTGGCGCTGCTGGGCTGCAAAAGCCCGATCCCGTCAATGCAGGCGACAACAAGTCTGACGCGCTTGCTGAAGATACCCGCCCCGAGATGGGACGCGCAGACGGTGGCAGAGACGAGTTCTTGAACGCCCAAGGCGATCCTGCAGCAAGTGAGAACCCCATCCGTGCCGAGCAGTGTAGTGTGCCCCCACTACCGCCTACCCCAGCTTCAGAGCAAGATCCCACCAGAGTCAACCGCAGCGCAACCCACAAACGGTCCGCATCGACGCTCACATACAGCCGCGCTCACACCCCAGAACTCCGCGCCCAGCTCAAAGTCCTCAAGCGCGAGATGGAGACATTACGGCAGGAGAGAGGGCAGATGGACGAGCTGCAGCACGAGATCGTGCGGCTCAAGACGGAACAGACGCAAGTGGACGAGCTGCAGAGCGAGGTGCGGAGTCTCCGGGAGGATTGCAGCAGGATGGAGATGATGCAGATGGAGGTCGAGCGCCTGCGAAGGAATCAGGACCGGATGGAGTTCTTGCAACAGGAGGTAGAGCGGCTGAGAGAGGAACAGCAGGAGATGCTGTGGGAGCTGCAGAACTTGCCGCCACCGGATTACGAGGACCGAAGATCGGACGGTGAGTCTCTTTGCTAGTGAGGCAGTGTCATGACCAGATGTTGATCTGTATTGGTTTCGTAGTAGTGATTCCGGCGCCGGTGCCATTACACCGACCGGAAGGTAACTGGATTTGACGACATTCTGGGGTCATCACTTGGTCTGCTGGTTTTCGCTCTTTAGCTGCGCTTCATTGAGGCAGTCATTTCTGTCGTTACAGTGTATGAATAACAATATTCGAGAATGTGGATACTCAGTAAGTTCATCAGACATGGGTGGTTCCTCCAACTCGCAGGGAAATGCCAAACTGTTCGCTCCACTACTCCCGACCATCGCTGGCTCGGGACAACTGCCACTGAATGAGATGAGCACTTGTCAAAAGCACCCCGTTTTCCCGCTAGACCTGCCCTGACAATCAGACGGTTTGCTGTAAATGAAAAGATTGCAGTCATGTTGTATACGCACCTCGCCATCTTCACAACACATCAGTACACTAACCATCCTTCGAGCTGCGCCTTCTGTACCGCCTCCTCCCACCCGCCCTCCAACTTATCTAAAGCCTTGACACTCTCCACCTCATTCTTCCCCAGCTTCGGACCATTATACAAATGCGGGAACATGCCCTCCCCGCCTCTCGGCCCACAAACCTCCGCCTTCGGATCCTCCCACCTAATATCCTTGTCCACATTATCGTACATCACCCTTAGCAAGTAGACCTTGGACTCGTCCTTGAAGAACCATCTGAGCGTGTTCAGGATCTGCGGGGCGGTCGAGAAATGGATGAAGCCTGATTTCGCGTCGAGCTCGCTGAGAGGGAGGACGTCCGGCAACGGGTCAGGCGGCGCCGCCGAGGGCGGGACGATCTTGTAGATGTATGTAGGCTTGTTGTCCGACATGATCGCAGAGGTCAAGTGTTAGCAAGCGGATCGACGCGGTGTGGGAGCCGCCATCAGATGAGAAGGAAGCAGCAAGTCTGCTGTCAGCCCGCCACAAGAAGGCTCTCGATAACTGGATAAGAGTTTCCATTATTATGGCGGCCGCTTCGCCTTCAAACCGATCCTGCCTGATGCGGGCGCATCGCTCTGTTCAGAAATTCCTGAGCATCCGCGAGCATCTCCGTACTGCTTAGACTAGACAGCGGCTAACACCGGTATAAAGCTCGACAAGTCTACCCTTACTGGACTCACTATCTTCCTTCACCTCCATCAACATGTCGACGACATCCTACGTTACTGAGCTTGTCGTCTTCGACGCCTCCGAGGCCTACCAGAAGGACAACAAGGCCGCCCAGGGCCTCGTCGACGTCCTCAACAAGACCGACGGCAAAATCGCGTACATTCATGCATTTTCTCCTGTAGCCACCCCCTAACATTATTCACAGCACCTGGCACGGCCCCGGGGTCGAGGACCCGACAAAGGGCTACCTCTGGGTCCGCTGGGAGAGCCTCGATGCGCACAAAGCTCTGATGGACTCGCCCACCTACCCCGACCTCATCGCGTCCATGAAGCCCTGCCTCGCCGGCGAGTTCGAGATGGTGCACGTCAAGTTCAACAAGGACCCGCTGGAGGCGCTCAACGCGCCCGCCACTGAGGTCGTCACGGTTACTCTCAAGGAGGGCAAATCGGAGGTCGACATCACGGCGTTCCTCGAGCAGGGATCGAAGATGGAGCTGCCCGGCGCGTCCGCGTCTGCGTATGGCCCCGTCGTTGAGAAGCCCGGCTCTTTCATAATGATTGTCGGCTGGTCCTCAGTCGAAGTGGGTTCCTTGCCTTTGAACGCGTCTCAAAAGGATACATGGCTGATGTGGGGTTTAGGCTCACCAGAAGGTTCGCGAGGAGAGGACCGAGGAGGCCGCCAAGGTGCTCGCTGGTGTCCTCCAGATCGCCGACATCAAGGTTGCCCATGCCAAGTTGACGAAGTACTAAACACTTGTATTAATACACCACACCGGAAGATGGAGAGAGCATTGCAATTGTATGACTAGACATGCCTTTATGACATCAAGAAACACTTCACTGTAACATGGGAACATAAGCATGAATTATGAATTATACTGCCTGTCATGTCGGCCTAAATCATATACAAAATCACTCGTAAGTACATCTAAGTCTCCCGCCAACTCTGGACGTTACGGGAGGTCATTACGGTGCTTGCTCGAGGAAGCCTCCGATTTCGTTGTCCGAATCGTGCCTTGGTCTTTGGCCCCGGCGTCTGGACTTAGATACGAAATAGGTATTGCCTCGTCCCCACCCGCGCCGGTGTCTGTGGAAGTCGTTCGACCTTGAGCAACCTCAAAGGACATTGATCCCGTCGCTGCTGTGCCTGTTATGTCTTCGGAGTACGCGCGACCAGTGGCTACCCGCCGGATAATAAGCAGCTGCGCGATGCCCTGCAACACAACGTTATTATCATACGAACCATCGAACTAGGTTGCAACGCACCTGCACATGACTAATTGAGAGAAATATCAAATTAGTGATATTGCTCCCCTTCGCGAAGGCAGCAATGAACAGTATCCCAAGCACAGTGTACATCGACGCTGACTCGACGATCATAGCCGCAATCGATGTATACGTTTTCGAGTGCTCGTCGCCGAGAACAGCACGTATCTGGCTGCGCATTGCGAGCAGACGTCCGACGACGAGGAAGGTGTAGACGATGTTCAGGGAGACGGAGATGCAGAGGTACGCAAGTTGGATGTTGTTGGAGTAGAAGACGGCGCCTTTGCCTGAGCGTTCTAGAACCAGAATGCAGGCGGCTAAAAATGGGATCGATATCAAAGTTATGGTGCGGCATTGGGGAGGAGGATGGAAGGGAGGCGTACCTATGTCGCCGAGGAAAAGTAAGCTCATGATCGCAACCACGAACCATCGCCAGCCCCAAATCGTACAACAGCGATGCAGCTTCCGGCCTGCGTGAGATTACGACATTACTCAAAATCCAGGAAGAAGACTGACCAAGAGCGCATCCATAAACCAACTCATAACATAATAACTGCAATTATCAGTGCATGTCCGCATTCAACAGTCGGGTAGGGGAGGACGTACCAAGCCAAAGCCAACATATTAATCTTGTCGTTAAGCTCCAGCTCAATGAGCGCCGCGGGTCCACCCGGGGCATTGCGTTCATCAATCCAGATTGTCTGCGTGTATTTTGCATTCGCGGCAAACCCGAGTGTCGCGAGGACGAAGGTAGCAAGGACGTATGCGCCGAGTATCCAGCGCCGATTGATGAACGCTCTGCAGCGCTCTGTTTTGGGCCTCTGCGAGAGGATCTTTATGCATTGCAGCGTCAAGGTCAACAAGATACCTAAAATCCATCGTGAGTGGACCTTTACAGGCAAATGAGCTGAAAACATACCATAAGAAACGGCCCCAAGGAGCATGCCATTGAGACGCGATCGTTCTAGCCAGAGGTCCGTGTCGGGCGTTGAAGAGGACATGGTCTATGCGGTCATGAACGAAGGAGAGAGAGAGCTGCTGGCATACCTGACGGCAGGTAGGTAAGTTTCCACAATCATGATCCCGACCAAGCGGGCCAAGCGGCCTGATTGGCGATGTTCTTCGGGAACCACCTTGCTTCTGAATCTAACACTCATGATGGCGGACTCGGCGCAGAGAAAACCCTGTCGCCTCTATGGAACAAGATGCATAGCAGTAATCTGCGCGGACCGTCCTAGATCTCATGAAATAATCATGCAGTATAGGGTAGCATCAAGGAGCTCATGAAGTTGAAGGAGGACGAAGACCCAGCTGGCAGGCGTCGTGAGTCGTGAGGAGGCCGCGGAAACGAAAGTGGCTCGTCAGGGATGCACGTGGCTAGCACAGCCTGCAAACCCTCGGCGCGACGATCGGACTACGTACCATCATGATCTCTACCACCATGGCCATTTTCCTCTGAGATATCAGGTCTACCTGAGGAACTCGGCTGGAGCTGGACTTCTCTTTCGCGACTTCTTGGTATCTTGAGAAGCCCTATCCTACGTGGATACACATGCACCTCTGGCTCGGATAAGACAGAAGTCCGACAAGGATGCATGCCGTGCTACCATTCTCTCATGGAGGCTCGAGCGCTGCAGCTCTGTATTTCTGATATATAGTCGCACTGCATGTCAAGATACTGCCAAGGGATACATTCCTTTGCTGCGCCGGACCCACTGGGACCCACAATATTCTTACACGCTCTCGTTCGCTTGCTGCTGCCTACTGTATTCATTTGGTACGAGCATCATCATCTTGTTCTCTTGACAACAAACAGAAGCTCTGATGACGCATATCAACCGCCGGGCGCGATATTGTTCTCTATCGTCTTATCTACGGTTTGTCTACGGTCTAGTATTTGTCCCGTCCTGCCAAAGCTCATTCAAGCCTACAATGGGACTACGTCTCAAGAGATAGAGGACATGATACCGTTTCATGTCCTCTATTTCTTGAGACATCTTCGCATGGAGTATGACCGTGACCGGATGAAGAAGCCGCGGTTGATCATGAAGCTCCTGCCGCCCCGAGTGTTGCGCATGTCGGAATGAGCGGGCACTCTCATAGCGGGATATATCAGCTCCTGAACAGAGCCACAGAATATCGCAAATGGTATCCGTCATTTTGGTAGTTCGCGCCCTTTGCCATTATTGACTGTCCTTACGCTCAGAGAGATGCAACAGGTCTGACTTGCTTGATGTCTCCACGTACGGGCTCGGGGCGCGAATCCCTCCTTCGCTTGTCAGCATCTGAACCAACCTTTCAGGATTGTTTCTTGTAGCTCGTCAGAATATTCGCCATCGCTAGCCTTTCTGCTATGAACCTGTTTACGCCTTCCAGAACCAGCTCTGTTGTGTCGATGGCTGTGCTGTGGCTTCGGCTATTTCCCCACTCGCTCACAAGTACATACGAATTGCGGCCCGCACAATTGGGAGAACTCTTCCGCGATTTAAGGGAAGGCAGAGACTAGACTGTAGTATAAAAGACATGCAAAAGGACTGACAAGAGGGGGATTCGAACCCCCGCCTGCATACACAGATGAGAAGACCCTGTTAAGGGCAAGCTTTCGCTTGAGTCACACGCCTTGGACCGCTCGGCCATCTTGCCATTATTGTTCATGCATAACAAAATTTTATCACCCTAAAACAAGCCTGCCGCCATAAGTCCCACTCGAACCTGTAGGGGTTGCACACACATTGCCCTCGAGATAATAAATATGAATTGCAAACTCTGGAAAGAAGTCTTCGAACAAAAGTGTACCATGCCAGAGTGCACGATATCAAGCTCCTACAATAACGTACAATGTACATCCGAACTTCGCGCTACGACTCGCAATATCTCAACCGACAGAAACCCCTTCAAGCCTCGTACGAAGGTTCCCGCGACCGTTCAAACTGTGGCAATCCCGTAAGACTGTGCGGCGAGTAATCAGGCTTGGATCGACCTACGACGTTAACATAGAGTTGATATACACTGAAGAGCCAAAGAATCGATTGTTAAGAACCAATTATTTAATCGGCTCGACACTTCAGCTACATGCGAACGTACCTTTCGCAAGGGTGAAGTATATCCCAACGTAGATCAGGGTTGCTTTTCCGGTGTTGTACGAAGAAAGGGCGATGTACTGGGTATAAGAAGCACTTATAATTAGTATGCAACGATGATAACGGTAATAAATGTGCCGACACGTGCCGTTATTAAACAAGAACACGCCAGCAGGCTCAACATCCAACAGACCAATGAGGTTGGTTGCGGCATCATTATATCAGTCGACGACGCACCTTGCTAACAGGCCGGTTGCGACAGTGTACCCGATTATATTTTGCACGACGGACCTGAAAGCTTTTATCAGTAAAGAGCGCGACCAGAAAGATTGCAGAGCAGTCGTACTTCAGTCGAGACTGGACATACTGGCCTGACCGGTAGAGAAACGTGCACAAGACAATAGCTGTGCCGAAGTTACTGAAGACGTAGCAAGCTATACCGAGGGTGAACAGGGACTATGACGAGAGACATTGAGTAGGCGACTAGTCATAATGAGGAGAACATGTATAACGGAGCCTTACTTCCTGTTGCTCCCATTCTGAACGACTTGGGTAAAGACTTGGCGAGCGGACTCTAAAACAGACCAGACGATTGGCGTGTGGCAGGGCAGCCAGATCGAGATACGAACCCGTTCGCGACAAAGACTGTGCCGTTGATTAATCACTGCGCAGAAACGCTGCAAACTTCACGAACCAATTGCGCACGCTAGATGGCCAGACAGTCAACGTTACAAGCTGAATTCAAAGTGTCGATGCAGGTTCGGCATACCAGTGGCTACTGCGGCAGGTATAACCTGCAGGAAAACGGGTCATCATGAGTCCTCTTAAGTCTTTCCCGAAGATACTCACCAGCAGATATACCCATTTTCGTTTCGCAACTAAGAACGGATATCGGTCGCGCGGCGTCAAACGTTAAATAGGGTAGTCCACGCACGATAGCTCACCCGGGCTACAAAATATCTGCAGACATAATCAATGAAATCTGCTAAGGTCGAAAGGATCGAATTAGGGGACTTGCATTTCTACGGTTAAGGTCACGACTTCCTGGAGGTTCATTGGCGCCGCCCATCTATGGTAAACTTTGATCACGCACCGACGGAATAACTTGGGTCTGACGCAGGTCCGAGCCATCAGTCTGACTTGCTTAGATCCGTATAAAAGGTTCATCCTCACAAGCAGGCTCCTGTGGGATGCGTGAATACGCGCCACAAGAAAGAAGTAGACCACGCACCAGTTTGCTTCACGATATGCGAGCAAATTGCCGTTGCAGCGGGCAATCAAGTACCACCAAAGAGAATGCAGTATGAGGCAATGCTGGACAGTGTCGAGCTTTACAAGTACTATAAGGTCTTTCATTATATCATGAATCTTGCGTAAGGATACCCACCGCCCATGTCAGGGCAACCTGACAGACACAATGCAATGAGAATTAGCCCGTAGTACGAAATGCTACGTACCATTCCTCTTAAAATCAGAGGATCTCCGTAGGAGTACCTTCTGAAATACCAGCACATCTGGCCGCATGTAAAGCCATACAATCTGGAGAGCCTGAGGATGTGGCGGATTCCCGAACCATGATAACTACTCACGCTGTAGAGACGGTCCCGCCAATCCACAGCGCACCAAGCGTGGAGCTTAGCGAAGACATAGCTGGACTATTGGATCCCAGAGATTCCGCTGGGGTTAGTTATACCTACCTCGGCATCATCTTTGGATACCTTGAACGCAGTGATGGACAGCAGATGTCAACCAGTGACCGTGAGGCGTACCGTTAGTAAGAACCAGCTACAAGGCACTGCGGGACCTGGATCCACCACAGCCTCACAGGATATGATGCAGGAAAGGGATTCGCTGCTACTGTCGGACATGGAACTAATTCAGCAGAGATAACTAAGAAAAGAATCGAAATAACCTCGGTCGCAGTACTCACCAGTCTGAGAGCAGCTCATCATATAGCATCTCGCCAGTACTTCCTGGGAACAATCATGTACGGGTATGTCAAGGCTCTGTTGACTATGTCAGGACAAGTCGAGATACTACCATATTTCTGGGTAAAGTATACTGGCGGGATAGTCGTGATCCGGCGGTGGCAATGAGCCACGTTGCTGGCTGGTGTCGTCTGCCCAACTTGAATGAAGTCAGATTGGTAGACATGGAACCGTGCCGGCTCGACATATGCTAAGAAACATTCGCATAAGGCCTGCACGAAGAAAAATTCAGCGAAGTCAACGCTATTTGAACTTGATCATACCCACCCTTCTAATGATGATCCCATCCGCATCAGCAGCGATGCAGGTCCCTACGGATAATCATCGCCCCCCCCCCCCCGATGCCAGCTCAGTTGTTCAAGGTATCAGCGCTATCAGCTGTTGGGCGGATGAAAACGCGCAGTCAACCAAGTACAAACCGCGATGATGACAGCTCACTCGGGGGAGGCAACAACCCCCGAGAACGTACCAAAGCACTGGTGCTGCCATCGCCGGGACAGGGATGGGAGTTCGAAACTAGTATACAATATTCAATACAAGGGAGTTTTGCCTAATAGTATACGTGTGCGATGTACATAGGCCCAAACCTACCGCCTTTCCTTGACGTATAGATGTAGTATGATATAGCTTGCAACTGTGAAGACACCGATGAAGATTCCCAAGAGCGAGATGTTCGGCCACCAGAAGGACTGCAGCAGATATATCAGCAGGCACTGATAACAGCTGCAAAGCTAAACTTACCTGGGCTCGTAATCCAAAGACGGAGAGGATAGTAGCGGCAGGGACATCCAGCTCCACGCCGTACTATTCCGGGAAGATCAATCAGTAGTGCTCAGGGCCCCAGATCAGAAGTGACGTACCTTGTACTCCTTCAACTGGAGGTAACGAAGCTCGTTGACGGCGAGCGCTTCAAAAGCGGCATGGAAGAACGAGATCGTATGTAGCCACTGGAACGCCTTGGGCACGCTCTCCCTGTTGATCAATAGCCCAGTGAAGAGCAAGCTAGAGACGCCGTCAGGCTTAATCATCCCAAATTCATCATGGAAACACCTACTTGAATAAGATCACTAACGTCCCGGCTAAGCTCGCAACACCGGTGTTCTCGAAGGCGACCGAAAGTAGCAAAATGACAGTGGCCGTGGTCAAGTTGAATAGGACCAACGTAAGCATAAACTTCCAGAATGCTGCGACGCTGGGAACCAAGCCGACAAGACCGTAGACAATGCCGCCGAACAAAAG
The DNA here is from genome assembly GCA_004369045.1 of Heliocybe sulcata. Classification (NCBI taxonomy): domain Eukaryota; kingdom Fungi; phylum Basidiomycota; class Agaricomycetes; order Gloeophyllales; family Gloeophyllaceae; genus Heliocybe; species Heliocybe sulcata. The sequence continues at coordinate 584,180 of ML213515.1, read as the reverse complement.
CGGGGGTACCACTCTCAGCGGAATGATCTCAAACAGAAGCTAAAGACGTCCAGGTTAGAGCAGAGAAGGAAAATCCCTCAGAGATAAGTCACCTTGGACGAGAAGTAGGTGAAAGCGGAGTAGTATCCGTTCGCTCTGTAGTATAGTTAGCGAGGCTATCCGATCGCAAAACGCATGCACGACTCACCTTTCCCGCATGAAGAGCAACCGCTCATTAGCGAACAAGCTCAGACTTGAAAGGCACGAGAATCCAAACAAGGCCAGCGTAAAGAAGAATATGCCTAATCTGTTCTGGAAACCGCCGATATCGTTCCTAAACTCAATCTGAGCTACAACACAAAGCCAAAGATCGAAAAGACGCTCACGTCACGTTATGGTAGAAGAGACCACAGAACACTACACATCATCAGCCAACTCCAACCGCAAGCAGAACGAACCACACTCACATGCCAAAGCGATCGACGACAGATACTGCGCCCCAAGCAATGCTGGATCTCGATACAGATTCTTGAACGCCCTGCCACTCAGAATCCTAAACTGCGTTCCCCAACTCGCTCTTCTTCGCCCCTTCAACAACTCGCCCTCAACAGCCACATCCGGCAACTCCCCTTCACCCCGCTCACCCCCTACGGACCCAACCTCATCCCTCACAGCCCTCGCAACATCACTACTCGCGTATGCATCCACAAGCTCTTTCAGCCGCGCAGACATAGGCGCATCCGTCTTGTGCCCTCCGGACGTGACCGAGTCGAGGAGCTGCGAGGTGCGCTTCCGAATCGAGGAGGCAATGCTCGTAGCCGTATTCGGCCGAGTCTGCAGCTCAGTCTCATCTTCTACCACAGTCGACGACCGACCGCCGTTCGACGACCTAACCGATAAAGGAACGGAGGGACGACCTAAGCCACGTTCCTCATCTCGCAGGTTGGCATCGTCTTCGGTTGAGGAGAGCTCGGCTGAAGGACTGGCAGTACTGCGAGATTCGATACTCGCCTGCATCGTCAAATCGACTGCACACATACATTAGTCATGAAGTGCTGCTCGGAATACAACACACTCACTCAAGAAATCGGCGATGTTGAATCCAGGAGGGCAAGGATACCCAATAGACTCGAAATATTCCTGGCACTTTGCATACTCGCCCGAGTATACAGTCTTACCTTGCGCGAGAAGCACAAGCTGATCAAACAGCGCGACAATATTACTGCGAGGCTGGTGGATGGTGAAAACGGCAGTGCGATTGTAGTCACGTGCCAAGGAAACAAGGCTGTCGATGACATTAAAGGCGTTGTAGGCGTCGAGACCTTGGAGAGGTGACGGCTGAGCAAGCGCTATATGAGGTATAACGTCGATGCTCACCGCTTGTTGGTTCATCAAGGAACAAAATTGAAGGGCTAGTTACCAATTCACAGGCGATGGAGACCCGGCGCTTCTCACCACCAGAGATAGAGCGGTGTCCTGAATCCCCAATCCGCATGTCCCTAATCCCTAGAATCCCCAACTCATTCATAGTCTCCAACGTCCTAAACTTCTTCGCCTCAATCCCCATCTCCCTGGGCAACCTCAACAGCGCGGAATACAGCACCGTTTCATATACCGTCAGTGTCGGCATCAGACAGTCTTCCTGGTCCACGAACCCCACTACCTTCTTGAACTCCTCATCGCCCACCTGCCTTCCATTCACAAGTGTGGACCCGCCGACATTGCCTCTTTTCGTCTTGCGCGCGAGAATGTCGAGGAAGGTAGATTTTCCGGCGCCTGATGCCCCCATAATCGCCATGACCTGGCCCGGCTTGACGCACCCGGTGATCCCGTCGAGAATCGTGCGGTTGCCGAGTGTGTAAGTGATATTGGAAAAGTGCAGGGATGCAGGGACATGGTCCGCCATCAGTTTGGCTTGTTCGTCTTGAGGCAAGCGAATCTTGCCAAAGTCGCCGCCCGATCGGGCACGCCCGACATACCACAAAACTATGGAATATTACTTAGAAGTGCGTCGACCACTCCAACTTACTCGACTTACTAGCAACTGATGAGATGACGATCAGGCCTGCACCAGCAGCACTCAGAGCGACCCATCGCGTGTTATCCGGCTTGGGCGGGCGCTGGATCGGGAATCGTGAGATGCACATGGGTCGGACGTTGGTTTTGGATACTCACAACGTAGCCAGGAACCTGAGAATAATGCAAGCATTCTCCGCCTTCGCACTCAAGGGTGATATACCCGTCTCCAAATATATCATTGATCAATTGATTCATGGCTGGCTCTTCGAACTTGCATCCTTTTCCAGACGTGCACGAGAACATAGCAGGCCCGCGTATCTCTTCCGTGAGGAAGTCACCGATGTCTACAAATAGCTTTTGAGAGAGGTGCAGCGATCGACAGGCAAGGTCCCAACTCACCGACACTGCCGTCTTCTCCGCAAATAAACCGGCCGGGGACACAGCTGCACTTGATGTGCTCGCAGGCATACGACGTGACATTCGCATCATACCCGGCGTCTATTTTGGATGTACAGGTATCAAGCGAGCAGTAGAACGATTCAACTTGGGCGGTCCAGAACTGGAAATCACAAGTTGCGGAGGGCTTGTCGCAGGCGAAGGTAACCTGAGGAGGGCGGTCCGGTAACATGTCAAGGATTTTACGGTCTTGTGAATCACAAGAGTGAGAACGAGCTGCGCAGGAGACACAGTTCCAGGAGACGCACTGGTGACATTACACATTTGATGGTTGCTGAAGACCGTCTCGCCTGCCTTGTAGCACGTCATATTTGAGGCACCTGCCTCCAATGACGACGGCTGCCCGAACAGAGGGAAACCCGCGCAAGCAGCATCGGTCTTACATACTGGAGGAGTTCAGTCCCACATGCCCGAAGGTTACAGCGAGTTGCTCACCATTGCAATTGATCCCTTCCCAGCCGTCCTTGCATTCACACTCCTTGCCGTCCTCCCTAAGTCTCCGTTGTTCACCATCTGCTAATGAATCGCATTCTGTCGCACGAACGTCATGAGCTCCCGTAACAGTCTGACCGAGCATAAGAACGCACGAGGAATAAGACAGTCTATACCACCCCACCCGGGAGGACACTGGCATTGTCCGTTGTACTCGTCGCACTGGCCGTACTGGCCGCACGTGAACGCCGGAAGCAGGCAATTGAAGCAAGGTGGACATTTCTCTGTAGACAAAGCTCGAGCGTGGACTCTGATAGCAAAGGAGAACGCTCACCAGCAGTGGCTACTGAGAACGGCTGCATCCGCAGTGAGATATCAGGCTTCGAACCGCTTTAAATGTGATACTCACCGAGAGATCATAACTTGACATGATCCTTCTCGACGAATCATTTCGTCGAGCATTAACCGATGCAGGGAGCTGGATCAACAGTAAAGCTGCCAACACCGCAGAAGTCGTCCCGAAAGCGCACACCATGGTGGTGTTCCCGTAAAGGATTCTACACCGCCCGAGCTGCGGCCTCGTAGTCTGTAGCAGTGGAATATGGATCATCAACAAGCTTCAGGTCGAGAGCGTGAGATTCCGGAGACCTCGGGTACTGGCCCTGGACCTATCCTGTGGCTTCCGGCATAAATGTCCGATGCCGATGCACTCAACGAGGGCCTTGGTAGGGCTTCACCCGAGTTCGATTTCTATACAGCAAATCCTGAGGCCTGATGATCTGAGCTGCATTGAGGGCGGTCTCAGGGCTGTGTATTGAAGCCAAGCAGCCTGCGCCAGTTGGTCAGTATGAACAAATAACCGTAGGCCGGAGGCGACGGATGCTCAGTAAAGAGGTTCGCTGCAGAGCTACCTCGTCGAGAGATATGTGCATGTCAGTCTCTGTCCTGGCAAATGAACATATTGGGTATCTATGATGTTATTACAACCCTTTCTTCGGGAGTCTTACCTGGTTGCGTTCTCCGCGTATGTTCCTGATTCTATGTTCAGCCTCGTCGTGGTTCATCTCAGGACCAGCTCCTTTAGCCTATTTGTTGCCAGCTCTCATTGTTCTACTTTCCACAGGCTGTGCTATTGGGAGCAGCGCTGGCAAGACGGAGCATGAACACATCTATGACCGTCCGTTCCTGATACCTGCGCCATGGTCTCACGAGTAGTGAAGAACACTCCTGTGCACTCTCTGCTCGTGAACTGTCTATCGCCTATTTACGGACAGTCCTCAGAGACCTATGAGGAAATAAGAAAACCACTCGAATATCCTAACCCTGCATCCGGCGGCGGCATCGGGAAAGCTCTTTGAGAGGTATGTCACTACGAAAAGGTTGATGTTGTGTCTAATGTATGCAAAGAGTTCATTACTAGCTGAGGCAGTGTGATGGCTCGCACTGTCATGATCATGCGTGCAACGGTTCCTTGACAGTGAGTAGCACTGGCGACAGGGCGTGTATATCAACGAGGGGACTGTCATAGTCGGCACTCATATATCATAGTACGTCCTTTTAACGTGTGGGTCAAGCGAGTGCCAGCGTGGAACTGACTGCGGCCTATTGAGGTGCTGTATGCTTGACTCAGAGCATGTCTGATGAGCATCAAATGGAAGTACTGTATGCTCTTCATCGCATGTCTCACGAGTCGCAATCAGAATGATCATTCATCCTGTCGAACAATCTTCACAGTGTGGAGCATCTGGTTTCAGAAGCGTGGATCCTCGTTCTAACTTGGGGAGACTCAGAAGATATAAGCTGCGGCAGGCTAGGATCCCTGTCGCCTGCTCCAGTGTCAAGGTAGTCTCGAGCGCCATGTCTGTCATCGATACTACTCTGGGAACAACACTCATCGGAGCCATTATTTCAACCGGGTGAGCGAGACAGTGCCCTGTCCGATGCTACATAATGGGCCTGAGCTTGCATAGAATGTACGGCGTAACGTTAGGACAGACATTGATATATTGGATGAACAACGATAAGGACGGCTGGGCTATGAAAGCTTTTGTGAGTCCCTGGTTGTGATAGCTATCCGGGTATTGACCTGCGTTTGTCAAAGGTTCTTGCTCTGATCTTTGTGAGCACCTCTTCTTCGCCTCACTTAGGGCTCTGTACAAAATCCTCTTCAGTTCGAGACTCTCCAAGAATGCTTCGTACTGGATGCCCTCTGGTACTATCTTGTTGTAAAGTGCAACGGTGACCCTTCCGGTTATTCTCGCTCCCATCGGTAAGTCCCGTAATATTCACAGTAATACGATGGCTTACTTCGAACGGACCAACTCAGGAGCCTTATAGTAAGCCTCTCATAAGCCCTTCGCTTCTTGGCTGTAATTATAAGAATACGATGCGATAGTTGCAGACTGTACCTACGGTACATCTTGGCCTTCTCTGATGCTCGGATATAGTTGACGTTTCTTTATACAGCAAGCAGTTGCAGCGCTCGTTCAATGGTACGTCGTATTCCCCCCCGCGTTCATTTATCTATCATCTCCGGGTAGCTTCTTCGTCCTGCGGATATTAAGATGTAGGTAGTCCGCGGTCGACATGTCTGCCTCCCTGATGTTTCCGCTCAGTTAGCAGAAGAAACTGGATATTCGTGATCGTGAGTTCACACTGTAAACTCCTCAGTCAGTGCCTTGCTAAGGGTAGTGGCCAACAGTCTGCACCCATTGTGCTCGCATTTGGTGAGTCCGAACGTGTGTTTGCACCATAAGACTTACATTGCGTATTAGGTTGTTCCACCGGTGCGTTCCTTAGCTAGCGACGTTTTCGTCAATCCTCATCAAGTTGAGATAGCCTATGTCGTCCAGGCGTAAGAATATTCAAGCCTCTAACCGATAATGGGACTCATTGTATTACAGCCTTCGCCACCCGACATTTGCTTCCTGGCACATTGGCCGATCTTCTGCCATTCTCAAGGTACCCACCGGCCTCTCTGTATCTGCTTTCCAGAGGTCCACGTTTTCTGATACGCTGACTTATTTCCAGATCCTTGATTTGACTGCGGCGGTGTGCTACGTTGTTATAGATACTGTAATTGCTGCCGCGATGTGTTATTATTTGTATAGAGCCCGCGGCACCGGGTTGTCCACGTCCAGGTACGTTACATTCAGTGTTTACTGTCAGTGACCATCCTAATAGCACGTACTCAGATCATTGATCAATACAATAATATGATATACCGTCGCTTCAGGACTGACTACAAGGTAGGGACTGCTTGGCTATAGACTCGAATGTCTACTGACATCATGAGTAGTCTCTTGACAGCAGTATACATTTACCTTGTACGTGTCTTCTTCATCCTTTACCGTAAAGTATTATTCGTGACCATGTAAGCAGTACGTCGCCGTCTCCAATCCAACGAATTTTGCATTTCTCTCGTTGTATTTTATCGGCTCGAAAGGTGCGTCATTCAATGGCATACTTCCGCTTCCGTCAACTCTGAATGCATTGTCTAGTGTATTCTAACTCAGCATTGACTTCGTGAGTGGTCTCAGTCGCACCGCCAATAATATCCATTCTTACTACCTATCATATCCAGCTTGAACAATCGGGAAGAGCACAGGGCGCGCTTGGCTCGTACAGATGTTCACTACGTGTAGTACAGCAGTGTGCTCTTTCGATAAATCTGGGCGCCAAATGGGGGTGTCAGGTGGAAGGTTTAGGCGCTCCGCCAAGAAACAACGGGTTCCGAAGGTGACTGTACGGTAGAATGGGTTTCGTAGCCTCAGTTATGCGCGAATTGAGGGCCACGAATTGGCCATGAAAGTACCTTATTCTGAGCGGACGAATACTGCAGCTCCCACGCCTCACGCATCGTGATTTGGGCGTCTAACTGCCATAACTGCCAGTCGCCAGTCAGCAACTATCCGCAATTCACGAGCCTGAGCTTGCAGCCCTCTATTCTACCTGTGTTGCTTCCGCAATCTTCAGTCGCAGTAGAAAATCCGAGTATCTGCCTTGGAGTAGCTACATAAAGGCCAAATCGTGCAACTCCGGCGTGGTACTTACGGTTCCCTCCATTCATAAAGCGTATAAACCGACTGTCCTTTTGAGCAGGCTTCAAGGTTGTCTCTGAAAATGAGCATTGCCCTAGACATTCTTATCCTGGGGGTCACGTGGACACATGCCGTCCTATCTCCTTACACAAAAGTTGAAGAAAGCTTCAATCTCCATGCCACACACGACATTCTTATGTATGGTATTACCCCCGACAAGCTCAACAACGTAGGCCCACAATCGCTCTGGACGTATGGTCTTTTACATTGACGAGTCCCAAGTATGATCATTTCATCTTTCCAGGAGCTGTCCCTCGATCTTTTGTCGGCAGTCTCATTCTTGCTTGGCTATCAAAACCCTTCCTCGGTATAGCCAGTACTTCCGGCTGGGTTTCTTCCAAAATGGATATCCAGATACTTCGTACGCAATGTGCCGCACCTTGTCACTATCCTGTTCAACTGTGTCTCAGTGCGCCTGGTGCTGGCGACCCTAAATGCCCTAGTGCTATGTTTAACCAGGCGCTCGGTATCCCGGCGTTTCGGTCGCCTGACAGGTTTATACTTTGCCGTCATCACCTGCTCGCAGTTTCACCTGCCTTTCTGGATGGGAAGGACTCTGCCAAACATGTTCGCCCTTATGCCAGGTTAGCGCATATATCTTTGCACGCAGCTGACGCTGTGAAAACTCATTTGTTGATACAGTCAATTTTGGAACCTATCTGCTTCTCAGCCGGGCGCCGAACTCTACTAAGCCTTCTCCTCGAAACACGCATCTTGCCATCGGATTGTTGACATCCACGGCTGTCATATTGCGTTCAGAGGTCGTTCTTCTGCTAGTTCCTATAATTTTCCAAGCGCTTGCATCCGGATATACCAGGTTCACAAGTATTTTCAGGGTCGGCCTCATTGCTGGCCTGACCTCACTTGGTTCGTTCTTACAGTTATCCGTTCCTATACTCATTAACACACCTCTGTAGCTCTGACTGTGGTCGTGGACTCATACTTCTGGCAGCGCTGGCCGCTATGGCCCGAGCTGGTGGGGCTGTACTTCAATGTATACGAAGGAAAGAGTGCCGAATGGGGTGTAAGTCCCTTCAGTCCGTACAGGTCTCTAACTTCACGCGCGCTCTTCCCAGGTGTCTCCGGCACATGCATACTTCACTTCCTTCCTTCCTAAGCTGCTGTTATCGGCGTACCCTCTATCCATCATTGGCGCCCTTGCCGACGGGCGGATTCGTGAACTTCTGTTCGCCCCTGTGGTATTCATAAATCTAATAAGTGCTCTTGGCCATAAAGAGTGGCGGTTCGTTATCTATGTCGTCCCGGCGTTCAACATAGCGGCTGCTAGAGGCGCCAGATGGCTGTTCGTCTCCCACTGTTTTTCTTCGTGGAGTTGCTGACTTTGCCGGAATAGGGCTGGAATGAGAAAGGGCAGCCTCTTCTGCAGGCTTTGCTTCCTCGCAGTGATGGGGATGATAGCGGCAAACTGCGCAGTAACATTCATTCACACTCATGCGTCAATGGAGAACTACCCCGGAGGGGTGGCTCTGTCCAGGTTCAATGACCGATACTCCTCGACTGACAATGGTACGCACAGTACAATATGGCCCTCGACCTGTCATGTTCACGCCCTACCCAGTGCATGTACACATATCCAATTTAGCCGCGCAAAGCGGCGCCTCACTCTTCCTCCACGCACACGCGCCGCCCTACCCTCCTTATCTAGGAGTGCCTAATGCCTCCCACTGGACTTACGACAAAACCGAAAGTCTGGATGCGAAAGCCCTGACTGCCTCCGCCCACATCACCCACGTCATTGCAGAGTCAACATCCGATTTTGACTTGCAGCGCACATGGGCGTTGGTTGACAGTATCCCAAGCTTCGACCGCTGGCAGCTGAATCTTGACGTGCTCAAGAAAGGTGCAGGTTTGGACGGGCTGCTTGGTCTCGTCACGATGGTCCAAAGCGACAAGCTATATATACTGGAGCGTCGATGATCAACGTAGTTTCGTCTCGATAATGTGAAGCAAGACCTTGAGGGTGCCAGGGAGCAACTGTGATAAGTACCGGGCGAGACCATGGGCCCCACAGATCTTATTTTCGACGTTACAGAGACGTACTCGGTAAATTTCCACATCTGACTTCCACCACGCTCGAGAATGCATTGAATTTACAAAGGAAGGCATATGCAGGACCCAATCTCATCTGGTACCCTTACGACTGCAGTTGCCTGGCAAAGGAGTCGTGCAACAACTGGCCAACAAGAGATAGAGACGAAACAAGACTAAGCAGGCTTAGTAGTACAGGACATCGTGGATCAATTCATGGCGGCCTCGATGTCGAGTTCACTGGTCTGGGCACCGTCGGAAAGCAGCCTGCCTTTCTCCTCGGATACATCCGACTGCCCGCTCTTCCTCGCGTCAAAGAGCGTGACTTCAGCGTCGGGGTCCAAGGGACGGTCGCCTTCGAGGCGAATTGGGCTGTAGTGCCGATTGGAGGGCGCAGAGAACAAATTCCGTATACCGGCCAGCCTTGCTCGCAGATTTTCCCAGCTCTCAGTGAGATTGACTCTGGGTCCCCGGCTCCAATGGCTATCATGGGCTTCGACATACTCTATGGACATTTCCTCGGCGTCCAGCGGTCGGTGTCGCCTTTGAAAATGATGAGTATCGCGGTGCAAGGGAAGTAGATAGAAGTCCTCACCGGCGCATGAGTACGGAGATGCGCACCAGCTGAAGAGCGCTCCGTAATAAAATGAAGAAGCAGGCAATATCCATCTCTATGGGTGACTGGAAGCATCTCGACACCCCGACGATGCTGAAGACACAGATTGAAACGTCCAGGCAGTTCCATACAGAGTGGGAAAATCTCTACAGAGCAGATGGGAAAAGGCAGTCGACACCTAGGTGGAACTGGACGTACCGTTCTGAGCACTAATAAACGCAGCCCGACCTCACATAGCACCAGCGAGTTGACAATAATGCCTACAATGTTGAACGCCAGGTCCTGCCACCACCAACTCACCCCCATGCCAAACGCTGCCGTCGATAGAGATGCCATTGCCAAGTACAGCAAGGCATATGCTCCGGGATAACAGGCCTGGTTTAACAGATCTCGCAGAGGCCTATCAAATGCGCCAACCGCAGAGCCGGCCAGCATATTCCTGAGAGCACCTACTATCTCCGGCAGAAGTCGGAGGATGCGGAGAGAGGTGCGTATCAGGATGATGATCCCAACAGTCGCAGCGAATATGGTACCACCCCGCGATAGGAACATAGCTGGCAATGACATGGCACAGAGGAAAGCAACGAAGAGGTCTAGGACGTTCCAAGCAGTAGTCCAGAAATCCTGGCCGTTTGGATTCATTGAGTGGGTGAACAAGGAGATGAATGGAGGACCTTACATCGCCCATGACGAGGAGCTTGATGCCTACTTCGGCTATAATGACCGAGTCGACCATGCAATTGAGGAGGTACAGCTCCAGGCCAGCATACCAGTTGACGGACTGCACGATCGCTAAGATTACGGCCGGAATACCAAGACTGAATTGGAGGGCGTAAAGGAAGAAATAAGGAGGTGGATATTTGGGTGAACCGGGGCTTGAAGGGAACGAGCTGCGATAGACGATATTAAGGAGTACGAGTATGGGGAGGAACGGTATCAACACGCACGTTTCGCATTGACTGGCGCCCACTTCGCCGGGAGGTGCGCAGTGGATAGCGCTCTCGTCAGAGCAACTCTCAACATCTGCTGCCATGGGCACAGCGAGCAACGCGTTATGTTCTTCTGCCGACATTTCTTCGCCCGGAAGAGTCGAAAACCTGGGGCTCATCTACCGCAATGCAAGCGGTATTTAGGTCGATGCACGAAGCACTCCGCAGTCAGAACCTTGTTGTCCGCAGCAGAATTAGGAAAATGGGGATAAGTACCAGCATGATCACATTCGCACCGTAGCCAATTTTCCGTTTGTCTTCCAACCCCTTCTGCCAGAGCTTCGGATCGCGGAGATAGCAGATGTATTATTAATTCTTACACGGTTCGAGACGTGCTGCGGACCATCATATGAGCGTGATAACTTGCATTGGAGATGACCAATGTCCAGAAATATTGATAGAGGATTGTCGAGCGTACCGCTCCCTGCACATATTCACCGCAGAGCATCAAAGAAGAGACTCAATTGGGGATAACTGGACCAGACGGAGATGTTCAATACGCAGGTATTCCCGCAGCATCCACGGGGACGTGTCTTCTGCACTGAGAGCGAGAAAAGTCAGACGATCTCTACATGACAGAGTTTTCAGATCAAGTCCCAAAATACTTACGCTATGCCGATAGTATAGGTCAGCTCCGTTTCTGTGCCCACGAGGAATTGCGGCGCACGTGATGGTGGTGGCATCACGTGTCCCTTGAGCCACACGGAACGAAGCGATGCCACATCCCCAGCCAGGTTCCTCTCACGCACTAGGACCACTGTAACTGGCAGAATTCCAGAAAATCTCAAACACGACCTACTCATCATGACTCTGTAATCGTCGAAGCCATGCTCAAACCACTCTAAACGCCCAAAACCCTACTGTGGACGACACACCACCTTCCTTCCATGAATCGCTGCACTTCCCGCACACAGAGCCCACCGCTCAAGAACAGCACAAATACAATAAATACAACAAAAGGCTCTACACTACATCGTCACTAGTATACACACACATACAGTACAAACGCGAACAACGTGCGCGCGTGGCAGTACATACAAAAAGACGTTACAAACATCAAGGGCAGGACAGAGGAGGGGTATACGTACACAACCCACCCTCACCGCAAATACTTCTCATTCAACCTATGCACCTCCCTCGCCAAATACGGCCAATTCACACACCTTGCCAACTCCCCCCTCAACCTCTCCTCATCCTCCCCCGCCCGCTCCCTCGCAAGCCTCACCTCCCACCCCAACAAATTATACAACAACCGCATATTCGGCTGAATCAGCACCGACAGCCTCCGCGACCGCACAATCAAATACGCGTCCACCAGCGGCACCCCCAGATGTTTCATCACATACGCAATCTGGCCCCCCACACCCATCAGCATCCCCTCCACCTTACAAGATCAAAACCACCCACCGTCACAGTCGCACTCCGACTCACCCCCACCCGACAATGCACAAGCACCTGCCCGCCCCCCGCCCTCGCCCTCTCAATCCACTCACATATCGGCTCCAGCTGCGGCGCAAGCGTATCAATCCCATCATCGCACACCCCCTTAATATCCAACACCTTTATTCTCCCCTCCCGCTCCTCAATCCACAAACTCCCATGCCCCTCCCCCCGCTTCCCAGGCGTCCCAGGCGCACCCTTATCCGCCGGCACAGGCCCATGCCCCGCAAAGCTCGGCGGCGGCACAAGCGCACACTCCCCCACCGACACAACATGCGTAATCCCCAACGCATGCAGCATATACGCATTCGTCGCATGGTTCCTACCCAAAAAAAAAAACCATCAGCATCCCCCTCCTCCCACCCAAATAAACCACAAAAACCACTCACAAATTCCCCAAATACAAAAACGGCAGCACCCGACTCGGAAAACTCCCATCAAACCGCGGGTCGCTAAACCACGTCTCATGGCTCGGCACAAACGTCGGCAGCGCAGGACTCGTGCTCGCCCGCGGCCGCCTCCCCGCCCCCGCCCCCGCCCCCGCCCCCGCCCCACTCACCCGCGAATGCCACGGCGCCATCATCGCCAGCTGCGGTGACGAGCTGCTCAGCGCCGGCGCGCTCTGGCTCTCGCTCTCACTCGCCCCCCGCCCATGCCCATGCCCACCCGGCACCTCAATACTCAACGCGCCCCTCACCATCACCGCCGCACTCCTCCCTGCCCCCTCCCCCTCCCGATCCTTCACACACCTCCCCTCCACCCTCCTCAACAACGCCAAATCCCCCTGATAACAAAAAAAACTCCTCCTCTTCCCAACCTGCATCTCCAAATACGCCTCCGGCAACGTCACCCTCCTCAAATACATCACCAAACACAACGCCAACACCGAGCTCTCCGTGTACCCATCCGCCGAGTGCACCAAGATCTTCAGCGGCCGCGACCACCCCGCCGGGTTCGGCCGCAGGCACGTCTCCAGGAACCCAAGGAACGGCATCACAGCGCCCACGCTCACAGCCGTCGCAGGCGGGCACGCCGGGAACGGCAAATGTATCATCGCATTCACATTCGGCGGCGGCCTCACCCTCCCCTCCCTCCCCGCCCTCTCCGCCCACATCCCCTCCAACGCACTCACATGCTCCTCCGCCGCCCTCAAATGCACCGCAGTCGGGAACGGCGCAACCTCATGGCACTGCACACATATATCATACCCATACCCGTCCCTCGGGTCGTTCATCGCGCAGTCAAACAGGTCTTGATCCTCCTCCTCGTCCGCCTTGTGCGCCGGAATCTGGCTAGACGGCGCGTGCGCGTCCGGCGAGCCCGGCACGTCGCTCGTGTTGCCCAGGAAGACCTGCCCGAGCAGCGGGTCCCAATACGTCGCCGTGCTCGACGCGTTCACACTCGGGTCCAGCGCGCGCCCATAGCTCTCCCCCGCTCCGCCCCCCTCCGCCTCGCCCGCCGGGAACCACGTAAACACCTCACTCGCCCTCGTCAGCTCCCTCATCTCCTCCTTCTCCCTCCTCGCAAAATCCACCGTGTTCGCCTTCAACACCTTTTTCACCACCCTACACCCATCCCAGCCGCTCCCATTTTGTGCCGACGAAGGCCTCGAGGTCAAACAAGCCGAAAGTGAAGAAGACGGACGCGGTGCAGGGCAGAACGAGGCAGACAGAGGTCTCGGCGATGGCGAAGCAGACATGGGCCTTGTTGACAGCGCAGCAGACATAGGTCTCGTCGTAGGAGCGAACGAAGCAGACAGCGGTCTCGTCGTGGGAGCGAACGAAGCAGACATAGGTCTTGGCACCGGAGCGAACGAAGCAGACATAGGCCTCCTCGACGGCACAGGAGCAAACGAAGGAGCGACAGGCCTAGGCGCCTCCAAACCGTCCCCATCCCCCACCGCCTCCCCATCGCTCCCCACCGTATGACTCGCCCCGTTCCCCACCGACGCATACCTCCTATGCCCGCGCCCGTTCCCTTCCCCCACCTCCCCACCCGCCGCCCTCCCACTCTCCTGTAGATGCACGAGCCGATCAAGCGGCTCCGCTACAACCTCCTCAACCACCTCGTCCTCCCTCCTCACCACCAAATGCCCTAGGTATTTCCTCACATCCGCCGGCGAGGCGTCGAGCACGAACACGTTATACGGTACGAGGTCTTTCGCCGCGTCGCCTGTAAGAAATAGAGATAGAGATAGTCAGCGATAAGATGAAATAGAGAGAGAAGAGAGCGAGCAAGGCAGGGCGGCGAGAAGGGCACAGCAATCAATTCTTCAAGGGGGGGAGAAGGAGAAGCAGTAGCAATCAATCTACAAAACCACCAACCCAGCCAAACCCGCTCGCAACCACCAACCGCAAGCAAACGCAGTCAACTCACCCAACATCACCCCCCGCTCCCCCCTCTTCCTCACCACCGCCTCCCGCACCCTCTCCGCCACCTCCCTTGCGTGTTTCGCGTCCCCCGTCGGCGAGTAGACGACTATATCTGATATAGTTGCGTAGATCGGCTATACGAGGAGGGGTTAGCGTACTAGTAGGCAAGGGGAAGAAGGGAAAGGAGAGGACAAGAACGTAAAACTTTAAGAACAAGGGGTGTAGGATAAAGAAAAGAACAAGGAGTGTAGGATAAAGAAAGCAAGAACAAAGACCACTCACGACCTGGACCCCAAAATTCCTAAGACTAATCCCCTCCGGCACCTTCGCGCGCACAAACTCGTACTCATACTCCCACACCTCCTTCCCAATCCCTTCCGCCTTCCCGTTCCCGTTCCCATTCGCACTTCCTCCCTCCCTCCCGCCCCCACTCGCACTTCCTCCCTCCCTCCCACCCGCACTCGTCAAATTCGTCGCCAACGCCCCGCCCCTCACGCGCCCCGGGATATTCGCCCCTCCCCGTGGCCTAATCAACTCCCGTGCCCAAAACGTCGCCGTCAACAACAACGGCTCCTCCTTGCCCTTTTTAGCGCCCGGCGGCGCGGCGGCGAAAGACACAGTGGGCGAGCCAGGTAAAGACGACGCGGCGGTGGATGCGCTCCGCGCGGACGAGGACGTGTACGTGGAGGACACGGTAGACTGGGAGGTGGTCGACGCGCGGCGGTCGTGCCCGGGCGTGGGGGCGCGGTGGCTGACGGGGTGCATCTGGACGTCGACGTCCATCGCGTCGTCGCTCCCCTCGCTCACGTAGTCGCTGTCGTACTCGTCGTCGTCGTCTTCGGAGGAGGAGGAGGAGGAGGAAGAGGAGGTGTAGTTGCAGTTGTATGCGGACATGAGGACGTCGAGGGGGTGGTTGGGGGTGTGCGGGGAGGGCGTGGCGTGGCGCGAAGAGGGGGAGGAGGGCGGCGGGGAGGAGGGGAGGTCGGTTGCGACCCAGAGGAGGCCCCGGAAGCGCGGGACGCGCACGGCGTTGCGCGCGCTGTTGGCGTTTCCGAAGCTGGCAGCAACATCAGCACACGAACCAGGCGCAACGAAAAACAGCACTCACGAAGCGCTCCCAAAGAACGCCCTCAGCGCGTCGCTGCCGTCCTCCAGGCCGTGCAGGAAGGGGAACAGAACCGAGTCGGGGGCGTGGCTCATGGTGTAGCGGAAATGCATGTCGGCGAACTGGGCTGCTGAGAGGACGCGGACGGGGTCGGGGTGGGGGGAGAGTGCGGGGAGGGAGGGGAGGAAGGCGGGGGGGTAGGTGAGGCCGTGGACATCGTCTGGGACGGGTGCGGGGATGGGGACGATGGATATTCTGTTGAGTGTGTCCTCCATGGTGGTGGTGAATAGGAGAGCATCAATTCATTGAAGAAGAGATCTAGACCGTCTGACGTGGTTATCTATAGCCTTATCTCAGGCCCCCGAACACACCAAATGCCTCCGCATTGCGGGGAACCGTGGGAGACTACCACTGCATGCCAGATCCTGTCAAGTCATCGAATGCATTCCGTACCTCCTCGACGAGCGCACCCTTCGACTACTCATCTATGTGAGCGCCCAGCGTACCATCGAAGCCTCCCAGTTCAGATCCAGACGCGCCCCGGCTTCACGTTTCAAATACCACAGACATCCAGCACTTCCCCGCTGGCTTCCTCCGACGTTCCGGCAGAACGCGGACCCGCCATCTACAAGAAACTTGGGCAACGATCAGCGTCCGAGATCAAATGCCGATGTTAGGCATAACCTGAGGCTGCAACAGAAACGCATCCGGGCGGTCGCTGAACGTATATATGCGTGCCAGGCAAGCATGCTATTAACCTTGGTGAGGGCTACTCGTGCATATATGAGAGCCCACCCTGGCATGTCATCAAAGTCCACGGGAACCCTCCCAGTCTAGATCCAGAAGCATCCCGGCTCAAACCCATCAGTCTCTTCACACCTTGTAGCTTCCCGAACGCGGAGCCGCATGTTTCTCACCTATTATTTGCCAAGTACTCAGACAACGACCTACAGAACCTACCAACCAGACTACTATCAACCTCCTCCCGAACTCGACATCGTCCTCCTCACTAGAAAAGGAAGAGGGTCCAAAGGAAAGAGGAAGAAGCTGTCTGGCGTTCCATCACCCCATTTAGGAGCTCCTCGTTCTCGCCCTTCCGGTTCCAGGCAGGTGAACCAATCAGAGATCAACCAGACCCGACCACGCGCCCGCCCGGCCTCATCAGCATCCTGCTGCTCCCCGCAACGTCTCTCACTAGTTTCATGACCCAGCAGCGACTGATTCTTGCGCGTAAAAAGCGAAAGTGGAATATGGCTTTTAGTGCCAAGCCCTGGTGTATGCGCCTCCCCAACTTCCCTCACTGACCCTGGCTTATGACGGTCCGTTTGCACTTTTAATAAAGGCCGCGCATAATTCGTCAGGCGCGCATATATATCTTGCATCGCATATATTATCTACATATATACTTCGGGAAATGTATTGAGACTGCATAAGAGAGTGCAGTACGGCATGCAATCGTGGACCAGCAGGTCTTGGACCTCAGTCCAGACCTTGACTGCAGTCTATACCTCTTCCCAGCTTACTGGAATGAGGACGGCAGGAAGGAAGGAACGGTCGGAAAGGGGTTGCGACGGAAATATTGTCGCATTGGGATTTCCACGTGCACGGCCCGACACGACGCGGCGACTCCCGCTGTGGCTGTAATCCGAAATGTGGCAAGCGCCACATCGGAAGTTGCAACAAGAATGTTGGACACTAAGCTTCAATGAGTTCAACATGACTAAGGTACTAATCCCATGCTTTATAGACATTATATCATGGCAGCACCACAAGGAAGGAGTTCAAGGTCAACCGGGACTGGGACCACGTGGTGGGCACGCGATCTGCACGCGCTGGCCCTCCGTAAGGGAGTCCACAGCTTACAAGCCTTTTCAATGTTGATTCATGTCTTGAGCCCCATTACACGAGACCTGAAGGGTATAACTATCCAAAGTTTAGCACGTAAGACATCTATAAGGTGAAATGAGGAAGTATGTCTATGTATATGTGTGCTGTCAGATATATATGCGCGCAAAATAGATAATATATGCGCGGTAACTGGAGTATATACTCAGTTGTATTTAAAGTGCAAATGGACCGTCATACTGGCTTGCTTCGTGACCCGACGGCGACTGATATCATGGCGCGTTAAAGTGGAGATGAAATAAAGTTCCTTGGTACCATACCCTGGTCTATGCGCGGCGGTTGGAGGAAGCCGTTTGTGACCGTGAGTCGGGAGGAAAGCTACGTTCGTAGCCATAGCGGCCGGATATGCAATGCAGACTCCGAGGTACGCGAACAGTAATACCGTTGGCAAGCGACGAATTTAACTGCGTACAGTACACACTATACACTCGCTCGGGACAGTCGTAGTCGTCCCTACCGAATATGCCTAATAACTACCAAACATACCGCTGCAGATCCACCGCTCCGCACCGACGACGCTACAAGGAACGACATACGCTGTGGACTTAACGTAGCGGGACTAACCAAGGACGCAGCGGGTGTAGATAGGTGAAGATCATCGAGTCGTCGGAGTTGCGAGCGACCGGATTCGAGTTGATATGTCGGCCCCGTTGCGCGTACCACCGCGAGATGTGAGACGTTCTGGCCAATCGGATGTCATGAGTCGCAGGAGACTCGTTATTCCCGCGCGCCCAGCATGTCGCATACTAGGGTCATCATAAGACAGGCATATCTCTGCTAGCATCTGTAGCCTCTGCTCACAAGACGTTCGAGCGCGTCTTTACACGCTAAGACGGCAGCGAGATGTTCAAAGCGCCCATCCGCGGCAGGCTCAGAGCAACCAGGCGAACTGAAAAACGGCAGCGTCTGTCTCTGAGGAGAGCCCTCGATAACTCACATGACCGGCTCTACGATCCTCATGCCCGCATAGGGATCCAGGACAATACGCCTTTCGGTCGGGCGCCCTCGAATTCTGCATTTCTTTGAGGGGCGATTGCCGGTGAGATTTAAGCAGAACCTGAGAAACATCTCGACCAGCTTTCCTGCATCATCCACTAACCCCTCGTCGTTGCCAGAGTCTGGATATCCATAGACTAACCCCTCGGTGGCGAACTAACCGCCAGGGCACATTTTACTCGGTGGTAGGGGTGTGCAGCTCGATGATGCAGAGGCTGTCGGTCTGCATCATAATTCTAGGAGTGGCACTGTAAGCACGGAGAAAAGCCTCAAGGTAGAATTCTGTGACAGGCAGCTTTCAGACTGCCCGTCCGCGCGCAGAAAAAATATAGAATCATATCTTATCAGCTCAGGTCAGCCAATCAGATCACCATGCGCCAGGTCGTACTCACCTTCGTCCCAACATTTTGAGGGCTTCCTACGGCCACCAGCCACGAGACGCAGCAACTCGATTTACCAAGCCGACATCATCAGAGCCAGACTCGGGTCCACTCGGGCTTCAAGGTTAGGTTTCTGCAAGAGACCAACGCCCAGCACTTCCCTTCCATCTCCCCCTCGATCGCTATTGTCCAGCAGAAATGGCATGGCAGAAGCAAAGGCCTCTTTACTGGCTGTGGGTCCGATGAAACAGCCGCAGTCCGCCTCGAGGCACCGCGCGCAGATTGTCCTTTGATGATCCGGAATTGTTTTCTTCGACCGCGACCGCGACGCCGCAACTCGCGTACCTATACCATTGTCTACGCCCACAGACTCACCGCCTCTGCGCCGTTGACGACAAGATAGTCGCCCTCGAGCGATCTCAAAATCTGGCACAGCGGCGTCACCATCCTCTATCACAGATCATCTTTTTGTCTCAACCACGCACCGTAATATCTGCGACATTGCTTATTGTCCAGAGATCCCGCGAGTCTTATTGTCTGCGTTCCACGACACCTTCCATATATGGTAATAGGATCTGAGACAGACCTCGCGCCACACCCGCCCGGTGCGGTTTCGTTGCGTAGAACCGAATGAACCGAATGACGAGGGACAACTATGCAAGGGTATAAAAAGCGCGTTCGATACCCTGGCATCCCTCACAAGTCGAAAGCACTCGCCCGCGCTTCTCTCACTTTAACGAACCCACCCACGTCTCACCTTCACGACCCAATGGATTTCTTCACCGTCCTCTTCTCCTCCCCATCCACCACTGAGGATGACGCCACCCTCTCACCACCCGTCTCAGAAGAATCCGGAGGCGACGGCGGAAACTCGTATTGCGTCGTCGCATGAAGAACCATCGGTGGCACAGCGTATAATTTATTCATTCTGGTTATCTGGCATCTGTAGTGAGTGTCCCGTCTTACCTACCACCTTGCTCGTTGCTGACCGCCTCCTCCCTTCGCAGTACCTATGCAAATCACTTGACGATTTTCACGAAGAGGCAGACGCACACGGTGGGGGTGCAGGCTATAGTCCTTGCGTCGTTTCGGACATCACTTGCTCGGGCGTGTCACATTCCGCCCCGTCTTTACTGTATTTTGCATATTCGGCATGCACGAGGTTGGAGCGGGGGAAAGGTGGAAAGGGTGAATATAGGCAGAAGAGGCGACAGAGAGGGATAGCGTTACCTAGGCAGGATCCAGGGATAGCGTTAACGCGGAAATAATACTTTGGAAAAATCCTTACCATTTCTGCGTGCCACATAACGAAACTAAGCTTTACGAAAGCACCTTGAGCGGATCCAGCAAGACGGACGCGTCTTTTGGACGCCATCTCGTGGGGATAGGGTTGATTGTCGTTGCCGTATCTCAAGCCCTGACTTTGCCATAAGCTTGAGACGCTACCGGCTGACCTGGTGACGTATCCGAGCTACATGAAGGTATCTGTGATGAACGCATGAATAGAGCATGCCGCTGGTCTTCACCGGAGAATATCGGTAAAGTGCTTACCAGAGGGCTAGAACATCCACTACACATCGATGGCTCGCCAGATTCGTTGCGAGAAGCAATAGTTGTGCGCTCGTATTCCATCTTGGAATACAGAACCCGCAACTGACGCTTCCTTCAACGACTGCATCTGCGAGCCGTATGGTATGGCAGGCTTTGAGGACGAATGACTGGCAGGTAGGGAAGACGAAGGACGACAGAGGGGGTGTCCAATCCCTGACAAGAAAGTAAGCAAATTCTCCGTGTCCTATATGCATGCGTCAATGTTCACAATCCAAAACAAGACACAGATGCGGCACTTCTGGATATCACTACTCTAGAGAGAGCATGATTAGCGAAGGAGGATGAGAGACAGAGCACCTGCCTCGTAGCAGCGACGCACCCTTTCTAAGCAGGGCTCGAACAAAGTAGGGAGGACATCGACCATGTTCATCCTCAGGGTAGTATTCGCATAACTGCCCCGCTTTCTTCATGCATTAATTGCAGCCATCGAAGGCCCGTCCCCTCTTAACTGACGAACGCAGAAGTACCGCTGAAACATGGGTGCCAAACCCAGAGGTGGCAGGGTATCTCTCGTATAATGAGTGTCCCAATGTTACCCCCGCACGCAGATTGGGGTCTATTCTTCAAGTGGTCGTGGCGTTCTGAGCGAGAACCTATCCCGCACAGTGCGTTACTCGAGCGCCCAATCTACGACTACTCGGTACGCCTGCAGGTTAGGAGTCTATGTGCTTCAAGATACATTTCAGGTCTCCAGAGACGAGAGGGCAGGTGAAAAAAAAGTAAGGAACATGAGTCGGTAGGGAAGAAGGCAGAGTAAGAGTAAGTATCGTACCGGAATGAAACATTGACAAATACGCCAAAATACATCCTGAATGAGTGTTCGGAGTCCTCACAGCTTCTCGGCATTGCCCTTTGAGCTTCCTATCCCTTGGTCCGCGCAGTCACAATCCTAGAACTGAGAACTATGTCATTCATGACCCCACAGCCGACCGCGTTCTCAAGATCAAGCTTCAAGCTCAAGTCCTGGAACAGTACACGAGTTACGATTCGTACGCTTGACCTCGTCTGCCTTCATCGTGACTTTCTCTGGTACGTGATCGTGGAGAGCCCGCTCGTCTATACATACCCGCGTGATGAGCCCGAAGCGACAACTTAAGGCAAAGTCTCCATTGCCTCGGGCTCTGGCGCGCAACGTGGGACCATGAATAGATACGCCGGCCACCTGGGCCGCGGGGACGTCAAAGTATTTTGGTGTGGGCAAGCTAGGTGTTACTTAGAGCGTTCTAGCCGCCGGGATTACCATCTTCGTCTGGAAGGGGATGTTCTGCTCCCCACCGGCTGTGCGCTGGTGCCTTCGTGTGGGGTCGGCGGAGAGCAAGAATGCGGTGGCGTGAAGGGGGAGGAGTCCTTGAGAAGCGTAAATGTGAAGAGCAGCCGGCATAGGAAGCGGACGGGGATACATACATAGGACGGCTATTGATCATGAGAGCGGACGACGATCCTCATCCTGAGTAGACATGGTAGATTAAGATCCAGTTCGTGCTGTGATGTGCCGTCGGATCTGGGGCAAAAGCGGAGAACGCTTGCGAAATGCTGGTGGGAACGGGCTCTTTTGGAGGTGGAGGTGGAGGCGGACGCACACCTGATGTCCCTCTCATTCGCGGTTCCGCGACCGCATTATGAGAGGGCCCAATAAGTGCGCATACAACGAGTTCCGTACATGGCATATGCAGTACATCGCATGGGTGGACGCCAGAAGCCAGGAAATGGTTCGTGGACACCCTGCTCTAGGCGGATGTTAGCGTACGCCTGGGCAAGAGAGCTACTGTTCCTGTCTTAGATTACGTCCATTGTTAGGCAATCAGCTAAGAAGAGGGGGGTTAATCTGACGCACTGATGTGAGGACATTGTACGGGCTAACGAGCGCTCGGAGCCCATCACAGGATACTAGAGCGGAATGACCCGAGATCTGCAGAGAGAACATCAATACTGTATAGCAATATGTAGCACAAAACTTTAGTGAATACTTTATTGCATACAGTTGTATATAAGACTTACGGATTCATATCTGCAATCACAATTCAAGCTCGACGGAGGCATAGCACACACCATTAATCGTGAGCGGGCGGCGTGAAGCTCCGACCGTCTCTACCTACTGTTATCAGCTAGTATAATGCAACATACCAACGAGAGTGCGTACAGGAGATAGTGAAAATACTCGTCGCACAGACTGCGATGGTAGATGCCGTCGTCCTCATGTAGCTTCAAGTTGTGAGGCAGTAGATCCAGTACGGCTCAGTTACTAGTAGGAGGCCACGATATGGTGGCTGTATGATGCGTTTTGAGTCCCGATTCCCCAAGAATCGGTTATCAGTTCAGTGGTATGGACTCTCTCGTTCCTGGGCAACAGGGGCAATTGCTTTAGTAGGCTAAAATTACCATTTCTACATATGTTTTTCTTCCATTTATGGCGGTTATTTGAAATTTCCCTCTCTGGTAGCTTCCACCTCCCGTTTATGGATATCTTTTCAGGAGTTCCCGAATTCTGAATCTGGCAAGTATAATAGGGGCTAACTGCTCTCTTTTAGTGGTGCTCGCTCGAGCTGTAAGTGGCAATATGCGGCGGACTGCAACATCGTGCTGCCCACGGGTTCAATGGCAGGACCCCGAAACTGTCTTCGGGTTCATTGCCGACTCTCCTTGATATCAGAAAATAAGCTGCATTTGTAAGAGTCACAAATCCAGCCTTTTATTTAGTGATGTGCTATATATTTTTGAGATACTCAGTTCTATTTCAGGGAAGTCCGAGGTTGACAATCACCTCAGTGGGCCTGCCAAATCCGGTTACCGTAAATAAGACCCCGGCAACCCCCGTATGAGGCTCAAGATGATAACGCTCCTGGTGAAGGTCTTTTCGGAATAACAGGCAGTATATTTCATTCATAAAAGGATATAGATTTATTATCCAAACAATGAAGGTCGTTCTCAGTCCGAGGATGGAGTACCCGGGTGGCGGAGACTAACGAGTAGTGAGTAGCACATGTGCCAATGCACCGACTTGAATAAACCGTGAAGAAAGACTTCATAAACAACTTGAATAAACTGTGAAAAATAACTCCATAAATATTGGACACGCCATGCTGTCTATTGTTTTAAGTAGTCGACCAACACAGGCAATTATCTCCTCTGTAGGTACCCAAGCCTTACGCTCTACTACAGTACTAGCAAGAATATGCTAAGAAATTGAGTGGTGGAGAAATAAGCGCGATCAAGTCCAGAATATTACTACAGTATTGTCCTACCACGGGCTCATGTGGCCAATACCCGAGCAAGCGAGCCGCCGACCTTGTTTGGTGTCGGACGAGCATTGTTAAAGTTTCTACATCATATTAAACTTATAATTGCCAATCTCCTTTGTGAAAAGACTATTACTATTTGGCTAGATGCGTGTGGCATCTAGGATTTTTAGGGAAGTATTGTACTACATATGCTGCCAGCATGTGATGGTTAAGGCCATCACACCGGATTCATATTCGTAACGGTCATTCTTCCTTTTTTATCTTATGTTTTATAATGGTCTCTAGCTATTCATATGGTCTATCGTACCGATAACGCATGGAACGTGAAGATGTATTAGTGGCCAAAGGCCCATTGTGCAATGCAGTGTATCTACATAGAATCTCGTACCTGGTTCCTGGTAGTTAGGAGTAGTCGGATTCCACATATACCGTAGAAGCTTGTACCGCGTTTCTCTTTGTCGAATCAACACCAGTACCAGACTAGCGCTCACTCTCTCCGTCTTCGACGCTCTCGAGCTTAGTGTTAGCGTAACGGTGCCTTGCCCGTTATACAGCGAAGTGTCCACATGAGCCGTCACAGTTCCAAGGACATTGCCGAACACCTCAGAAGCAGACAAAACATGAATTTAATTTTAATAAAGAAAGACTGGGCCCTCAGTTTCTGTAGGCCAATAGGTCCTAATATCTTGGATGTAGGTAACTATTTAGGTTGTTTTCGGACCTCAGTTATCTAGATTCCCATCCAAAGGTACTTCAGTGCAATAGCTGTCATAAGTTCAAAGTCAGCGGGCCGACACACAGTCAAAGCAAAGCAATGTGCCTCCCATACAGTACTAGTGTATTCACTACGTTAATTCCGAGATTCGAGATTTTGTAGTTATGGAATAGAGTGGGGCTGTTCCAGAACTCCAGCCAGCCGGTGCGTCATCTTATGCCAAAACTCGTGCAGCCATATTCCTCAAATTCTCCAGTAAATAACGTAGTGAATACACTCTAATCCGCCGACAGTAGGGGCATAGCATTAGGTTGTTTTCCTATACACATGGTGGGAATCGGGTCCGGTGTGCCGCGCAGCGCCGATATTCTACAAGTCCTGATACTGTGCGGACTGTATTACTTACCACAGCCAACATAGAGGGCCACCTGGTCATTGCATCGGGACTCACAAACACCAAGTTCAGCCCTACCCGGCTCATGAGTAGACCTCGGGAGAAGCCGGAGCCGACCATCGCTGGAGGTTTCCGACTTCCTCCCGCCTGATTTGTCGTTCCTCCGTGCTCTGCTTCTTTCGTACCTTGATGAGTGGACCTCTATCTGGACTCGTCTTGGCAATGTATCATAGCCGTCGCGTCCCACAACATCGGGCCCTTACTAGTTACTAGCGAACTGTGGTCGACGGACACGCTAATTACTTGAAGGTCCAAGGCTTGTCTGTTACTCTGTTATAATTCTCAGCGTTGAGGCTTTGAAGACGGACGACAAGAACAGCGTACGGCGATACAGTCTAGACAACTTCACATCGGTGTCTGCATCATGGCCGGTCTGCTGGTCTCTTGGCATCGCTGAAGGACTTCTGGACGTGTGGTGCAGAATGGTCGTTGTAAAAGATAACGGGATGTCAACCCCGACAACCACGAATTGGGCTTCAAATATGGATAACAAGACGACCTGGTCGCTTCAGAAGCGTCGTCAGCAATTTCCATGAAGGTCTATCACCGGCCTGGACACTAGAACTTTCACCAACTCGTCTCCTTATCTTTCTGCTGGCATGAGGGATGGCGGTACAAGCTGACGGCCTGACATAGCCTGTAGGGCAACTCATATCTTCCCCATGTATCAGCCTGAGATCTCTGTGGGCATCATACCACATGGAACCGCCTTGTACAACGTCCTATCGCTCGCCACAACCAGGCACTCTGACTTCTTCGTCGCGCTCTTGCTAGATTTGCTAGTCCAGGAAGCTCTTGGGTCACAAAGAAGACGACCCCAAGACTTCACGTCCATGCTGATCCTCGCCAAATTGCTCACACATGCCCGGACTGACCGAGCTGAAGACCTGCCTCATTTGCGTATAAAAGCTGTCGATGGACGTCAAGAAAAGACCGAGGTTCTGTGCAGTCCCTCAAGACAGGCTATCTGAGTAACCCGCGTTCCTCTTGTGTCAAAATGCTCTACTCGGCCTTGATCACCCTCAGTCTCAGTGCGCTGGCTTTGGCCAGTCCTGCCAAGCGCGCTCAGGCGCTGTCGGTCTCGCTCAGCAGCCCATCGTCAGTCGCCTCTGTCGACGACCTCAAGCTCACTGCCGTCGTCCAGAACGCTGGTACTGAGGATGTCAAGATCCTCAAGTACGGGACTGTTCTTGATGCGGACCTGCCTACGCGCTCCTTCCAGATCTCCAAGGACGGCGTTGCTGCCAACTTCACGGGTATTAAGGCGAGTTTTGTTCAACCTCTATGGCTTTGCCAGGATCTGATGCCCGTCTATCGCACAGCTCTCCTTGGACATTGAGCAGCTTGGGGATGAAGCCTTCGTCATCATCCCTGCAGGCCAGAGCCACACCGTCGAGCACGACAGTCAGTATGCTTTAACAGTCATCTGACGCTCCCGTTTTGCTAACTTATTCTATTAGTCTCTGCCCTGTACGACTTCGAGTCGCTCGGCGTCGGTTCATACTCCATCGAGCCCGTGACCACGTTCCAGATCTGGTCCAACGCGGACGAACTCGTCCCTCACGCGAAGGCTCAGATCGGCGCTGAGCCCGTCTCCGTGGAGATCACCGACGACGTCGCCAGGAGGGAGCTCAAGGCCGCCAAGGACAAGCGCGCCACCGTCAGCTGCTCCAACTCTAGCTACCGCAGCTTCATCTCCTCCAGGTCAGTCATATCAGCAATCCAATTTTGCCTTGGAGTCGCTGTCTTACCGTGAATTAGCTACTCTGAGGGGCAGTCGCTTGCTTCCATCGCCGCCTCCTATGTGCAGAGTAACGGCGCGGACTCGTTGTTCAGGTCTTACTTTGGCTCCACCTCCACTTCCACCGTGCATACTGTCTTGAACGTATGTAATCCTTCTTGGAAACGCCCGACTCTTCTGCTGACTTGTCCAATCTCCAGCGTGTTGCGACCGAGAGTTCCTCGAGCCGCACCCTGAACTGCAACGACGCCTACAGTGCCTGCAGCAGCGGTGTCATCGCTTACACCGTGATAGCTACCACCAACATCTAGTAAGTCTCCTCATTCGTCCGCTTCTAGAAGTAACAATATGCTTACTTGGCCTCCCTAGCTTCTGTAGCATCTTCTACAACGAGGTCACGACTAGCCGTCTCTGCAGCGGTACGACTGTCGCTGCCCGCAACATCCGTGGCGGCACTGTCCTGCACGAGCTCACTCACGCTACTTCTGACACTACGGATGGTCTGTCGCAACTTTTATTAGTATCAGAGGGGATATTGTTCTCATTGCGCCCTTTGTAGTCGGATATGGCTGCTCGTACGACCAGAACCTCGGTAGCTCAAGCCCTTCGCGCGCTGCCCAGAACGCCGACAACTACAACGTACGGTTCCATTTATGATGTCGATGCATGATGTACTGACGGCTGCTTTTAGTGCTTCTCGACCCAAGTCTATGCCAACACCCGCTGCTAAATGGGTTTCGACGTACGTCGCTGGGAGAACGCGTGCTTGTGAAGGAACGAGCGTGTCGTGGGATGCATCGTACCGTACTCACTGTTGTTTTGAAACGAAGATGAGAAGATGAAATAACGCCAGTAATGTGAAAATACGTGTTTAACGGTCTATACCTTGAGGATAGGATCATGGTAGCAAATGAGCTAGTGAAGCAGCTCGAATGCGTCATACCGAAATTGCGCTGACAATCTTTCGGACTCTGCGTCAAAGCTCGTTTGTTCTACTCGACTACCACCTGGTCTCTTTCTTTCATCGGCTCAGGTGGGATCACCGCTTTGGCCAAGTTTTCGACAATGTGGTCGAACAGCTCCTGTGGAAGATCCTTCATGAGCGGGGCTTTCCTCAACCCTCTGGCATAAGCACTCTTGCTGTCATGAGGTGTTACCTCGACGGTGGGATTGGCAAGGAAGAAATAAAGGACCTTGTGGTGCCCTGGTTTCGCTCGTCCTTGGTGTAATTAATTCTGCCATGTTAGTCCTGAGGAGCGCCATCCGAATGTCCCGCATGCTGTAGGAACTCGTAAGGTGACGAGGAGCGACCATGAATCTTCTGAGGCCCAGAGGAATCTAAGACAGTACTGGGAGGGATATCATTAGTATCCGTCAGCTTCTCGCCTCAGGCCCCACGTTCACCAGTCCCCTACCTCTACTACGACACCGCATGCACTACCGTGATCATATACACTTTCCGCGACGCGGGGCGGATGCTGTGTTAGACAACGTGATCTGCCTTCCTGACTGTAGTTTGAACTGCAATCCAAGTATCATGATATTAAGCATGCCGTTTACATGCGCATAAATAGATATGATAAACGAGGATAATGAGCGACTGATTTAGACGATGAATCCCTATAATATGCAGGTCCTCTCCATAGCCAAAACCCAGATGAAGCCGATTAGTTGTTGACCGTCGCGGCGAGGGTAACGGGGGCGTAGACGCCGCCGACTTGGAAGATGGTGCTGCCGTCCGAGCCCGAGTGGGAGTACGTGTTCTCCAAAGCGACATTGTAGCCGGCATCGGGGAAGTAGTACCCGTGAGGGATCTGCGTCGACATGTCAGATGAGTGCGAACTTGGAATCAGTCGTCGCAACGTACCGTTACGGAAAACGAGTCGCTGACGGCGCCGGTAGCGGGCTGGCGGCGGGCGAGCAGGACGGGGGGCTCGTGACCGTTGTTGTTCTGCGGGACTTCGAGGTAGTAGTCCGTGTAGGTCGGCGCGTAGCCCATCTGCTGCGAGCAGGTGAAGTCCGCGTTGATGGTCACGCTCTGCGAGATGGGGGTCATCAGTGGCGTTTGAGAGCAAGTAGAGGTTATTGACGTACATCGCCGGCGGAGAAGCTGGTCGGCGAGACGGTGATGGTGCCGAATCTGGCAGCCTCGCTGCACGAAGCGGCGGCATTGGCGAGAGCGAAGAGGGAGGAGACAGAGGTGGCGACGAAGAACTTCATGGTGGAACTTGGTTGGAAGAGAATGGAGGACTGTTCGATGAACTGGGAGGTAATAGGATGAGGTTGTCTGGCTCTAGCAGGAGGCCTTTATACTGGAACGCATGATGCTTGGCGTGGATGTCCGCCTCTATGGCGGCTTCAATTGGCCGTGCTCTGGGCAAGTAGAGTACGGCATTGTAGCAATGCACGCGCGTTTGGCCTTGGAAGAGGTGGCCAAGTCCCTACAAGCATCTTAATCAGCCATCGCCTTCTGAGCTGATTAATCAAAAAAGAAGCATGAATGCGATGCTCTGCAGTACGTACGGGCAATTATCTGCCTACCGGGGTGTTCAAAGCATCTGAAGCTGTGCACCTCCGAGTACTGTGGTCAAAGCACCCTGGCTGAGTAGACAAATGCACTCAGTCGTGCTCCAGTGCCAATCACGCAGTTCAGTGCCAGTCTATCAGCATCGAGCATGAACATTTCTTACTGTCGGCATGTGTATAGAACAAGGGTTCCTCATTTCGAGCTCCTCGCCACTGATGCCCGAGTCGTGACAATCCTACAGGATTGCCTCCGTCTCCAGTGATGGGTTCTGCCGCGAATGATTGACGCGTTGCAGATGTGTCCGGCATCGCGAGCTGCTTCCGCCATCAAATGAAGGAAGCGACAGCCCGCATTTCATGACTGGGTAGTGGGCAGACAACATAGTTGGCTGGTAAGTAGACGGGCTGTGTCGCGCGTACCGAAGGGTCTCTCAGAAACAGCCAGACGTCGGGATTCACTTGGTATGCATAGAGCCAAGTTCTATCAGTTGCGGAGCAATGGTAGGCTGGCTGGAGCTTAGGATTGCTGTTCACCAGTATTCCATACGAAAGACTTGGGTATGTATATGGATTATTCACAGACGGTAGAGGTCACTGTGGAGTTCATTAAGCTTAAAGGATATACTGATGCGCGTTTCACGGGACGCACGTGACTATGGCCGCGGGTAGTGGAACGATGCATCAAGTGTCACGTTGCCCTTTTCTTTCCATTCTCGCTGTAGCATCCCTTTAATCAGCCTCATCTGAAGCCACCATTTCCCTCGTGGACCTACACTCGCACGTCTCCCTGCACACGGTTTGCTTTGGAGAGCCCCTTCAGAGGAATTTTCATTGCTCATGTTTGAGATACTCTCAGGTCTTGTTGTATTTTATATGGGTAGAGATAATGAAGATCCGGCGCGCCCTACTGCCGTTACATATTGAAGTCAAGATAACGACTCAGCTGGAACAAGACGCCACGAAGACCTTCAACTCGTACCTTCCTCGATGTATCTTCATCTGAATGACCGTGCATTCGAGCTTGGCCCTGGCTACCGTCACCTTGGGGCGTCAAGTGTCCCCTGCTCAAGGACATTATCATCCAATGCATAGACCGCTGGACCTTGACGCGTTCAATAGAGGTGTAATCCGTGCCCCAGCGATTACTCCTCTTATACGTCGTTCTCGTTGCCGCCTACGACAGATCTCGACGTACGCCTTGCCGTTGCTCTCTGCGCCACCGCTGACGAGTTTCGAAAAGTTGTCCACGCCATACCTCACTTGGGGGTACTGGAGATCCGCTCGAGCAGGTGCAACATCTGTGGCCCAGCAAAGTATTTAAGCGATATGCTCGTTTGCCTTCGGTACAGGACGGAAGAAGGCAGCACTGCGACCATCCTACCAAGGCTATGGTGGCTGAAAATCATCACCTGGTGTACGACGATTGAGTATTCGTCCCTTCCCCTTCATGGTGAAGGGGAGACTAGGTCTCGAATCACCTCGGCGCCTCTGTGTTCGGTGAAGTCAGGACGATTCTTCCCTTCATGAAATCGTGGTGTGGACGAAGTCTGGCTATATACTAAATGGTGGCTTGAATCAGGCGCCGTCATCCGGGAGGTGTCGGACGAGAGCGAGGTGCCAATGGTTGCAGCCATGTCTTAAATTTCGCTACAGCTGTCATGGCCATGGGGATGGGCTGGTTGGCGGGAGAACCAAGTCGACCGTAGGACGTGGAAGAGATTCGGCCGTGCTCTAGAGCAGTCATACAGTCAAACGTGCTGTCCATTTACTTTCGCGGCGCCATTCTGCGAGGCCGATGCGGAACAATCCAAAGTAGATACAGAGAAGCTTTACATTAGATGATAATTATTGCGTACAGCGGTCTATGAAAAATACATCAAATGAAGCGATCACGAACAGGTCAAGACATAATTGCATAAATAATTTAGGAACACAGCAGGTCGAGGCATGCACCGGAGATAACCCGTTACTCTCAGTACTTTCTCCTCCGCTTGACGTAGATACAGAGCTGACCCTCTTGGATAGTTGCTCTAGCCGACGTAAGATCTACATCCGCCGGCGGGAACTGAATCCGCCACTCATGATGGCCTGCAAAGCGAGGCACTCTCAGTCCAACAGTCCGTCATAAAGTGACATATTACGACGTACAATCATTTTCGAGGTACCACAAGTCAGCGACAACATCGACGCTGTCGCCTTTCTTTGCCGCGATCGTGACCATCTCGGACTGGAACTTGGGTCCGAGGTCGACGGTGAGCGTGTATCTTGATGTGGTCGATTTTACGACGACGGGCGGAGATTTCGAGGGCGGGGGTGAGCGTCTGGAGCGGGCGGTTGGGGATTCTGGTTGTTGAGGCTCCGGTGAGGGAGAGCGCGAGCAGGGCGCGGAGGTAGGTGGGGATAAGGTCGTGACTATCGGCGAGCGGGGACGAGTTGTCGTGTCCGGGTGACCCATCGTAGTTCAGTAGATCAGATGTTGAGGAGGGATGCAAGTCTTAAAGGAGAGACTATGGAGTCTTTGACAGATGGAGTCGACTAGAGAGGTAGAGAGCTTTCTTATAAACCCTTCTGAGGCGTACCATACTCTGCAGACCTGAGAGCGTTCGATTGTCCAATGAGACGCGAGTAATGACTGCGGACAGCGGAACTAAGCCTGAAGGTATGTCGCAGAGCCGACACGAGGCTCTTGAGTTTCATATCAAGCATACTCGGAGATGTTACAACGTAGAGCCTCATTGTCGCTCGTAGGTCCCGTGTGTGTCCGCTAATGCAGGGTATTAACATAGACCAACATGTCGAGGCGACAAGCCAGACTTCAAGGAGTGGTTATCCGTCGACATCGATGACGCAGTGGATTGCGGGTATTCAGGCCATGATAAGAGGCGCGGCCGTGGTACAGATTGCCAGAGAGCGTCAGTATGTCGTAGTGTCGTTGACGAGATCCCATGCCGACCTAGAGCGCCTTATCATACCTACACTTCCATACTGCGAAACATACGGGTCATCTACACATTCCGATAGAGTAGAAGCTCGCACCATTGAGAAGTCTTTCGGACACTTCATCAAAATGAGGAGTTGGCATAGAACCCTCACCGTTTCCAAGCCGGAGATACATCGGTCGCCCTATAAGTCAATGCACACCGACAGGTCATGGTTTAAAGGGCAAGCCTGACGCATATGGCCAGGGGTTGTTAAGACTGTATTGAAACCCTACTCACCGGGAAGATACCGTAAGCTCAACATCGTTCGACGCGCCTTAGCAACGTTCCATAAACGTTCCAGTGTCGTCTTCTCCGCATCTCGGAAACATGAACCTAATGCACAGTTCCGATAATGTGCAGATCGACATTGTTGGTTATGGAAAGCACCCGAAGCTCCACATTCACGCCATACCAGGTGACGAGAGCAGGGCATCCATTGTCCTCGTTCTTCAAGCTTGAGGTTGAAGTACGGAGATTGGATAACAACTCGGGGTCCATTCATGCATCAGTAAACCCGGCAAGCTCGAGCGATCGACCCTACCTGACGTCGCCGCAGCACGGAGCTTTGTGAGTGCAATACGAGACGACGCGACAAGTAAAAAATCCAAAGAAGAGTACAGAACTAGCCGCCATTGAGAGATTTGACGTCCAGAAGTAATGCGCCGTGTCCAGAATGTAAACTTCGAAGCTTCAAGTTGCTAAGCACCAGCAGCAAGCACGGAGCGCAGTCAGTAAAAGTTCTTAGTGTATCATCTAGATTGAGCAGGCGAGCAGGTATATCAAGCAGGCGCGAGGAGAGATAGGTCTTGGTGGTCCAATAGGAAGATATTCAGACCGTGTTGCAAAGCAGGTGTCTTGAACTTATAGCGTCATTGTCCCACGGTCATTAGCGGAGATTGGACGGCGTGGGTGAAACGCTCACCTTCTCATATAATCTCGTCCGTTCATGCATCCATGCTTGACTCGCTTTTTATCTATGTCGGGGAAGCTCGAGAACCACTGCGTTCGAGTTACAAGGGGCTACGCCGATGACCTATGTCGCCTATTTATGTGATAAAGAGCATCTTACGACCTATACGGAGCAGGAAGAAGACACGAATGACGTCTGTCGATGAAAGCTGCAGCCTGCAGGACCATGAGAGCTCTACAGGAGCTCTACAGCACATGCGTCACTGCCTCGTCTCAGCGGAAGGTCAGCAGTAATGTTACCGAGCAGCCTGGTATGTGTGCAATGTCCTTGAAAGAATCACACCACTAAACGACATGGCTATCTCACAAGACTTTCCAGAACTCGCATTGCGTCTTTCTCGTCTATGATCTATCTTGGGTTTCGACACGCGTTCCTGGCTGCAGTCACCGCGTCATCCTTACTGGGGCCTGGTTTGAGGAGCATCAGTGGCATGGTAAAAGCGTGCTTTTTACTACCAGCGGGTATGGCTTTCTGCCCTGACTTGATTGGCCTACTCTATGCGACGTCAACGTGCCACATTCCTACGCTGACTGCGGGACGCGTGTAGTCACGTGTACTATTACCCAGCGCACGTGCACATTGCCGGCCTTCCCGGGACGCCGTCTTCCGAAAACGGCATAGATCGGCAGCCACAATTAATCTTGCTAAAGTTTACGAGCATTTGACTCATTCCACACGACGCTGGGGGGTTTATATTTCCGCTAGACTATCTTCCCAATAATCATTTTCTTGGGTCTTGGTCTCCCGAAAAGCCGCACTCATTTCCTCCTCAAAGTCCAAGTCATGTCGAACGTCTTGACCTTTCAACAACCCCTGGAGGCCGCGGCCGTTGTGGACGGCGTCAAGGAGGTACGTGCGGTCTGCGATCCCAGACCGAGTACTGATCAGCGCTGGCGGGTTACTTAGACAGATCCCGTCGCTACCCATAGCGATGGCGTGCCAATCATGGTCACCACCGCCATGCCCAAAATTACCAATGGGATTTCCGCAGTCAAGCACCTCCCGGCCGAGTTCTACGCCCCCTTCTTCTCCCATGCTGCGAATAAGAGGAAGCCTAGTCCAAGTAAGCTTGCACCATGTCCCATACAGGGGATCGACGATACTTATATATGCTTGATCAGTCCGCGCTCTGTTTCCCTTAGAAGGCACCCCGGGTCTCATATCACTCCTCGCCGGGAAGCCTAACGCCTCGTGCTTTCCATTCACTTCCATCTCCTTCACCGCCCGTTCACCCACCGATCCTTCTCAGCAGACCAACCTGGAGCTTGACAAGAATGAGCTCGCAGCAGCCTTGCAGTACGGACCCACTGTAGGCGAGCCGTCGCTCGTGAACTGGGTTTTCGGCCTCCAGGAGTACTCGCATGGGAGGAAGAGAGGCGAGGGGTGGCGTGTCAGCATTGGCGCTGGGTCCCAAGATCTGCTGTACAAGGTAAGCGATTATCACAGCCTGTTATGGAAGCCATCATCGAGGAGAATTCCATAGGCGATAACGGCGATCTTGAACCCTGGGGACGCTATGCTCATCGAGTCTCCCGCGTATGCGTGAGTGATACCATCTGTCGCCCGTATCCATCGGCGGGCATGGCGCTCATCGCCGGACCGGATTTTAGCGGGGTTCTTCCGATGTTTGAACACTGCGAGCAAGTTGGTATGTTCCATCGGATTTCCGCTGTCCCTGGGTTCATAGCATGCTGATGATGTTGAGTAGAGGTAGACACTGATGCGGATGGCATCAACCCTGCATCGTTGCGGTCAATCATGCAGAACTGGCCGGCAGGGAAGCCCACACCAAAAGTATTGTATACTGTTCCGGTACGTTCTCGTAGACGCTTTCCGAATTGACCCATCTTCAACTGAGTCACCTAGTTCGGCTCGAACCCGACGGGCTCAACTACTACGTTAGAGCGCAGGAAGGAGATATTATCTCTTGCGCGCGAGTACAACTTCTTAATTATGGAAGGTGCGTGCTCCCACCTCGTTCCCTCCATGTGTAATATCTGACACGAGTACGTAGATGATCCTTACTACTATTTATACTTTGGGGAGGCAGCTCGGCCCCCGTCATATTTCACTTTGGAACTGGAAGAGCCCGAGGTCGGGCGTGTGCTGCGTTTTGACAGTTTGTCAAAGATCCTGTCTGCAGGGGTCCGTATCGGGTTCGCTACGGGGCCAGAGCCATTATTGACGGCCATGGACATGCACGTACGTATTCGGACGCTCATATCATTAGTGCGGTGTCTGTAATAATGTCATCTTGGCGACTAGACCGCGATGGCCAACCTGCAAGTCTCGGGTCTTACGCAAGTGATGGTGTCAACACTTCTCAACTCCTGGGGCTACGACACATTCAAGATCCACACGCTAAATGTGTCGAACTTTTACAGGGAGAAGCGCGATATCTTTGAGCGGTACATGCGCAAGTATCTCACCGGGCTCGCGGAGTGGAGTGCTCCGGAAGCGGGGATGTTTTATTGGTACGTGGCCCTCCCACAGCCGATGACTGATGACTGAATGTGGATGGTTCAGGTTCAAGCTCCTCCTGGGGGGAGAGGAGGAGGACTCGGAGACGGTCATCCGCACAAAGGCGATTGAGCGTGGCGTGCTGGCGCTGCCCGGCACTGTGTTCATGCCAAATGCGCGGAAGACGGGCTACGTGCGCGCGTCGTTCAGTCTGCTGGATGAGCCGGAGATTGAGGAGGCGATACGGCGGTTGAGGGATGTCATACTGGAGGAGCGCGCTGCTGTCGGTAAGGATTAGAGTTGGGACTAGGTTGTGATGCCGGTGGCAGTGGCGGGTGCTGGAGCCTTGGCGTGGAATGGCGGGTGCACCATCAAGCTAAGGTTGATCTAGAGGTGAAATATAGGGATGTAAGCTGCTGTATATAGTGTAACTCCCGAGATATAAGGAGGTGTCCCTCGTGGACGTTGCTATGTCCAGTGTTACGGCCTTCATAGAATTGCATGGAAGGACAGACACGTTCGCCTGGAGGGGATTCTGAGGGAATGAGTAAGGCTCGCCGGTAGCCGATGCCGATATATCCGAGCGCCCGCATTTACCACAAGGGCGCGACGACTATAATAGCAGGGACACCACTGTATTCGGAATAGAGAAGCATATAAAGCTCCGCGAGCCGACTGTTGTGCGGCTGAGAACTTGCTGACATCCACTACCGTCTCTCCGACGCGCGGACGAAGAATTCATTATACTGCGTAAGATGCCATCGGGATGATCTCGTGTGGGTGCTGAGCTCGTGAATCAAGATCGATACGTACCATCGCCATGGCCATCGAAGCGCAAGAGCAGAGAGTTCCTGTGAACGCGTGCTACCTCGTCAAGTGCGACAAGTGCGGGAAGACTTCGTGGAAGGTACGCGAGGGATACCCCGCGCTGCACTGAATTGCGATTGAATTTACCCCGCATATAGGGCTGTGGCAAGCATGTCGACCAAGTAGGTGTGCGACTCAATTGCGAGCAGGGCTTTCATTTGCGAGGGTCTGATGGCCGTTGACGCCGCGCACCCACGAAGAGGCCCTCGTTCGCTGTTCTTTTATGTCATGCGGTGAATTCCACCGCATCTCTAGACATCATCGGCAGGGTGTGGTTTGGGGGTGTTTTTATTTCTGACGTTTCGCGTCGCTGCGCTCGGGCTGTTGTTGCTGACCGAAGCCTATCTTCGCAGGTCATGAAGGACGTCTCTGAAGAGGAGAAATGCAGCTGTCCTCGCGAATAAGCCAAGCTGGAGCTCGCCGTTGCGCTCGACGATGGAGAGATGGAAGGCATCGCCATCAGGATTCTGATAACCGGGGGAATAGACCGGATTATTCTGTAAAGGGGGGCAATAAATATAAGAATCAGGGATCTCGGAAGCGGTTGTCGGGGTCCTCTGATCCGTCTAGCCATCCTGTCGTTAGCACTCGTTTATAAAGTGCTTTGGAGCTCTGCGGGGTTGTCTTCCTCTCTGCGTACCAGCTCGCCTCTGCCGCATATATTCCTGCATTTTACGCGGAAATCAGCTAATTTTTGCGGATAGCAGCATATGCTGCCCTCAATATGGCGGACGGGTCGCTGCCTCCTCAGGACTCGCCTGCTCCTATGGACGGTCAATCTCCTCTAGATCCTGCACATGGCGTCCGAATGACTGGCAGCATCGAGGAGGGATA
Organism: Heliocybe sulcata; assembly: GCA_004369045.1. Lineage (NCBI taxonomy): Eukaryota > Fungi > Basidiomycota > Agaricomycetes > Gloeophyllales > Gloeophyllaceae > Heliocybe > Heliocybe sulcata. Next base: position 546,944 of record ML213515.1, on the reverse strand, counting down.
CACGGAATCGGGCCAGCCGGTCATTAACCACTATATTCGCGGTCCAATGATTGGGAAGGGGCAGCATGGAGATGTTTACTTGGCTTGGGACGTGCTCAATAAACACCAGCCTGTGGTACGTGCTATTCATGGTTCCTCATATGGCTGACTGGTCTGACGAACGGGTAAGGCTATCAAAGCTGTGAGGCGGAAGAATCCCAAGGCTGAGAAGATGAAGAAGTTGCGGCGGCAATCCAACCTCCCCAGTAGCCCCCATGTTCCATTGAGCGAGCGACTCACCAGCACTGAGCAGAAAATCCGCAAGGAGATTGCCATTATGAAGAAGCTCCGCCATGCCCACATTGTGCGCCTTCTGGAGGTCATCGACGACAAGTTGTATTCTCGTATATTCATGGGTGCGTCTTCCTTGCGTCATGAAGATATCACCTCTATGTCGGAGGGTGACATACTGGCGGTTATCTGCTAGTATACCGAGTTTCTAAACCCAACGCGTTTCTAGTGGACTGCCCAGCCCACGTCTCCTGCTGTCTTCTCATGCTCGGATTCATAAATTGGTGCTGACCCCGATTTCTCCGCAGTGATGGAATTCCTTGGTGGCGGCGAAATAAAGTGGCGTGACCGAAATGGTCATCCTGTGCTTCATGTGGACCAAAGCAGGCGAATCATTCGAGACGTCATTCTCGGGTTAGAATACCGTACGTCCACACCCCTATCAATGGCAGTAACTTTCCAACAACTGAGCGGCCCAATATTTTGCACGATAAGTCCACTATCAAGGTATCATCCATAGAGACATCAAACCTGCCAACCTCATGTATACGAGCGACCGTCGCGCTGTCAAGATCACTGACTTTGGCGTATCTCACTTCTCCTACGCTCAACGTCTGGCAGCCGCGGGGCAGCGCAACTTGTCTGTTACTGGGGATTCCAGGGATGATCCAGTCCTCATGGACGAGTCTGATCTTTCGAGAACAGCCGGAACGCCTGCCTTCATGGCCCCGGAGATCATCTACGATCTTGGCACCATGGCGGCAGACGGCGTGACCTCTGCCACACCTCTCACACCGCCGAAACGGTCCATCAGTAAAGCCATCGACGTTTGGGCGCTCGGCGTCACTCTCTACTGCCTGCTCTTTGGAACTACGCCCTTTTCTGACCCTGACATGAACGAGTTCCCCGTGTACCAGATGATCTGCAATCAGGACTGGGAGCTCCCGACGACGATGGGCTCCGACAACATAGAGTCCGGCCCGCGGCATCCCCCCAAGACTAAGCACGATACAGAAGGCAATATTGTAGTGCGCCTGCTGGAGCGGCTGCTCGAGAAGGACGCCGAGAAGCGGATCTCGCTGGACCAGGTCAAGGTGGGTGGCTTCTACGACCCGAGTGAGTGCCTTGCCAAGACGCTGAAATCCTGCCCGCTCATCTCAGCGCTACCCGTGGTTCCTGCGCGACCTCCCGAACCCAGACGCGTGGGTCCGCGAGACGTCGCCGTGCAATGAAGAGCAGGTCACCGTGACGGACGACGACGCGAGCGTCGCCATGTCGAATGTGCGGTTCCGGTGGACGAAGCGGCTTACACGCCCGATCTCGAACTTGTGGAAGACGGTCAGGACGCAGCGCTCGTTCCGCGCGAAACAGGATGGGGAGGAGGAGCACATGAATGGCGTGGGTCTGAGGTCGGCGCCGCATGTGCTCGTGAGCAGGGCGAAGAGCGTGAGCTCGAGGCCGTCTACGTCCCAGGGCCCTCCAAAGACGAAACGCCTGGCGCCCCTCGCGTCCGAGTACGACAACCGCTCTGCCCCGGATGTGGTCTCCCACGTGCGCTCGCGGTCGATCGAGCAGTTCACGACGCGCCATCAGCCTATGCAGATTGCAGGGTCGTTGGGCAAGGGGCGGCGCGGGTCGGAGACGCTCCTTGTGCCGCGACCGCGGCATGCCGTCCCAGCGAGTCCACAATCCGGCCATTCCATTCAGTCCACGAGTCCTACCTCCAGCAGCCTCGGCGGCGACGACTCGACGTATGGCGAGAAGAAGTCGTCCGAGGAGACGTCGCGGAACCGGTTCTCGCTGTCTGCGTTGATACCTGCGGGCTTGCGCCCGAGCAGGCATACGTCGTACCACGGCCCTCCTCCCCATGAAGCCTCGACATCCACTTCTACCTCGGTGTCATCGTCGCCGCCTCCCCGAGTCGCGCACCTCGGGAGTCGGAGTCCGGTTGCGGATTTGCCTGTTCGGAGTAGCGACGAGGTGTCCGCTGTCGCCCAGAAAATGGCAGCTACTGAAAGGCCTCCAGAGCTGACAGTGGCGCGGCGGGCGTCCAGCTGGGGCGAGACGGCTGATTACATGCGCCGGTCGGAAGACCTGATGAGTATACACTCGGCAGATCAGTGGGAGACGGCTGGCGTGGACAAGGAGGTCATGCACCTCGGTGCTGGGGGTATACTGCTAAATGAGCCTATCCATCCGGCGGCGTCGGCGGTTCGTCTTGTTACGGGAACCGGGCTGCAGCCTCTAACACCTATCCACCCTCAAGCGGAGCGCCTCGTCTGTGAGACGGGCGATGTGCCTATGGCAGCTGATCCTGCTCAACATGATCTAGTGCGACAGGCTCAAGCATATCCCCGATCTCATACTACCAGTCCTCTCACTCAGGTCCCCTACTCGAACGATGAGTACCAGGACTACGATGACCCGGATGATTCCAGCAGCTTCTTTGACCGGAACTCTGACCGTGAAGAGAGACCACCACTCAACACCAGTCAGATGTACAACGAAGAAGACGATGAGAGCGATGACGACGCTATCCCGCTGGAGGTGCGGCGTCGGAGGCCGTCTGTGTCTGTTGCAGCGGCCTCGCCGCCGCCGCCGGATAGTGGCGAGGAGTAGCACAAAATCAAGCAATAGACGACATAGAGGATGAAGAGAAGTCATAGAATACGGACTGATGTATTTTCGTTACATATACCCTTTCCAGCATTTACACTATTCATTCCTTCCTCATGCGTTCCCTTACGCTCCGGGATTCATGGTCCTATCCCTCAGGGTTGGTAATCAATATTATGGGCTGGCTATGCTAAAGGTATCATGCGTGATGATTATGACACAGCATTGTACAAGACTCTTTCACATATAACATATCAAAACAACACCAACACCAGCCATAAAGACAAGAATAAAGCGAGCAGGGGACAGGAACCGGAAGATAAATAATCAGCACAGGGCATAAATGTCATAAGATCTGAATTAATTCCCTCGTTCGACTGTCAGATCATGTGGGCCAGCCCCTCGCAATCCTAGCAGCACCACCTCCCAAACGACCAAAAAGATTCCATACGGCCGCCGTGCCATCCGGCGAGAAGCCCTCAGCATGAGGGTACATGGCATTAAAGCTATTCCAGGCCATGCGATCATAATATGAGGGGCCAGTGTGGACGTAAGCGTGAGGGGCGATCATAGGCCTCATCGCCAATAGGCACAGAGCTGACACCCCCACACATAAGAGGACTTGAGTCGCGACACCGCCGGGGATGGACGAGTCGTTGCCGTCCTTGCTTCCGTAAACATAGGTGTTGTAGATATTGTAGAATCGACCGCTCTTGCGCCGCTTGTGGTCCTTGGGAGAACGGTTCTCGCCGGTCTTGGGCGAGTCTTCGATGATCTTGTCGATAACGATGCAGTCAACACCGAGTTCCTTCTTCAGCGCTTTCCACTCCTCGATGGCGTCCTCAGACACGCCAGTCGCAACGGTTTCGAACGGCCCTGTGACGCCAGGGTGCCATTTGTGAAGAGTTTCGGCAGCGATTCGCAATGCTTTCTCGTCCTCCTGTGTTTGGCTGTACGAAGGTGGCAGGTCGGGAACGAGAGCTTTAGGTGTGGGAGGGGAAGCAGTCGAAGAAGACGAAGCCAGGGCATCTTCATCGTGTGTGGAGACAGCCGCCGCGACAAGATCAGTTTGCACATCCACGTCGACAGTGACTTTAGCAACAGGGGCTGGCAAAGGCTCGGTCTCGGTCTGGATCTCACCTTGTGCGGGTGGAGCTTCGGTTTGAACGTCCGTGGATGCAGTAAAAACCTTTGGTTCGGGGTCCGTCTGGGTAGAGCCGCATGCGAAGAACTCCGACGGTTCGTATTGCGTAGCCTCCTCCGTGTACTCCTTGACTTCCTGGACGTTGACCTTTTCGACCTTGCCGGAACGAGCAACTCTCTGAAACATCATCGGTCAAACAATGAACCAGTTGAAGAGAAGTGTAGCTGACCTTCTTCGTTCGAGTTATGATAGTCTGAATAACATCTTCACCCTCCGTCCCGCTCGACTCCGTCTCCTCCACAGCAGTAGTTGCCTCGCTTTCCTCGCCTTCGTTTCCGCTCTCCTCCTCCTCCTCGTCCCCACTCCACATCACATCCTTCATCTTGCCCAATAACTCCGCTCCCAAACTCTTACTGATCGTATTCTTCGCGCTCGCGCCGGTGCCCGAGGCACCCTGAGTGTGGCTCGTCGCGCTCGTCCGCAACTCATCCATATCAAACCGCATACGGTCAATGGTTTCCTTCAGGAGCATGTTCTCCTGTTTCTGCTCTTCCAATTGAGCGTGGGTCTGTTGAGCAGCGACGAGCTCGGCCTCGAGGAAGTTGATGCGCTCCTCATAGTTGTCCGACTCGCGCAAAAGTTTCTGCGCTTCGAGGGATTGGAGGGCGGAGGCTTCTTGAAGGTCCTTGATCTCTTCATCACGACGCCGGAGAGCATTCCGGTAACGTTCGGACTCGGCTTTACGATAACAGTTCAGCGAAAGCAAACTACAGGTAGAGAAGGTGTATTACTTACCGCACTGCTCCTGGTACTGCTTCTGCAGACTCTGGTAGGCTGTCCGGGAGTTATCCAAACTCTTCTGGAGCTTAGCAATTTCGGATTCGAGAGCCAAGATCTGAGAAGAGTTCTGTTTCTGTAAAATGCAAACATGCCTCGTCAGCCATGACAATGAGGAGGGCCGCGGGCCGAGTAATCGCAGGACGAACCTCTTTCGCTCTTAACTCCTTCTCTTCCCTCTTCGTTGCACTGAGCTCGCTCTTTGCCTCTTCCAGCCGTCCCTGCATTTCCTCCAGCTCCAGCTCATGCTCATTCAGCCTAAGTTGAAGCATACGCTCTGCCTCCATAAGTTTGCGCCCCATCTCCTGATTTGTCTTCTGCAACGCCTCCAGTCGCTCATTCGGCTCCAGCGAAACGAGAGATGATGCAGCAGACCGATCCATAACCAAGCCGAGAGTGCGATCCTCGTTGTCAGAGTCAGAATCGTCAGAATCCGAGCCTCGAGGCATAGGAAGAGAGTTGACTCCATGGGAGAGGTCCTCGTGAGCATCTTGTTGCTGGCTTCCTCGGCGCCGAAAGACATGGCTGCTTATGTCAATCTCGGGAGAGGGGGGCGTGATGCCTGGACCCAGACGAGGGTCGTCCCCGTGCGGGGAGGGAGTCCTGAACATGCGGCTACCAAAGCTGTTGGAACGCTGTGACGTGCGAGACTCAGAACGGGACTGAGGGCGAGAGGGAGGTCGGCTGAATGAAGATGGAGGTGCGTCGGTGAAACTGTCCAGGGTAGGAAGAGTCGGGGTCGAGTGCGATTTGGGAGACGAGGGGTTCGAGGGAGCGCGCGACCGTCGCCCAGATCGGTTACTGTGAGAGCTGGGGCTGTCAGACGTGAACTGGGAGAAAGGGATCGCATGAGATGCTTGTATCATGAGTGGCATAGTTGCGTATACACGTACCTCGGAATCGCTCATGGCACGCGAGTGACCGCCGTCCACGCTCCGCCTTCGCGAAGCCGGGGTTGGTCTCTTAGCAGTCCAGCTCGACGGCGGGCCAAGCGGGGTAGTTCTCTGCCTCCGACTGGCGTCGAATGGGGTAGAGGGGTTGCTGGGCGTCTTCGGAGGTAGAGGCGGACCTCGGGAGGGCGGTCTGCTCCTATACACGGACGTACCTGCAGAGTCCTCACTCGAAGATCGCGAGTGGTACCCGCTCCGTCCCTCCCAGTACTCTGACCTGCCACGTTCCCCGTCCGAACCTGACCCACTTTCCTCCTCACGTTCCTGCCCTTCTTGTTGCTCGCTCTCATTATGACTATTACCCGCCTCAGCCTCCTCGTGCGCCTTCGCAGCTGCGCGCATCGCTATAAACTCGAGGAGCACTTGCGGGGTTACTTCCAGTCCCGGGTTGCTCTCGATCAACTGGTTCAACTGCTCCTCCTCCTCGGTTGTAATGAGCTCCAGACCATCGTGGTTTTCCGAATATGTGCGGAATACATCCACAAGGTGGTGTGCTGGTATAACCGGTTGACCGTGATCGTTCTCATGGGATTCGGGGTGCTCGTAGAAGATGCGTAATAGTTCTCCTTCAATATCCACAATGGATCTGCGGTGTCGGCCATATAACTGCAACAAGGTTCAGCCAATACCGGGAAATAGGCAGAAAAAGCGCACCATGTCCATCTCAATTCGCTATCATACAAGCGCCTGAGATTCTCAGTAAATCAGTGTGCAGATGGTTTAAGGGTGTGTTGTGATGAGTCGTCTCAGTCTGCATGTTGTGCCACATTTGTATTTGCGCATATTTGGTGTAAGTTCGAATGCCTCGGCGCCTGAGGGGCCGGAATTCAGCGGTCTCGCCATGTACAAGCGCTCTCGACTTTCTGCTTGCAAATACCTGAATATGGCATAAAACTCTTGAAGTGATAAACATTCGGACTTGACTTGACTGGGTACTGGTATTGAAGCGAGAGGACGGTCTAAATAGATCAGCTCGACCGATGCCGTTGGATGCCAAGCTTCATACGCTAAGGCTTCATACTATGTTTTTGCTGAGGATAATATTGGATATTATGCCACGCAAGACACTATTTCTTGGATGCGGGACTTACCTCCGGCCACATATACTCGAACTTCAAGTCGAAGTAGGTACATAATATCGCACGCGAGCCACTTTACTTATCAAGAGTAATATTTTATTCAGACATGCCTGTATTCTTATCTATTAGGTGGGATACCATGGACTGCGGTACTATCCTCTGCCGCGGAGCTGGAGTGCTCTACCATAGTTCTGGGCAGCCCTGTGGTACGGCGTCTGAGTCCTTTTGCTAGCCATCGTCCTGCTTTTGGAAGCTGAAGTCCCCCTACTGGACACAAGCTGCAGTGGGTGACTTACACGATGTCGATGTCTGCCGCCAGCTAGAGAAAGGGTTGTCAGACTTCGACGATACGACCTCATCAACGAGACATCGAATGTGCCTATGGCTTCCTCGTATGCATCTGATCCACTGTTGTCATATTTTACGGCAAACCATGCACACTACACAAGACCATCGAGATCACAGGGGCCCGTCTTACGTCTATCGGCGGTCCTGAGTTACAGCGGCAGCCGGTCAGCTTGTCCACTGGACCAGCGCCCTGTGCAAGTACAGTTTTTGTCACTAGCACCTGTCGCCTAGAAACGATTGCGCCCACTTAACTCCCTCCGCATCGAGGTAGCGGAGGCTCGTATTGGAGGATTTCATATTCCCAGTAAGTCTTGGCGCTCACGGTCCGAGAAGATCCTGATTGACTTCTCTCGTACAAGTTGACTCTGAGTACGGTGCAATGTCGGCGCAGGGCCGATGCATTCATTCATTCTCGCCGATTTTTCATTGCAGTCCTTTGCATATGAAACTAGATTCCCGCTAGTTCTCGTTCGTTCGAGCTAAATATACCCATATCTGGTAGCGGCGAACAAGTCACGCGTATCATGGCAGGAGGTGAATGTGGAAGGTAAAGGCCGGTCGGAGATGCCAGCCCGCACAGAAAGACCCCGAGGCATGTTACCCATCAAGGTATTTTGGTCTCGTTTGTAATCTCTGGAATGTAAGTGGTTGAGCTGCGGTATTCAAATTGGACGCAAATAACTCTTTCTCGGTTCTCAAATAGCTGTGCCATCTTCCTCGCCTTCTTCTTTCGTACTTTGATCATCCTACGCTCGCCCCAGTCCTCCTAACCCTGGCCATGTGCATGTTCCTCTTCACCGCTGCAATGCTCCTCTATGGTACGCTGGGATCATATAAATGAGGACTCCAGGCTGGATACTGTCTCATACTCCCCATCCGGCCCCATAGTGCCGACGAACCGAGTAATGCGCCAGACTTGAGGCCTATAGGATATCTGATAACTTGGATCAGTTCACAAGACCTGGGAATGACCTGTCTTTCTCGTGAGCATCATTCCTCTTACCAATATCCCTTGCATCGTGCCCTTCTTTGCGAGATGGTGGGGAACGCGTGGAAACCCGCCATTGAGACGGCTGCCAGTGTTGCCCGGGTGTGGGAAATGCCTCGTCGGAGGATAGAGATGTCCCTACTCCTGAAGACGCTTTATGCTATATGTGACTTTACACAATCTGTCCGCTTCTTCCGGCGAGTATTTATGGCAGAGTAAGGACGCGCGTTGCTGTTTCTGTTACCGCCTCGGACCAGCACCACCGCAGACCAAGCAGCGACCCTCTCTGCTTCGGACTCTTTTCAGGCCCTTCCTCAACGAACTCCTTAAACGACCTCCTCCAGACACGACCAGCTATGGACACAGGAAACAGCCCCATTGGAGACCAGACCCACCTCAATTGGCTCAATGTCGCCCTCGGCCTCACTTTTGTTATGTTCAACTCGTTTCTGTCCTACAACTTTAGACTGGGAATCGGAAGCGCTCTGTTTACCGCTGCACTACGATGCATTTTCCAGCTCGCCATCATGGGTCTGCTCCTTAAGCAGATCTTCGAGACAAATAATCCATGGGCTGTCGGTGGCATAGCTTGCCTCTTGAACGTGTTGGGCACTTCGGAGACAGGTACGTGTTTTCGGCAGCGGTCTGGATGCTTGAGAGTCTAAGCACTTCATCGTCAGTCCTGAACAAGTCCAAACGACGATTTGAGCATATGGTGAGATCAGATGTACCATATTCCACCGATGCACAATCTCATCTTCTGTGCGCTTAGTTTCCTTCCATCCTCATCTCCATGATGAGTGCGACGGTGCCTGTCTCCCTCATCGGCGCTCGATTTGCCATGGGTATAACACCGGTATGGACACCGGCACAATACGGTCCGTCTTCTTGCCTTGAATGTTCCGCGATCGTGGAATGACCGATTGCAACTTGTCAGTGCCTATCATTGGTATGTTGTGTGGTGGTACTGTGTCGGGAATCAACGTGGCCGTTTCATACGTTCTCAAGGAATTGCAGTACGTCCAAGTCTCGCTTCGACATTCTATTGCTCAGAGTAGCATCTACTGCAGCGAAAATAAGGATAAGGTGGAGGTATACCTCGCCTTCGGTGCATCTCGATTCGAGTCATCCAAGCCCATGGTCCGAGAGGCTCTCAGGCTTGCTCTAACGCCGAACATCAACCAATTGAGGTTCGTCAGCACGCGGCCCTAATACATTACATGCTTACCATTATCGCTAGTGTTATCGGCCTCATCTCCATTCCAGGAATGATGACAGGTGCCATCCTGGGCGGAACCTCCGTTGACCAGGCGGCGAAGCTGCAGATGGTCATCATGTTTATGATATCGTCTTGCACAGCGCTCGCATCGATCGTCTCTGCATCCCTCGCAATGAGAGTCATGATTGACGGCGATCACCGCATCCGCTCGGACAGGATGGATTCCCGGCCTCACGCGATCTGGCGTGGGAGGAACTGGCTATGGGAAAGGCTCGTAGGGTCCTTCCGGAACCTCGTCGGGTTGCTGAGAGGCGGGAGAGGCAAGGGCAAGGAGGTGAACAGTGGCTTGAACGGCGAGGACCAAGTTGGTCTGCTGGAGATGAATGGCAATGGCAGCGGAGGCCGCACTGTCAATGGTCGTGGGGGATACTTCCTGGTATCTAGCGGTTGAAAACTAGACCCATGACGCTGTGACGTCTAAAGCGACGAGAGCAGTCATGCAGAGAGGCAAATGGTAATGTCTCAGTCCTTGTGCCCAGTGATGGTCCGAGCAACGGTCGAGGAGACATCATCCAGAGATTGTATACGATGGTCGTTTTATTTGTTTTACGTAGAGGCCGTTCGGTGCATGTTGCACGACTGCACATGCTGACATGCTGATTATACCAATCAAATGTAGATGTTGATTGGATTAGGTCCGTCTAAACCGTGAAATTTGGAAGTCCAACGCGGCAAGATATACCGACAGCCAGGAGGTGCGCCACGGTACAGTCCACTTAGATTCGAGGTTATTGCTCTTCCACACCGCTTCCGACAACGTTTAAGCGCTTAAGCCACAGCCACATTCGCAGGTTATTGTAAGGAAGGAGCGACTTCCTGGGGGAATCCTCCAGTGGCGGGCTCTGATGCTCATCAATTGCAACTCGCAGGATGTCGTCTTGATGCACGCTCTTGCTCAGTTTCATTTCGCTGTATTACGGTAATCCACTATCGCGGACTACAGCGAGGTTTCAGTATCCTCCGCCTCTTCAACAAACGTGTCCGAAGCCTGCTCCGCCCACATTCGGTAATAGAGCCCGCCCTGGCGGAGCAGCTGCTCATGTGTGCCTTGCTCGACTACCTGTCCTTCCTTTAAAACTATGATCAAGTCTAGAGTGACTCGTCAGCGCGCTAGGATGTCGTATGGGACTGAGCTACTAACCCGAATCACTGATAGTCCGTAAGCGGTGAGCAATGAATATGCTCGTCCTTTGTTTGTCAAGAAGCGTTGAATCAATACTACGCATGATCTCGTTTTCGGTGTGAGCGTCAAGTGCGGAAGTCTGGGAGAGTCAATTAGAATGGCTGTCGCGATCGAGACCACTCTAAAGCTCACCGCTTCATCAAAGAAAAGGATAGGTGGGTCCTTCAGCAACACCCTAGCAATCGCCAGCCTCTGCTTCTCGCCTCCACTAATCATCAAGCCCCTCTCGCCAACCTTCGTACCATACCCCTCCGGCAAGCTCGCAACAGTTTCATGCACCCTCGCCTTCCTCGCCGCCTCCACGACCTCCTCGTCACTCGCATCTAACCGCCCATATCTCACATTGTGCATTATATCCGCATGGAACAGCGGTGTATCCTGCGGGACGACCCCGATCGCCTTCCTTAGACTCTCGATAGTGACGGAACGGATCTCCTGGTCATCAAGGAAGATGCGCCCGGAGGCGGGGTCGTAGAAGCGGAAGAGAAGCCGGAAGACGGTGGACTTGCCGCAGCCTGAAGGACCGACGATGGCAACTCTCTTCCCTGCGGGGACGGTGAAGGAAAGGTTACGGAAGATGGGGCGGTCGGGGTGGTATCCGAAGTTAACGTTTTCAAAGCGGATGGACCCTCCACGGAAGTCAAGCGGTTTGGCGCTGGGAGCATCCTGGTAGTGATGTCAGCGTACCGCGATGAATAAGCCACCTAGTAGAGCATGCGTACCTTCGGCGGTTGGTTCTGGCTCGTGAGATTGAACAGGGTCTCCATGTCAAGCAGGCTCTGCCTCATCTCTCGGTATATAGTACCCAAGAAGTTTAATGGCAGCGATAGCTGGAACACGAGCTGGTTGGCCATGACCAAGTCACCAACCGTCATTGTACCTAGCGTCACCAGTGAGCCGAACAGTCTGAAGTAAACTTGTATCCTGGGCAGTTACCATTCATTACTCCTTGAGCAGCTAGGAACATCATTGCGGTCAGTGCGCTGGAGAAAATGATATTCTGTCCAGAGTTCAGGTATGCGAGCGACGTGCTGATTTTGATGGAGGCTTTCTCGTATGCGCTTAGGTGCGTATCGTACTGAGAGATCTCGTAGTTCTCGTTATTGAAGTGCTAGATATATAGATGGAGCTATTAACATTCTCTTTCTTGGGAAGAGCAAAGGGCCTACTTTGACCGCTTCGTAGTTGATAAGGGAGTCTACGGCAACAGTGGCAGCTTTGTTGTCCGCTTGGTTTGCTTCTCGACGGAATCGAGTGCTGCATCCTAATCATAAGAACGTGGATAACTTCGTGAGGGTCGAACACTGACCGCCAAGACGTCGTCCGCACCGTAAACCAAGTGTATGCAGCCATTGTAACAGCCGTGATTGCCGCAAAATCCCATCCGAATTTGTATGACTAAACGATCCGTTCTCGTCTAAATCGTATGTAATAATATCAATCGTGCAACATACCAGAATACCGCACACGAGCGAAATCTCAAGGGCAGTAGGGACAATACGAAATATAACAGCTTGCAGAATGAAAGTGATACCTCTACGGTCCATGAGTCGCCGCTAGCATATCCAAGTAAAGCTTTCACTCACTTCGTACCTCGGTCTATAGCTCGTGTAAGACCTCCAGTCTGTCTCGATAGGTGGAATTTGAGATCGAGATTTAGGAGATGTTCAAAGGTCTCCCTGGCAACTTTGCGCACTGCAGCCTGACCAACGGAGGCAAATACAGCGTTAAGTAGCTCGCCGAACAGGGTTGCGCCAATTCGTGCAGCACCATCTATTACGTGACAATGACTGAGACGTTGAACGGCTACACATGGGGGCGCCGGTCGTTGATTACTCACAGCCTAAGACGAGAGACCCGCACACGACCCAAACTGTCGAGCTCGCCGTGATATCCAAGTTGAGCGCATCGATAATATTCTTGAACAGGATGGGAACTTGGACATTCAGCAGCTATACAGCGATATTACCATCCGTTATCGTAGGTAGCCAATTCTGGACATCTCAGCGTACTTTCCCCCCGACGAGCAATCCCAGACCGAACAGCACTCTTCCTCGGACAGACCAATCGTTCGGAGGCCAGATGTTCACCGCAAGTTGCTTGATGATGTTCCAATCGGTTCTTCGTTGCTCTTTGTTGGTGGGATGTTGGGCATTAGAAACGGAGTCTGCTGCGGCGTCCTTCGCGGGTTGCTTAACTTGCTCATTTGGCTCCTGCGGAGGTTTCGAAGTAGGAGAACTTGTCTGATACAATCTCTGCAAACAGGAACTGGGCAAGCCGAGATTACGAACGCGTTTTGAGTCGATGCATGCCCGCAATTGGATTTCTCGTACAGAACAGCTCGAGAACGTCCGAGATTGTAAGGCCAAGCCCCAAACTGGTGGTCTTCGTAGAGATGCTCTGAGCAGGAGGGTCATGATTCGTCGTCAACCAGAATGGCGACCTCCTCTAGAGCATGAGAGATGCGAGATTACAGTGAAAGAAACATGCGTGAACGCAGGCGCATATGGCGCGGGATTGCAACTTACAAGTGACGAATGCAGATCCAGAAGCGCCGGCGTCGTCCGACATACCTTTTACCCTAACTTTACCCGAGCCATAATCGCGAAGGTACCAAATAGCATACCAGTCGAATTGCTATTATCACGGACCTGATGGCTACCACGCACAACTATGTGGGCATTGTGGACGCAAACCTGGTGAGTAGAGCTACAGCAGCGGACTGTCGCTCGCAACTGAAGCCGTACAGATATGTTGTATATGCAGGTGCGCTATTATGAACCGCAACTCAGTGCTTTAGAACGATATCTGACAGCCAGAAAGATCCCCGTTTATTGAACCAACAACCACCCGAACCTGTGCGCATACGTTCTGTTATGACTGTATCCTGCATTCCATTCGTATCACCCCTCAATGCCCTGTGGACCGCTCACCGCTCGTACCCGGAGATCTTGCTCCTGCCGATCCCGTCGTTCGAAACGTACGTATAGTAATGACTCAGGTGGCCGCTCGATTAACAGGTGGTGCAGCTAGTCGACGAATTATCTGTCGAGTGCCCAGAGCGCGATGCAGGCTGCACATATACTGGTCAACGACAACTTCTCGCGTCCCATCTCAAGGAGTCGTGTAGATACACTAGGGTCCCTTGTGAGGCCGACGAATGCGATGCCATGATTCTACGGAAGGGCCAAGGACATCACAGACACGACAGTAAAGACGTGCCAGGCAGAGATGATTTCTCCGAAACAGCAGAGCCAGCATCTGCGCCCGCACAGTCCTCATCGAGGTCCTCAACTAGTGAAGCCAACGCTAGGCTTTCCGAAGAGAATACCCTGCTCAAGACAAGAGTGGAAGCGCTAGAGGGTCTCGTCCGCATCCTCACGAAAGAGATGCAAGCGGTCAAGACAGCCCTAGGGCCTTGGGTCAGACCCGAGAGCCACAGCGCATCATCGTCCATGTCTCCTCTTTCCTACTTCGACCATCGACACGTCTCGGGACAGGTGTATTCCCCTTCCACCCAAACCGAACAGAGCAACCCATTTGACTTTCCCACTCTCTCCGAGGACTATCATTCCCGTGCTCCGCCCTCAGTCTCAGAGGCCCCACAAGACTATTACACAAACATCGACCAACCCTCCGTCCCCCGCCTTCCCGCTCCCTGGCCTCTCAACGACCCCGCCACGCCCGAAACCTACGCTTACCTCTCCGCCCTAACCTCCAATATGTACCCCTCTAACGCCTTCACCACCGACCCGCACCCCTCTCCGCCCCACACTCATGCACCTCTCCCGCCGCAGCCTCAATCAAGCCCCTCCAACGCCCCCGCATCCTATCCGAATCCCATCGCTCCCCTCAACCTCAGCACCACCGTCTTCGGCGCCCTCTCCGGCTTGCATGAATCCATCGTCTCGGTCTCAACGAACGTAGACTCCCTAGCGCGCCGCACAGAGATTACAATGAATACCGACCGCGCGATGATGTCAGAGGAAATGCGCGTTGTCAAAGCAGCCGTGCACGGCTTACGCATGCAGGTGGGTCTCAAGTCTGTTCTGCTGCCGAAGGAGAGCTCTCCGGGTGCGTTGAGAACCTTCCCACCTCGTCAACGCTTTCTTTTACTCCACCTACGATTGGATATCATCCGCTCACTTCTTTGTCGGAACAGGTACACGCCATTATGATGGATCGCAACGCTCAAGTTACCGGCCGGACGTCCGGCCCTACCCAAGCCTCGCTTGACCATCCTCAAGAAGAGGGGCATGTGCCAGGATGGCCTCCTTTGCTGCAACACCTCAATTATCTTCGCCCATTCCCTCCGCCATCCCACCCGACGTCTATACCGAAACTGTAGGTGTGGTGTGAGAAGTAGCAACAGTAGTACGGGAGGCCTGTTGATGTTATCACGTATGTATGCACATCAACATATCATAGAGTGAATCTTCATGCACAACAGTCCCCCATCATTAAGACTCGGAAAATACCTGTCTGATTGGCGATACAATTTGTGCTGGGTACGTTTGTGCGATCGTGTTCTGTTGCATTAGCGTCGTGCAAAAGTGCAAGCAAACTGGCAATATTGCAGCATAACATGACAGGCATAGTGCTACGTATGGCATAATCGAACAAGTGGTACCATAATACCACCACTACACATCGCATCTGCAGCCTAAGCATCTTAAGGGGCGAACAAGGTGCCGAGGAAGGCCTCGCCAGCGGCCTTCTCCTTCTTGGACTTCTCGCTCTTCTTCTCGAGCTGCTGCTTGCGGTACGCCTTCGCGTAGGGGTTGAGGCGGAAGAGGACGGCCTTGTTGGTCAGAGGGTTCTTCTTCTGCGACCAAGGGCGCTTTTGGGTCTTGGGGCCCGCGGGACGGACGACAGCCTGGATCTCGGAGCTGTTGATCAGGCGCGTAACGTCGGGGTTGCTAATCTTGGCGGTGGGGAGGCTGAAGGAAATGCGTGAGCTTGACCAATCACAGCAGTGAGAGGCGCAGTACGTACAGGTAGTCCTTCTTGTAGACAGCGGCCGTGTCAAAAGTACCAAATACCTCGTCCAAAAGGCCGAAGGCGCTCTCGGTCCAGATGACGAACCGCCCGAGGTGGCCACCAGGGGCGAGCTGGAGAAGACTCAGTCTCCTGACATTGACGAGCTCGACACCAGGCAAGTTCCTGAAGGCCTTCACGATGCCATTGTCCTCGTTGTAGACGATGAGGGGGCCGCGGCGCTGCCTGTGCCTCCGGTTCCGCAGCTTGCCCTTGCCGGCGCGGAGCTTGCGAGAGGTGGAGACCTTGACAACGTCGGGATAGGCGTTCAGAGTCTTGAGGAGGGCGACGGCCTCCTTGGTCTTGACAAACGACTCGACTGCGGAGGCGACGACGAGGGGTACCTCCTCGATCTCCTCGATCCGGTGGCCGCGGGCCAGGACAAGCGAGGGCAGAGCAGAGGCAGCGAGCGCGGAGACAACGGCAAAGCGGCGCTGGTTTTGGTTGACCTTGACGTGCCATTTCCGCCAGGTCTTGGTGGGCGCGAACATGCGACCACCACGGCACATGTTACCGAAGGCGGCCTAGTTGAGAATGAGATGCGTTTCCTGGAGAGGTTTCAATGCCGCGTACCTGACCGGAACGGTGGGTTCCTCCGCCACCAACACGGGGGATACGAGCGACGGCACGACCAGTACCCCAGGACTCGGCGGAAGTCTGGTGGCCAGCCTTCACGTTAACGGCGTATGCCTGCCTCTTATTCTTGGCAAGGCTCTCTGTGATGACACCATACGTTCAGACGTCTTTACAATGCATAGCTGTGGTTAGTACTCACTGTGCACCTGCTGAACGACATCGAGCCTAATGGGCGCCGTCAGGACGGCAGGCAAGGGGAGAGACGTGGTAGCCTCTGCTGCGCCGTCAATTTCGCGATGTAGGACACAACAGTTACATTACTAACCGCCGGCGGCAGAGCGAACGTTGACGGTGGGTCTTGATGCCATTGCTGGATGTCTTGAACGTCGAGGCCAACGAGAGGTGCGTTGTTGACGAGATGGAAAATAAGGTTTGAGGCCATCTGTGCTCTGCGGTAATTGCCGGCCTTTCCTCTCACAGCGGGCAACAACCTTTCCAAACCGGTCGTATGTCGTCCTTTTAGTACGATTTGTCACTGCCCAGTTACAACTGCAATCTCTTTCAGAAATTAGTAGTCAGCAGATAGGACACCCGTCAAGCTTCTCCTGTTGCAATTGCTCTGGAAGATTTTGGGACTTTTGCCAGAGCATAACAAACCTTTGCCGCTTGAGTACTTACGATTTGTTACTGCCCAGTCACAACTGCAACCTCTTTCAGAAATAGGTAGTTCGCAAATAGGGCCCCCGTCAAGCGTCTCCTGTTGCAGTTGCTCTCGAAGATTTGGGGGCTTTTGCCAGAGCATAACGGGTGCCGCTCCTTACCGAAATACTCACATTGAACCACCAGGAGGATTGCTTGTCTAAGGTATTGATACTTCGCCCGAGTATATCGTGCGAGCAAGGGCTCCGGCTCTGCGTTATGCACTTCCGCCCGACTGAGTCCATATGAGAGGGTGTGCGCCCATACTAGGGCAGCAATTAATCCGTACTTTTGCATGTATTTAATAACCATGAGCTCGAACTCCGCTGCTCGAAGAGTCCCTGTTACATCCTACCAAAGCTAACAGAAAGGCATAGATGGTGGGTAAGCATGAGGCTCAGCGCTGATGACTGGGCTTGTGCATTATGAGCTATAATGAGGTGATTAGTGGGGGAGACACAATAACTCTGAATCGTCGTTCGAAAGGAGAGCCTTTATCCAGTCAAGTAGACTGAAAATCCCAACACCTGTCGGAAAACCGTACACGTTGACCGGAACATCGGCGAGGGGATGGGACAGCTGGGCTGTCAATATTATCAAGAGCTCCGATGCCGCACGGTTGCTTCAGGATGAGCGACGGCTATTCAGGTTCTCCCATTAGTACTCGATTATCATCTACCGTAAGAAGCGTACCTTACGCCGGCAGCCTTTCGCAACGTCAACGTTTTCGTCTGTAGTCCGCGTCCGATAGTGCAACCCGAGGAAGACATCGCCGTCTGCATTCATAACCGGGTTGGCGAGCATAAAGCTGCCGACTCGAGGCATACACATTTGCCAAGGCCTGCAATACACGACGCGGAGCTCCTCTTCCAGCGCAGCGAGGCTGACATTACAGATTGCTTGAGCCTTCAGCTCCTCCGCTAGCGTGCGTGCACACGGCTCGCTCGAAGAATACGCTTTGGGCAAGGAGCCGTCTGATCTGACCAAAAGGCAGCCATTCTCCATGAAAAAGGTCAGGTTGGTGTTCCACGTAGCGCGCGTCTCCGTACTGAGACGTATAATTCAGGCGGACACATAAGAGGACAGGCCATGCTACGTACTCGACGCCGGTATTCCCAACCGGAGCGCTCTTGATGCTGAAGGTACCACTCATCTGGATATTCGGAGTGCCAATTTCGATGGAGAGCTTATTGATGATCTGGCCTACATAGACACTCACAGACATCAGTAAGGCCGCGGACAATAAGCGGAGATACACACAGCAAAGATCGTACGTCTCCGTCATCTTCTCCTCCTTGCACAACATCCACTCGATATGTAGCTTTGTTCCATCGACCTTGAAACAGGGGACACCACTCTCCGGCGCTTCGAGGAGAGTCAACAATGCCCGGTTCCACGAGCCACCAGGAGCGCTCCCGAATGCGATACCAGCCAGTCGGTCATTGATCGAGGAGAAGAAGCGGAGAATGCGTCCCTCCAAGAAATACCTGCGTGAGATAAAGAGGGAATTCTTGCTTCCGCCATCCGGAATCCACTCTATGAAGAGCTTGGAGGGATCGAACGGGAATGGCCTATAACCGCACATGCCAACCACGATGAGAGCCGCTTCGCCCTTGGCCGAATGCTTGTCGACGGTATAGCGGGTAAGCTTCGTTTTCGAACAAGTGAAGGCCTTAACGCTGCTGAGGATGTCGTCTGTTGAACAAGCGCCGGCTTTGCAGACAGGGATGGTAAGTAGGACGTGGTGGCTCTTGTCAACCAGCTGTTTCGAGTAGCTTGCCCACATCTCACTGATAGAGCTGCCAATGGTTTGAAGATCAACGGTTTCGGCATGATCCACAAGCTCTCCCAGGTTACACAGGTTGACGACCAATTCGGCGTCTGACTATGTGATCAGGCGAGTCTTACGAACAGTGACGGAATATCCTTACTTTGAAGGTCCAAGCAAACGTGATGCTGTATTATTTCTGACCTATCGGGGTTGGAAGCGGAAGACGGAGTCCCGTTCGAGGGGCACATCTCCTCCGACATCTTGATAGGAACCTCGAAGGCAAGGGACAGGTCGTTGAGGACGTAGGAGCTGAATAAATGTTAATCGGCGATTCGGAGGAAGTGGCATGACTAGATCACCTTGCCAAGACCGAACCACTGAACTCTTTCGGGCGAATCCAGACAACTACTTTGTCATCGGACAAGAAGCGCGCACGAATAGGACCGAAGTTGGCATTAAAGGTCTTGCCATCTGCAGAACAGCGCGTCCACTGACTCGTGCTACGACCGTCTGCCTCATGGAGGGACCGAAATTGCTGGGAAAGGGAGTCGTGGTCGAAAATCTGCACGAAGTCGAAAGAATGGAGGTCGTGGGTGGTGGCGAGGCCGGGAGATGGAGCACCCTTGACGATCGTGCCGCAGGCCTCTAAATCAAAGCGAGGAGCACGCTCATCGGCATCAGTCATAGCCTTCGAAATGGCGCTGTGGTAGGCGAGAGGAAACGTTTCAAGAAAGGAGTTGATGTGCTGGCCGCAGGAGTGCGAGAGGGGGTGGAAGCATGTTTCGAGCCCGCTCTTGATATCTGTTGGTAAACATGTGATCGACATAAACAGACAGAACCAGATGGATGGAACGTGAGTCCATACCATCTACTGCGAAGGACAGCTCCAGCTTGGTGTGAGATAGGACATTGATCTTGATGTCGAAACTTCCATCCACTCGTTGTACAACGTCCCTGAAGTGAAGTCAGATAATGTAACATCCCGATAACCAATTGCAAACCTACGGTGCGATCCCGCGCGTAACGTAAAAGTTGCCTTCTGTAACAGTTATACGAAGGTAGACCTGGTCTCCGCAGAGGTATACCTTGGGAATTCCGACCTTAACCTCGAAGCGAGTATCGCAATCCTCAGACGAATACTCGGTCAAGCAAATGGACTCTGTCGTGGGTCTCACGTGCTCGCACGAAAGGTTCAGTGCAACTAGGCATGCTTTGATCCAGGCTATGCGAAGGCGGGCATCGATGGAAGCAACATCGATATCAGGGACCGGACCGAGAGAGTAAATGGAAGGGGTACTAGGACTGAAGGGGAACGTCCGTTTGAAGTGCGGCAGAGTATATAGCAGGTTGTGACCCTCATCCTGCAGATACCTCAGGTATTGGGTCAAGTGGAGATGGAGAGGTTGACTGATGGACGAGATCACGGCAGTATCTGGGTGACAGTTCAGTTCAAGAAGATAACATACAGCAACTCGGCTTACCATAGAACTCAAGAACCATCACGTTGATAGTATGAACACCTTGCTCCGATGGGACATAGCTCGCTGGAAATATATGGAAGTTGACCTCAAGCTCAACTTCAGCAATATCGGACTGGACATTGCACCTAAAAAGCGTGATGATCCGACGTCACTTGCATTACAGAGCCGACAGAAACCTACCCAGAACGGAAAAGCTTGTACTCCCCATTGCATTGGCTAATTTCATTAACTCGTATACAGAAGCGAAGCCGCGAAGAACTGACGAAGCCCACGATTTCAGGAGTGTCGAAACGGAAGTGGCAGGCGGCATCATCGGCGGTGGTATTCTCGTCAGCTAGATGATAATATTCGCCTAGAGCAACATGGCCGCGAGCAACGTCGTCAGTCTTAAGCTGCTGGCTAAGACTGCCGATGGCCTTGCAAGCATTCAGATGCAGAGAACTGAGCTGCGCATTGAGATAGCGCAAATCGCATTCGGACGGGTGTCCTGTGTCCGTATTGCCAGGCGTCAGGATGGGGTCGTAATACATGGCCTTAGACATAGTACATCTGCAGTCCAAGCATACAGAACAAGCTCGATGTATGAAAAGCAGCGTGGAGAGAGCCAGGCTGCGTTCCCCTACCTCACGGACATGAGGTGGCCATAATATTAAGGGAAGCGGCGTTAATTTCCGACAATTGTCGGCGCTTCGAGGGCGCTTATCCTGCAACGATGAAACGCATCATACCGGAAGGCCGGACTGTCGAGGTCGTTATTTTCAGCACCTAGCCAATCCACTATAAAAGCTGGGTGACTGCGTGGCAGCAAGAGGAAGCCAGAGAAGTGCCCCGGCCCGGGTGTGACAACGCTTGCAACGATGACAAGTCACAGTCAGGTGACTTCAAACACATCTCTCGGCAAATGCCGGACTCAAACCGAAAACACATTTGTACGGATCTTACTGACATCCCTCCGGCGTAGCCAGAGATTCTTTAGAATTTGAGGGCGCGGAACACTCCTGGAGATGCATATACCATGGGATTTCCCAATGGTTTTAGCATGCCTGACCTCTCGGCGCGTTCTGCGTCTCGATTGCCATGTATATGGCCAACCCCGCAGACTCCGTACGTGATATATATACCATTGGAGTTTCGACGGGTTGCTATGGCAGGATTCCTTCGATTTGTAAGAACCTGATGAAGTTGATTTGGCCGCTATGTGTTCGTGAGTCCAAGTCATCGCCCTCTCCATCGATAATCATTCTGACGCCCACAAAAGGCTGTCCAAACTGCCCATCGGTGCTGAAAAGAGCGCAAGGTACTTTTATGAACAGCTTTTCTTGCCTGCAGCATGTGCTAGGAGATGAAAACTATCCCGAAATATGCTCTTTGTCTCTCGGGCCTGGGGAGCTCGGACGGTATTGATGCCCTCGCCGCAAAATTCTGCACGACTTGACCAAGCCCACAAACATATCTTTGATGGTCGAAACTCATACAGCATTACGGTGATCCATGCTTTGTTGTGGCATCTTTCTGACATCCCGTACGGAATCTAAGGCCCTCATGTCTGGCTGTAATTACAGATTCAGTCGTCTCCTCGCGAAGCTTTGGCAGCCTAGGTGACTGTCTCTGGATACGATTGATGAGCACCTTTCCGATCTTTCCTAAATTTTTAGGAAGGCTGTCCTTGATGCATGTTTTCAGGTTCCACCAGTATAAATGAACCATGGATTCGAGGAGTTTGTCAGACCTCACCATCTCCTTCACAATGCGCCCCCTTACTCTCCTCTTCCCATGCCTATACTTCTCCTCGGCATGGAGTCAGGGTCCTTTGATAGGACCCGAGGCTGAGGCCCTCACCGGAGCGCTCAAAGATTCGGGCTTCAGCGACATGGGAAACCTACTCTCCCAGATACCTGTATCAGATCTCACCAGCTTCCTGGGGCTTTTGACCGGAAATTTTACTCTCCTTCTACCTTCGTACGTTTTAGTCCTCCCTTCCCTTGCCACTGCTTGCTCATCACTATCTCAAGTTCCAGTAAGACGACACGGCTATCCCTACTACTTTGACTGATATTTAGCGGACCAGTACCCAATGGCACCGTGTCTAATCTACTGGCAAATACCAACCAAATTCTACCCCTGCTCTCCTATCACGTTGTCACGGAGCCCATCAGCAACACGTCTATCGCCGCTGCACCGAGCCACAGCATAGCGTCTACCGCCTTGAAAGACAACCAGACAGTCTTCCTAGGGCAAGGAGCCCCGCAGACGCTGGCATTGACAGTTGAAGCTGACGGCAATGTCCACATCCTTGATCAGGCGTACGTCGTATACCTCAGTTATCTACCAGCCTTCGAAAAAGCTGATTTCTATCGTCGCAGGTCCGATGTCAGCATCAACAAGACAGGATCCCTGCATATTCCGCTGACCGACGTCTCGTATGGATATGCGGTCATCAACAACCTACTCAGCGTGCCTGTTGGCTTGGTAGAGACCTTACAGGCGCAAAACCTTATGGCTTTTGCAAGCAGTGCGAGTACATCCGGCGTAATGGACACGATCTCTGGACAGCATGGTGTCACCATCTTCGTTCCCAGTGGTAAGAGACCTCGACTCGCCTATATATCCGTCCCCACATGACCTGCCTCTTCAGATGCTGCATTTGCATCAGCGAACAGTACGATAGGTCGCCTTAACTCGACGCAGCTCGCTGGAGTGGTCAACAGCCATGTAAGTCCCCCGTATCTACCACGTTATAGGGCTCACCCCGCCGTAGGTTCTGAACGGCACTTACTACTCTACAAACCTCGGGGCCTCTCGATACAATGTAGCCGGCCAGAACTTGTCTTTCAATGGGGGCTCAGTGTCGCTTCCCAATGGAAACACTGCCAAGGTCGTGACATCCGACGTTTTGACCAGTAACGGTGTCGTGCATGTGATCGACACTGTTCTCCTGACCGACAGCTTGAAGGCGTCTATCAAGACAAGTGCTGCATCGGGCGCGCTGACACCGAAGCTGACTGGACTTACTAGCTTAGTAGCTGGGCTACTGTTCATGCTCTGACATCTTCACCGGGCTATGATCTCAACTAGTAGGAAAGAAGGATATTTAATATTTAATATTTGTCTTTATTCGCGATTGAATCGGGACTTCTGGGTCAGTAAGCATAACGTACAATACAAACTGTATTATCCAAGAGAGAGAATAAATTATGGCGAGAGCGATTTCGATCACGCTAGGAAAGCCGCCATACTACCAGCCGGGTAGTTATCAGCTCTCGTCCGCTTCCCAGGTCCACCCATACTTAATCCTTCTGCCAGTGGCGACCGCGACCGCCCCCTCTTCCGTCGGGCGGCACTACTGGAGGGAGAAGTGAAATATTTCTCAATCGGCTGCTTTCGGGGCCTCGCGGAAGTGCCCGCGGACGCAGGACTCGTAGGATTCGAGCGCAGGAAGGACTCCATCATGGAGGCGGCTTCTCTTGTGGTCCACGTTTGAGGAGGTCGTTTCTTATACTGAGAGGTGAGTCATAAGAGAGCCATCTCACGCGCCGCTTCGACCACAACGTGAGAGAAAACAACCAGCACTCACTGTTTCTAGTTCCGGTTTTCCTCTCCACTTCGCAATGGATTCATAATACCGTAAAGCCGCACGCTCAACGGGTTCTGCGGGGTACATGCTGGCGAGTTCTTCAAGGTGACTCGACAGATCAGTCACATCAGGTGGGATATCGAAAAACTGCAATGGAGTGGTGAGCGTCGTCCACAATCGGCTCTACCCTGTCACAACCCCTACCTTCTTCTGCCTTTCCTTCATCTCCATTTGATACTCCCTCTCGATACTTTCAGGTTGAGGCTTCGATCCCGGACCATCCTTGTACCTCAATGAAGGGAAGAGGATCTTGACGGCATTCACGAGCTCCGGCAGATCATCCGGCTCAAACTTCGCGAGCTCCTCCTCCTCTTCCACCTCGTCTTCTTTCGACTCTTTCCCGTTCCAGTAAGCGGACCCGACGCCGCCGGCAGGCTGCAAGCCCAATCCAACACCGAATACACATTCGATAGCTTTGTAGCCTTCCCAGCCGCCGACCAAATAGCCTTCCAGCGCGGCCCGCGTGAGCAGCCCCATGAGGAGCACATACCATTCTCGTGTAGGTTGCAAAGCGGGCTGCATAGTGGATGAAGTACTGGAGGCACTCGAAGCAAGCACCGTCGAGCCGTTGGCTACCGGCGCTGGTACTGTGTACTGAGTGGACACTACCTGCTGTTGGGGCGGAAACGGCGGCGTAGGGAAACCTCCCTGAGTTGGCGGTGAGGTACTGGTCTCTCCGGCACCCTCTGGGCTTTTACTGGCTTCCTCTTCTCCATCCTCTCCTTCATCGCCGCTGTCTTCCTCGTCAACTCCAATATGTCCTACCTCCCTTGCAAGCTCCGTAGCTACAAGGGCTGAGAGCCTGATAAACCTGACAACTACTTCGGCTAGACTCTCCTCCTTCTCACAGTCTGCCACGCTCGCACCGTTCCGCGTCCTGTACTTGCCTTTCCATTCTGCCCTTACAAGGCTGCAGCTCAGTCCAGGGGCAAAGCCAAACCGTGTGGTCGCGGGGCGTGTCGACAGCTCCAGGCAGATAGGACATCCAGAATAAAGGTGGCGTGAGCAGCGGGTAGAAGGCGGGGGATAGGTATACGTGGTATTCGTGAAGCGGGGCCGCGCCCCTGCTGCATAGAGTCGTACGGCTCGCTCATCGGGTTCCAAGGAGGATGCTCTTGGTTGCTGATATGCCTCCATATGCCCACATAAACATCGACGCAAAAGTCCATTATACAGACTCACTCACCGTCTGGGTATCAGACCATAGCTTGGCAAATACAACTCCCCCTGACCGAGACGTGTCATTCGTTCTCACGCAAGACACAGCCGATAAAGGGCCTAAGACAAAGGGTAGCCCGTCAGGCATACCATTGGCAGCAGCAGGTGGGGGGCGCCCACGGGATATAAGGTCATTATATAGAGTGGAAAGAGCTAATCTCAACCTCACTCCGTTCGGCAACGTATGCGGATGCGGAATTCGAGCACGAGATTGTTTCGGAGTCATAAGATCGTCAGGAAATGGATGTACGGGCGGTGGTTGGTCGAGCATAGACGTCACTGTCTTTTCCAAACCTTCTGCACGGAGTTTCAGCGATTTGGCGAGTCGTAGGTCCTGCCTTTCCCTTCGTCTCCTTCGCTCCTCTTCTTCCTCACGCGCCGTACGCGACTGCGGGGCGCCAAAGGCTAGTCCAAGCGTACCTCCAACGGTGATCATGGGATCGATAACAGGATCAGTTGCGGCTGCGCCCTTTCTCTTAACAAACAGCGCGTCCACTGTTTCTGCATCGCTCTCGACCTCCTCTTCTTCGTCATAATTCTCCGGTCTCTCACGATGTGCATAGTTACCAGAGCCGGGTCCACCACAGCGGTCTGTCATTCCGAGCTCGGCTCTTGCTTGAGCGAAGCGAGTACGAGCATGCACCCATAGAAGGTGGTCGATAATCAGAGTGCGTGTAGACTTCTCTCTGGGAGGGATCGAGTGGAGATGATGAGCATGCCTATGCGCTGGCGCTGTGAATGCTGTTGATGCTGGGTGGGTGGCAGAGCCTTGGGCCGGATGATTACTTGGACCAGCCGGCTGGGATGCAGTGGCATTTGGGTGAGGCGGCACGCTAAAGGATGTACGTGGGCGGGAACCTTGACCACTCAGTGAAGGATTACTTTGGGGTATCAATAGGTAAGGCGCTTGCGCCATTACGACCTACGCCCCGCAAGGACATGAGCCTCGAAGATTGGTGCATAAATATCATCGACTTACGCAATTTCAGGACGTTGTGGGACAACTCGTCCGGGACTGTCGTGATGCTCGCTATGACGGTGGCAGTGGCAATCCTTATAGTAATTTCGCAGCAGACCGTTTAATCAGAACGTGGAAAGGACAAGCAGGAACGGCGTCGGGGAAACAAGGAATGACAATGACAATCAGGGAGGAACCGGGTAAGGCGTGACTAAAGTGACTGTCACACCTTCTATCCGATGGACGCTCGGGCGCCAAAACCATCACATCTGCCTTCGAGAATCGACAAAGGTTGTTCGTAACTTCCAGTGCACCTCGTGAAGTAGACTGTAAGCAACAAAACTCTTGATCCGGGTGATAAAGCTTAAGTATCGCAGCGCTTGGTGACTGCACAATCATGTATGGGATGTGCCCTAGATTAATAGGGTATGTGGTACAGCGCTCTATGCATCTGATCGCTCAAGAAGAATGACCTTTTCGGGCCTGAAACTATCACCTATGATACGCGTGTCTAGTGAACGAATGCAGGGACTGGCCCTGCCGCCGTGCTGTCTCCTTACATTCGCCCTTCCTGCTGGTTTTTGTGAACGGCCTTGGTATGGCGCTTAAGATCGCTCGGCCTAGCGAATGATTTCTCGCATCGTGGAGAGAAACACAGGTAAGGACGCTCTCCTTTGTGAGACGTCTCACGGCCTGCGATGAATCTCATGAGAACAATGTAGAACGTGAACTAAAGTCTGAGAGATCATACCTTTCAAGTTATTTCGTCTGGTGAACGTCGACCCGCAGATCTGACATAGCCATTTCGCGGGATTTTTGCGACGTGCTCGGCTCGCTCGCTTAATAGCCGATGTGCCTACTTCTTGCTTGATCATCCCTTTGTCTTCTGGCTGAACCCTCGGGTAGGTCCACGCCTCCGGCTTGCTCAGAGAGCTATCAACCAGGCTCGTTGCAGAAGTCATGGGAGACGGGTAAGGAGACGTTCTTTCATGGTATGATCTGCTTTCCCAACTGACGGAACTGCAGGAAGAACTTCTGGAAACTTCTGTACCCCCTGCCCAAGCCGTAGGATCCGGGTGTAGGTAATCTGTATCATAGCCCACTGGCTTGGAGGAGGCAGTGGTAAAATCTACCACTTGCTGCTGCATACTAGCGGCGAACCTATGGCTAGATGTACTGTCATCGTCCTCCAATTTCATGTCCCATATTGGCGGAGCAACTTCGTGGTCAGCCATAGATGGTTCCTGCTCCTGGACTGCCGTAGCGAGTGTGCTGATATCATATGATCCATGGTCTAGAAATCCAGCCTGACTCTGCTCTGCGCAAATTTGCAGCTGTCGGTACAACGAATCGCACAAGTCGGGGTATGTCTGAAATGTTGAAGTGGATGAATTTTGGTGAGAGGATGAAAACTCGTATACCGTGCGGCTCGATTGAGTGTTGTTTTCTGTGCCAGCGCCTGAAAACCTCATCCCATCATACTGGGTGAGAGACGCTGCCGTAAAGGCTGCGTTGCCCAGAGGATGGGGTAGTGTGTCTGCCAAGTGAAGGCCAGCGTGCATTCTCGCATGTGGATCATATGATACTGTCAAGTCCGCCGAGTCCCGTGCCCCAAGCCCAGGAGCAACAAGAGATGAGGAATGGGGGGTTGCGCATGGACTATCCACGGTGAATAATTCTCCTTGTTGATATGAGCTGTTGATGCTGGTAAGTCGCCTGCGGCGAACGGGCAGGTTAGATAACCTACGTCCGGATGTCAACGCCCTTCGCGTAGATGGGCTCAGAGTGGCTTGGATACGCAGTTGAGTCGCTTCTATATCGCCAACTCCCACTGCGGTCACATCGTGCGAACGAATCTCCATCCCTACTCGAGACCATGACTGAGCTGCGTTTAGAAAGACGATGGTACTGCCATCATGGCAGCCATATGCTTTTAAGCCCCTGGAAAGCTCGGTTCTGCACCGCACATACGTCATACGGCACACTCGGACGACCAAGATCAGATGAAATTAGGGCAGAATGACACCGCATTCACGGAGACGTCGCAAGTTGTGGTTTCCATTCAGGCCTCAGTCACACCTGCCTTGGCGTGATAGCGTCGGCGCAGACCACCCGAACCATGCGCAGCTACCTCGCAATCACTGCCTCTACAAAGGACTTCGAATCTCCAAGCCCCGGACCGGAAAAATATCCAAGAGATGGACTACCATGATACGAAAAACGATACTTTTGCACAGCGGCTCCTAATAGTAGAGGGATGTGCGCGTAGCGCAAGACATGGTTCCGCTGCACCGCCCGTCTCGTGAGATAAACCCCAGGCTGTTCGGGCAACGGATAGTCCACCAGCCCAGAGTGTCGTAATGACGAAAGACTATATAGATACAAAGCACGGGCAGTACAACTGGGGCTGGTGGCGTAGAAGAGAAGATACACAATTAGTAGCCAAACCAGGGAGTTGACAATAGTCGGGATAATCGCAGTATACAGATGAAACTGCCGCTTCGATGAAGCTAGGAAGATTGTGAGACAGCTAATCACCTGAACGGGGTATCGCTGGTGAACCCTAGCTTTACACACAGAAGTCACGTCACCGCAGAGCCTTGGCTGAGGCGGCGTCGCTGTACATGCAATGCACGTGCTCTGATTTGATACGCGCAGACACTGGTCATGTCGGTGCTTCTGTCCTCTTTCTCGCTTCTTTCTTGTGTACTTTCTTCAAGTGACGACTGAGATCACTAGAGCGGGCGAACTTCCTGTCGCAGTTCAGCTCCTTGCATGGGAACGGCCTTTCGCCCGAGTGGGCCGTATAATGACCTGAGTCAACCAAAGATGAGATTACTGACACGTCCTCGAGTGAAGACGAATTGAGTCATACCGATCAGATTACTCCGCCTTGTGAAGGTCTGTCCACATCCTTCGACTTCACAGTAGTAGCGCGCATCAGCCGTCCTTCTAGATTCGCTTGCTTCCTTAATAGCTCGACTGGTGATTTGTTGTCTCTGCACATTAGCAGGAGGCGGCACGGACGAGGCGGAGCTCAGCGATTCGGCCGAAGTCGAAGTGAAGGAGTAAAATGAGCGGGTCGGAGACAATCTATCGATGTCATCCTCGTCAAAGGGCTGTGGACTTATTCTGGGACTAGCGTGAGGGCTAGGGTAGGGTGAGGAGCGGTGGGGTGACTGCCTGCTGGTGGAGGGTGAACCTTGCGAGACGGAGCGAGAGTGCCCGCGGCCGCGCTTGTCTATCGTAGTCGGCGGTGAAAGATACTGAGAGCTTGGTACGGATATGGAATGGCGGTGCCCCAAGGTAGGTGGAGAGCGGGACGCTGTGAGCATGTTCACAGACAAATTGCGAGAGGACGTTGCTGTGCAGTCCCTGCCGTCGTCCAGCTGATGATCTACCTGGGATGGTAGACTCGGTGTAGTTGGAAAGTGCGAGAAGGGACGGTCTCGCGATCTGAGCGACTCGCCCATATTAGTATCTCCCAGGTCCATGTTCTGCAGACCGGCAGCGAGAAAGGAAGTTTCTGAAGAAGAAGAAGATAACCACGGCGAAGTTGATTCAGATAAGGGGGTATATGAGGACGGTAGGGGACTTGAAAGAAACTCCCCTTCGGCTGGAGTAAATGTGATATTCGGGGACAGCATGCCATCATCCGATGCATAGACATCTGCCCGTGAGTCAGCGATAGATTATAAGCACAGATAAATCAGCACATGCCTGAACGCCAGCCCAATATATGACCGTCTCTACCGTTGATGGACATCTCCGTTTGAAGGGGCCGCAGGGAGCCCTGATTATGAGTAATCCGTGGCGCTGGCGAGACAAATGGACTCTCTTCTGCATGAAGACGCCTAGGGCCAAATGCTTCATCTATTGTGACTGCTATACTGCCGCCAGTTTCCTGCGAAAAGGGCCCGGAGACATAAGACTGTTCCCTACTGCGAGGCGCAGCAAGGTAGTCATTATCGTGGTCGGCGAGCTCTGCTGCACCGCGTCTCAAGTTCTCCCTTTCATAGTCGTCTAGTAGTAGGAACGGGTCTTCCGCGCCGTCATAGAACGGGTTATGTTGTGTAGGGTCGTGGTATGGGTCCATGTCAGAGGATGTACCGCGACTCACCACTACCGGGGAGTGTGCCTATCGATGGGTCCTCGGTCCAGCATGTTTATAACGTTAACGCCAGGTAATACTTTTGAGGCAACTGAGGCTATGCGCGCTGGCGTTTTCGAGAACGTCCGTAGCAGAAGGGTTCTCGAGTGCGACGCACAGCCTACCTGGCCTTCGCAACGTGGCTAGACTGGGAACAGTGTCCCAGGGAGAATGAGCGGGTACCGATAAAGATTCGGGGGTTCAAAGCAAGGATCAGAATAATCCAGAGGATCGACGAAGATGGAGAGAATGCAGTGCATGGGAATCGACCTTATGGCCTTGGTCCGTAAGCCCAAAAGGACATTACGACCTCAAAACCCAGATGTAGTACGCCGTCGTCGCTGACATGCGAAGTAGTCAGCGTATCGCTGAATTAATGCAAGCGAGGCAGTGCATCTCCGCAGTGGCAGGGTCACGTTGAATATAGGCAGTGTTCACAATCAGGAGAGATAGGCGACCATACGAGGATTCCCACGTGAGATCCCGACGGTATGCGGGAGTATGGCATTATTGAAGGCTGAGAAGTGCCAGACAAGTAATCCGCGGGTTTTTCGACGAACTACGCGTACAGAAGCCTTGTAAAGTGCCGCATCTGTATGATCACATTCAGTTGTGAGAGCCATGATTCGACTTCGGACCAGTGCAGCGGGAGACCGGCAAACAGATTCAATGTTTAGGGCATTTCTCATTAATAAGAGGGATCCAGGGTAGCACCGCTTCGGAATTCTTTGAGAAACAAAGGCACAAGCTAACGTCCAGGGGGTAGAGGCGGTGAGTGCACTGCCTGCAATGAGCCGAGGGTGGCGCACCACATACGGACAGTAAGCTGTGAATGCCTCCATTACGGCTTTGGCGTTACTGCGCGCAGCTCTGTTGAGCGCTACTAGTACACAGCCATCCTATTTTTGAGCGGACTCGCGGTGCAAATGAGGCAGATACAGATACTAGGTGTATTTGGCGACGTCATGGGAGGAAGCTAGCAGAGCCTTCAAAAATGAGAATCGCCAGTTGAGAATAAGACTCCATGAGCTGACGAGAAAATAGGATTCAGCCAGTCGTCCGTAGGTGCCTACCTGAGGTTGTCGTGATGGCCGCTCGGATTCTCAGAAGATTCAGGACGTTTGGTTTGAGTTGTTTCAGAGGAGGCATGCCTGTTGTGGCGTGTGAATATATTTACCATACCGATATCTCAACGCGTTAACTTCAACATCCACCACTTTAGCAGTCGTCGACGGCCTCTCCGTTCTGACCAGGACCGCGGTTGCTGAAGGGTCAGCAACTACCAGTGTGAATCTTTTTACGTTTACTGAGCTCTCAGTTGACGGATACAGCCTCGAGGACATGTCTCGTATACCTCAACCCCCTTCTAGTCGTCCGAATGCGAAACCAGCAACATCTAAGCCCTCTGTGGGCACATCAGTCAAGTCCTTAGTGCCGCCATCCCCCGGGTCTCGTGCGACTTCGCCGTCTTCTCCGACTTCCCCCACTCCGAGAATTCGCGTGAAATCTACCGTCTCGTCCCCTGTCACCGCCAGAGCTAGAGTGGATTCTGCAGCACCTGCCAGGACCCGCGTCAACTCCGCGCTAGGTCCTAGGCAGCCATTAAAGAGCCCCGTGAGGAAGACCACCAAGTCTCCTTCGCCCGTAGAGGCGGAAGCGCCGCCGTCTACATCTAAGCCCGCTCTCAGCATCCGCGAAGCCATCGCGCTGAAACGTGCCGAAGTCAAGAAGGCGCAGACGAGTGCCACCAAGAGTACTTTTGATGATCTTGGAGAGGTCGACGATAACTTCCGGCCCGTGCAGAAACAAGAAGAGGACGAACTCGACCTGGGACGGCGGTCTGTGAGGGAAACGATCGAACGCTCTCGCAGCTCAGGTGAGTTAGCTTGCACGATATGATTGATACTTCGCGTCCCCGGATGCTTTCTTGTCGCGCGTCCTGCTCATATCGGTCCTGGTCCCTATCCGTATCTGACATCGCCACTCACCAGCGCAAGTCTGTCAATCCAGGTCAAATAAACCTCTCCACACGATCCCTCAGATGCTTGCCATCCGCGTTGTTTGAAATCCATTTGGGCGTCAAACCCGACCCTCTGCCTTCCCTCCCGGAGGAACCCGCTCTCCCAGATAGTAAGGCGGCGACGAAGTATAAGAACGGCCGTGAAGTGCCTACGTGGTACGAAGCACAGGATCTGCAGGTACTCAAGGCCTGGAGTAACGAGATTGTCGAGATCCAGCACGAGATCTCGCTATTTGGCTCCCTCCAGACGATGGATGTAGGTAATCAATCCGTTCCCTTTGATCATCCAATGACATTGTCGTGCAGCTTCACAATAACAAGTTAACGAGCCTGCCTGACACCTTTGCCGACCTGACAGAACTAGTCTACCTCGACCTCTCACAGAACTCGCTGACGTCGTTGCCGGCCAATATCTTCGCCCTCCCCAGCCTAGTCCATCTGAATATCGCTCACAACTCTCTAACCTCCCTCCCTCTCCGGTCGCCCTTCACCCCTGAAGCTAAGGCCAAGTCACACCAAAGGCGATCCTCCGACTTCTTCGTGCCTGTCATACCCCGTGCTGAAAGGCCATTGCCCAAGCTCCAGACTCTCGATGCCTCGCACAACAGCATATCAGCGATTGACATCAATCATGATCCAGGCGATTTACCGCCCTCTCTGATCAAATTCGATCTATCGGCTAACCCATTAGAAACCGGCACTGCCACTTGCACATCCCTCCTCCGCGCGGTCGCACAATTACCGAAACTTCGAGAGCTGCGTTTCGAGAATTCGAATCTCAGCGACAGGTCGTTCACGCCTGATCTGCTCGGCAACCTCGACTCTCCGTTCCCTGTGCTTCGCGTACTGGATTGCGGCATGACGCAGGCGACCGTTGATCCTGTGCAAGCTGCACTGTCGCCCGTGTCTAAGCAGCTGAGCTTTGACTACACAACTGAGGACCCGCCTGAGGGAACCCTGCGTGTGCTTCTCGGGAAGAAGGTTGTCAAGGAGGCATGGGAGGTCGAGGCCGAGAGGCGAGCGAAGATCAAGGCCGGGCGCCAGGTAGTCCAGGACGAACCTGATACTCCCCTCGGCCGAATGGATAATTCTGGGAAGGAGGTCATCAAAGAGCCTTGGGAGATCGAGGCCGAGCAGGGTCTGCTAACCGAGGGCGCAAAACGACGTGCGAGGGCTCTTGCAGCCGCGTCGAATGCCAAGCCGGCTTCATCGACGGACAACATGAAGCAGACCACGCGTGGGCCTGGGAAGGAGTCCTGGGAGGTCGAAGCTGAGCAAGGGCTGCTGTCGGCAGGCGCTCAACGAAGAGCTAGGGCTGCTGCTGCAATGAATGCACAGGTCCCACATGCTGCACCTGCTGCTGCTGTGAACCCGTCTGCCCCACGATCGCCGCCGCTACAGGCGATCTCGTTGTCGAACCCGCAGTTCTACAATGAGAAGACGCAAGGGTTGACTTTACCGCCGTCTAAGCCGCCATCGAAGGCTGTCTCGCACGCGCGTGCATTTTCGCTAGCGATTCCGCCATGGGGCGGGGATGCTGACGCCGTTGATAGGGTGGAGCTGGCCTTGCCAACGCCGACGCTGCCGCTTGCAGAAATTGCAGCAGAGCCGTTTGCGCAGACGTTGCGGGTGCTGATACTGGCTAATCGGCGTATGGACCCGGTCATCAGACTGCCTTCATCGGATGGGATATTCTTGCCTTACCTTGAAGAACTCAGTCTGGAGGGATGTGGGTTCGGCGATTCGGTCCCGGTGTTCAGAGGGGATGCGAGCGGCGGGCGAACATCCGAATCGCTCCTGCCTCTGCTTGCGACGCTATTCCCGAGCATGCAAACACTCGACTTATCGGATAACGCGCTGACTTCCGACGCTCTCACGGAGGCGACGCTTTCGTCCTTGGTGTTATCAAGTTCTACCCGGAAGGGACTAAAGCACCTCCGGCTACGTGGTAACCGGTTGGATGGCCTGGAGGGGTTTACGGCGATCGCGGACCATTTCAAGGGGAACAGGGATTTTCCGGAGTGGAAGCTCGAAGAGCTGGATCTGCGGGACAACGCGATTGGAAAGCTGCCGCCGGAGCTAGGACTGCTTCCTCTTGATGTATTTTTGGTCGATGGGAATGTGTGAGTGAATCTACCTTTTGGTGCAGGGCGTCGGCTCATGAGCTTGCGTGTTAGGTTCCGTGTTCCCCAGCGACGTATCTGGGAAAGAGAGGGTACGAAAGGCTTGTTGAGTTGGTTGCGAGGCAGAATCGAGTGATAGCTATTCTCGTTATTGGTACGTTACAGGTTTTGGACGGTCTCCCTAATAATCGCGTTCGGTATCATGGCTATAATATGTAGTGAAGTGAAGTGCGTTGAGATCCCTTCAACGAAGGGCCCACGCTTCTCACCAGTCTGAACTATGTCCGACTCGGGAGACTCAGAGCGTGTGGTGTGATGAGATCAGACTGCACGGTGGCGTCGTAGTACACCTCTCAGTCTGATGTATGAGATGCCGCTTCTACAGTCATGCCAGTATATCCCTCAACCATACTCTCTTTCCTCTCGTCCATGTCTTTGAGTATACGAAAGGTAGGCGCCGGAGACTTGAACTGGTTCATCGGCGCATCTGGTTCATCGGCGCATCTGCCGGTTCGCAGCCTCGGGCCAAATAGCGTCATGCGCTACAGCTGCATGGTTGCTTGTGAATGCCGCCACCGGACTCCCATCCTCGATGCCATAGCATACGCTGCTCTATATAGCTGCCACTCGTCTCGATTTCTGACTTGCCTTCGACATGGCGCGAGAATCGTCTCTACTGTCTTCAACGCCAACCTCGGCAGCGCCGACGCCGGTAACAATTAACCATGTGTAAGTATATCAGTATCTCTCCCATGACCTACCGCAATGACCAGTGCTTACAGACAACTTCGGGACCTGATCATCTGCCCAAAGGAGCGGGGAGTTGTGAACTATGTGCAGTCGCAAGGCATGCAGGGAGGCAAGATACTTGAGCATGACGTCTGTACGCCGAATTCCGTAAGTCGCGCAGGCTGCCAACACAGCGCGAGAAGATCAGAGTAACGTTATCCTGGATATTAAGGTACCCCGGTCAATTGCCAAGTTGCGTTTCGTTCCAAACAGTCTGGCTTCCCTTCAACTACCAGGAGCCACCCTGTTTGCCGCTGGCGGCCAAGACGCACAGCTACATCTTTCCCTCCATACGTCCACCTCCCTGTCTTCAGATGATTCTACGGCACCGTACTCTTCAGCTCCAAAGCAGTGCTTATGGAGTGAAGAACATGTCCTCCGGGCGTATTCTTCAACTGGCCCTTCGGCCTCAATAAATAATTCCGTCACTTTCACGACCGGGAATCTCAACCTCACAAGGACGCCCGAAGGCAGGGTGGAGCCTCGGGTAGTGGTTAGCAACAACGACGGCACAGTACGATTCTTTGACATAGGGATTCGTTCGCGATCACATACATTAGGGGATGCAGGCACGCTCAAGCTGCCCGACGCTGTAAATCACTGTGAGCGTTCATGTTTGCTTAGTCTTGGCAGTATGCCTGACTCTCGCGCCCCGTAGCCTCTGTATCGCCTGATGGTCGCACCTTGCTTTCGGTCGGCGATTCCTCTCAGGTCTTCCTCCATCACCTATCCGGTTCTTCTCGACTCACCTTCACTCCGACATCCACGATAACCTTACCTCCGGCGTCTTCTTCTCCCTTCGGTCCTGGATCCAGCATCCCCGCATCATTCTCTACGGCATTCGCACCAAATGGGTCTAAATTTGCGGTCGCAAGCCAGGAGGGCATGGTAGTTGTTTGGGATGTCCGAAGTTCCAAGCCGTTGAAGATCT
Organism: Heliocybe sulcata; assembly: GCA_004369045.1. NCBI lineage: Eukaryota > Fungi > Basidiomycota > Agaricomycetes > Gloeophyllales > Gloeophyllaceae > Heliocybe > Heliocybe sulcata. The sequence goes on along the minus strand of ML213515.1, from coordinate 510,863 downwards.
TCGAGTCAGACAAGTCGAGACTGCCTCATTGGTGTAGGGCAGGTAATGGGTCAGCTAGTGGCTGGATCTACGATGACCCGTGGGATTGGGCGAGAGGGGGCGCGAGAGCCCCAGGCTGGGGATTCCGATGTGTAAAGTTTAATGATCCATCGGACCATGGCATGGAGCTCATGACATTTACCGAGGTGCGTTGTCACATCACGAGGCATCAGCCATCCTTGGATGACAACTGATTTTATTCGCTAGCACACGTCACTGTTGCACGTCGTTGATGCGAGGACGTTTGAAACGGAAGAAATAGTCCGAGTACCGAGTCCTCAATCTTGCGATAATGTACTTCCTGCAGCACGGACAACTCCCTCGGTGCGGATACGACCGCGGACAGCCGACCATAGCTCATCCTTAGTTCACCGCTCTGCGCCTCGATCGTCTTCGGCAGCAAGGTCATCACCTCTTCCTCGGATAGTTGTCTTCAGCGACTCTCCACCAGAGAGTGCGCGGTCCACTCTCTTTGATGCTCTGGAGGAACGTAGACGATTCCGCGAGCGTGTGAGGGTTGACCCGCGGGCTGACTCGTCCGAGGATGAGCGCGAGAATATGGTGCTCATCCCGCCATTTGATGACTCTGAGGAGGAAGAGGGGATTAGACGAATTCTGGGCCAGCACGGGATTCGTGCGAGGAGCACTCGGGAGGGGAATGATATTGATATGCAGGAGCGGATGGAGAGGAGGGAAGAGATGGAGGTGGATGCTGATGGCGACGATGTGGATATGGACGCGTGCGTCTCATCCCGGGAGCATTCGAGAGCGGGATCACCGGTCCCGATGCCTCCCATCAACGTTCCCATGCCGGTGCAGCCGTCACAGTGGGCACACGAGTCATCGAACACGCTTCAGGTCCCTCAGGGCGCACTGTCTGCTCGCGATCGACTCGTTTCGCGGGTGGGCAGGATACGGCGGCACTCTAGGCGGAGTACGCTTGATGTGCTGCACGACAATTTGGTGGCCTCTGCTGAGAAGGCTGCGAAGGAGGATGAGAGGGACTTGGATCTGGCGGGAGTGTGCTTCGATCCGACGGGGTCGTGGGTATACGTTGCTTCTACGCACGGTGTCGTGGAGTGGTCTGTGAGGGACGCGGAGAAGAGGTGGTGGTTCGAGTCTGGTTGGGCGTGAAGGGTTGCTCAGTGGAGATGAGAGTTGACGTTGCCTTCTTGCTGCTATAGGTTAATTGTGCGATTTTTGTGCGATTTGTATCTGTCTTGTGGATTTGTGTTGTATATTTGCTTGTATCAGTTAATGTAGCACTACGATGGACATATACCTGTACCCCCAAGCAGTCTCCTCCGCCGGAGACGTGGGTCATATCCTTGCTCCGGAAGGTGAGATTCCCTTTCTGTCCCTGTTCGTCAAAACCATAACCTGCACAGTGATGGCCACTGCAGCGGGAATATGCATATAAAGGATTGGCCATCTGCTTCGACTCGAAAGCTTCTCCGCTCTCTGGAACTAATCCACTTGTGTGTCCATGGAGCACGCAAGTAAAACGCTTCCTCGCACTCGCTGAGCGTCACCCCGCCAGAGATCCTAAGTACTGACGGCTGATTATAACCGTCAGTTTCATACCCCCACTTTAAAATACATATGGGTGTACATCCGCAGCGCGTCAGGCAATAACGGCCGGCTACAGCTTCTCACACTCTCGGCATTTAAGAGCACAGCGCACACTCGGCAAGGTAGCAAATATGCCTTGCACATACTAGGTCTGTAGCTGGAAGGTGGCTGTAGATCTACCGTGGATAGGACGCTCAATATCACGCGTTAGCGCTCGTAGATATATGTAGTCACGGATTGCGACACTGGTACACTTATATGTACGTATATTTCTCTGCAGGGTTGTCCTGTCACTGGTCTTTGTGGATGTATCGCACTCGCTCGAAATATCGCTGTGAAGTGTTGGGAGTGGTATTTCCTTAGTCTTATTTAATATGTTGTCTGTCTGCACATTTGCATATTTCTCTGTGGTCTGCGATCAAGTATGGGTTGTGGAGGCACAGAGAGCCACAGACGCGTTTAATGAGTCACCTGACCGCTGTGGCTCTTTATTTGGTTGTATTTGTCAAAGCCTGGTTATAGTTAGTGCGCACGCGGCGGCAGGCTATGTTTAGACATCATTACGGCCTTGTATTCGTTTAATTATAAGCATTATAAGCTTTAACACCGACCGCCACAAGTGAGACATGAATCTGCCCGACCGCAGGCGCGTCGCCTACTACTACGACCGTAAGTGCTCATAGCTCTTGTATGGAAGCTCTCACTTTACGTTCGTAACAGCCGAGGTCGGAGCCTACAGTTATGGACCTCACGGAGCTCATTACATGAAGCCGCACCGCATTACCATGACCCATAACCTGGTTTCGGCATATGGGATGCTCGACAAGATGCAAATTCTGGTAAGCTGCACTGCACTAGGTCTCGAATGAGCCATGAAATACGCTTAGCGCGCCAAACGCGCAACAGCAGAGCAAATGACGCAGTTCCATACCGATGAATACGTTCAGTTTCTGAGCCGCCTTACCCCAGAAAATGCCGATCATGACGCGGTTAACCACTGTATGTATTTTCAACATTCTTCCCTATTAGGTCTAATGCAGCGCAGTCCTGAGAGGAGACGACAACCCGCCTTTCGATGGCGTATTTGAGTTTTGCTCTATATCTGCTGGCGGATCAATAGGTATATGAACCGTACAACGCGACTCTTCAGATCTAACCGGTCCTTACAGCTGCTGCGAACCGTCTATCCTCTGGCGCGGCGGACATCGCTATCAACTGGGCTGGAGGTCTTCATCACGCCAAGCAGCGGGAAGCTTCCGGCTTCTGCTACATCAACGACATCGTCCTGGGAATTCTCGAGCTGCTTCGGACATATCCTCGAGTGCTCTATATTGACATTGATTGCCATCACGGAGACGGCGTCGAAGAGGCTTTCTACACCACAGATCGCGTTATGACATGTAGTTTCCATAAATTTGGGGAGTTCTTCCCCGGAACTGGCGAATTAACGGACATAGGCAAAGGCAAGGGGAAAGGGTACGCTGTCAACGTCCCTCTCCGAGCCGGCATCACCGACGAGGTCTACAAGAGTCTTTTTGAGCCTGTCAGTATTTCTCCTCAATGAACATGTTCACTATTCTCATAGTCGTGACAGATTGTTACCAAGATCCTCGAAGTCTTCCGGCCTTCAGCAGTCGTCCTCCAGTGCGGTGCCGACTCTCTTTCCGGAGACCGTCTGGGGATGCTTAACCTCACAATGCAAGGACATGCTTCATGCGTCCAGTTTCTCCGCAAGCAGAATGTCCCATTAATGCTCTTGGGCGGTGGGGGCTACACCATCAGAAATGTTTCTCGCGCCTGGTGCTACGAGACGGCCTGCGCACTCGGGATCGAGGACAGCCTCGACCCGTTCCTGCCATATAATCCGCACTTCGAATTCTTTGGCCCACGGTATCGGCTAGAGGTCCCGAGCAGTACTATGGAGGACTACAACATTCTGGGAGGGTATGCTGATGATACACGGTGAATTTACACCCCTATGTTACGTGCGAAGCTCGCTGATCATTGTACAGGAAGACTGTGTTAGCACAATTATCCCAACTGCAGCCTGCGCCCTCTGTCGGCATGCACGATGTACCCCACGAGAGCGTCGGCGAGCATCTCGGGTGGCGTTTGGAGCTCGACGAGCCCGAGGACGAAGAGGACAAGAGATTAGCTCGTGCGTACTTGCATAGTACAATCTCCCACGCTTCTGCACTCATCACCGCATGCAGAACACGCACGCTTCGTCTACAAACTCCAAGAGTCCCGCGCTAGCGACGACACCGACTCGGAGGAGGAAGCAACACGCAGGCGGCCCAAGAAACGCATGAGTATCATCACTAACCGGGTGATGCGGCAGCATGACGAGTTCGAAAAGGAGCATGCCGTCTACTGTGGCGACACGGGGAAGCGCACGCGTAGGAGGTTCTTTGAGGGAGATGAGAACGCAGCATGGCAAGGCCCAGATGCCATAGTCGAGGCCTATGTGTCGCCGGAAATACAGACGACGAGGTTCGGTGTCGACTATATGATGAGCAGAGGCGGGATGGAGGGGGACCTGGACGTTGAAGACGACCTCGGTTAGGTTCCTACACGCTTCTTGGTATACTCCTCCACTTCGGAGGGTGCGTCCCGACTGTAATATCTTGTATGCTGTGCGTATTTATGCGATCGCTCAGAGACCGCAGAATTCCTGCCCCTTTGTAGATGCTGGGACAGCAACGAAGATAATGTGGATCAATGAGAGAGGACTTATTGGCGGCACACCGTGCGCCGCGACAGCAGCAGCAATTATCCCAGCTCAAGGGACTGCAGTCACAAACTTCATGTGATACATCTGATCGCCATAACCATACGTATACAACATTATTCTAGACAACAAACGTATACAGATGTACTAGTAAATACTTAAGTGTAGTAATGTAAATGTGTCCGCATATTCAAAGACGCATAGCCTGTCCATTACCTGTCCCCTGATGTACGACCACGTCCCCTGGCTCGCCCACCAACCTAGACTTCCTCTTTCCGTTCTTCTCCTCCCAAACAAGGTCCATCTCCCTGACCTTGATCCCCTCACCTTCCAACCCCTCCTCCACCTTCCCATCTCCATCCCCGTCCAAAAACTTATCAGTAATCTTACAAACCACTCCAAGCATCTTCATAGCATCCACACCGCCCTGGAACCGCGCCGGCACGAGCAGCGGGAAGTCCGAGAACGAGATGTGCTGTGCGCCGACGAGGGTCAGGATGCGTCCCGGCTGGAAATTGTCCACTGCCCGCTGCAGGCTCGAAAAGTGCGAGTTCCATAACGTGAAGCCTTCTGAGTTGAGGACGAGCAGCGGGGGGCGATTCGTGGTTGAGGGGAGTGGGTGCGGGCCTGGCGAAGGGAACGGTCCCATCCAGGGATCTAGGGCAAGGGCTTTGCGGATGGGGAGAGGCGCGTAGAGGCGGTCTTTGGCATTTGGCATTGTCGGAGGTGAATTCGAAAGGAGAGAGAACTGTAGATATGTTTGTGGTTAAATACCGTGAATGATGATGATGTGAGCTGTCCGGCAACTCACTACTGTTGCCCCGCCGAAGGAGTGTCCCACAAGGTCGATCTTCTCGGTATCGACCTTGCTCCTCCACTTACTCCAGTCATGATGATCTGCCTCACTAACCTCCAACGCTCCCTCATCGCCCTCCACCATATTCTTGAACGAATCACATGCCTCGTACACCTCCCTCCTGCGGAGCTCAAGCTGGTCAACCCGGAGCTTCATCGCCTGCGCCGAATTGTACGGCGTATCCTTCTCATCCTTCTCCGCAACCACGTACTCGCCCTTGTCATTCGGCCACAACACCGAGTTCGGGTTGACGTAGTACAGACTCTTGGGCTGGCCGTCTGGTCCGCGAGGGAATACGGCGGGTCCGGTGCCGTCGCGGTGTTCGAGGGCGAGCACGACGCGGCCTTGCGAGGCGAGGTGGCCGCACAGATGGGAGTAGGTGGTGCGGGAGCCGGCGAGGCCGTGCGAGAATATGAGGAGAGGCCATTTGCTACCAGAGGGAGGGTCTAAAGGGGGAGCGTTATGGTATGCAGGAATCTAATGTACAAGTCGTCAATAAGATTCCCATTCAACGAAAATAGATTCACATGCCGCACCTTGATAGTCGAGCCGAGTAGGGTGATTACTGGTCTGACGAACGTAGCTAACCAGCCCGGGTATGACTGCCCTACGAATTTTGAGACATTAGAATTATTCAAGTACTCAAGTAAATCTACTCACCTCCAAAATGCTCATACCCCTTTATTGTCTCGTCCGTCGGCTTGATCACCCAGTCAACACCTTTACTCGGACCGCCGTTTCCCCTACCGAACCAACTCCGTCTATGTCCATTCGTCTCGATACTGGCTGGATAGAACACTGTGAAAGCGACTTCTTCAAATTGGAGTGTATGCTCTAGCTCTTTGTTGCCATCATCCGCTCGTCCATGGGAGTGCTTCGGTTTCTTCACTTTCGACGTCCCGAGCGCGAACGACGGCTTGATAGGTCGTAGAAATGTTGTTGCACCGACGGCGTAGGGGCCTTTAGGATCCGGTAAATGAGGCATGGCAGACAATAGGAATGGGAAATAGAGGAAGAGATCATGGTTGCTGCCTGTTGTATCCTTGCCTATCCTTGCCCAAGTCGCGCAGTGACGTAGTTGTCGCGTCGTGTGCCAGGAAATGTGGCTGCGCAGCAGATCAAATCCGCGCTCGATCGCGAAGAGGGTGGAGTAAAGGAGCTTTCAGACTTACCGTAGAGAGAGAAAAAGAAGACAATAGGAAGTAGCCGGGTGCAGAGGTCATTACGAAGATGGTTTATGATATGATATTGAATATGATATTTGTACAAGAAGCAAAACATCTAATGGTGATACAACATTCTAAGGGGCAATCTATGCAGAGCTCGAAGCCGTCGCAGACACCACAGCACTGCTACTCTGTGCGACCGGCGCAGGAGTAGGGTATGACGCCCTCAGACTGGAGATAACGCTCTTCACATCGTCTATACCCTGGGGCTTCAGCAGCGGGGGAAGGTCGCTTGGGATAGCGCCAGTCGGAGCAACGCCGGCGGGCAGAGAAGGAGTTGCGATAGTAGGTAAAGAGAAAGGTGCTCCGTCAGCGGCGACGATATCGGACTGCGAGGGAGTAGCCGGGACAGAGACAGACAGCGTCGCGGGAGTAGGGAGTGATGCGGGGAGCGACGAGGGTGCATCAGCTCGACGAGCGTGAGGTGCTGAGGGGACAACAGGTGCAGAAAGTGCAGCGGATGCAGTGTGAACAGGGACGGACACGCTCGGAGCCGAAGGGGTGACGAGGACTTCAGAGATTATAGCAGGCGTGGGGACCACAGGCGCCTCCGAAGGCACCTCAGGCGCAGAGGGAGGAGGGAGGGGTTTGTTGATGGGCCTGGGAACCGCTGCGACGTCATTCACCACCTTGCCTTTGGCGAGGACCGGCATTGCAGAGGGAGCGGCGGACGCCGACGGTGCGGAAACGGGGAGTGACGACGGCAAGGATAGGGTTTGGACCGCAACCGGGAGACTGGAGACACCTCGAGGGATATTGATAGGAACAGAGACGGGAAGAGAGGGCGCAGACATAGGCGCAGAAGGAGAAGGCACGATGACAGGAAGAGAAGGAGACGGCATAGAGATAGGAAGAGAAGGTGCAGCAGGTACGCTGACAGGAAGGGTAGGAGCAGTGATGGGAAGTGCAGGCTCGGCAATGCTGGGGAGTGCAGCAGCGTTCATAGATGGCATGGAAGGCTGGCCACTAGTCGGCAGCGAGAGCGAGGGAGAGGCGGGGCTACTAGGGCTAGGACCACTTGGTGAGGGGGGTGCAAGGACCAACGCTGGTACACCGCCAGGCACAGCGTCCTCGATGAGTAGAGAGGGAAGAGCGGGGGCAGGGACACCAGAGGGCATCAATGGTAGTGCTGAGCCGACAGGCAACGAGATGGAAGGTGTGACTGGCAAACTCGATGAAGGAGCGGCCTCCACAGTCACGGAGCTCAAGGTGGTGACGGACGACGCCAGCGCAGTCGACGATTGCTGGATAGGAAGAGACAGAATGTCCAGTCTCTGTTTGACTGGTACGCCAGAGGGCACCATGCTGGAGACCGAGCTCGCTGCTGATGCCGTAGACGATGGCAACATGCTAGTTGGCACAGCGCTCCCGGCGCTGGCCACGATGCTGCTGACCGCATCTTGGATTTGATTGATCTCAGCCGTGGAAAGGACGCGTCTGTGCGACACGCCGGTCTTGCGATGACAAAAGTGTGCGGCGTCGACTAGCGGTGTAAATACGTCTCCCAGGATGGGTAGGTTGGTGAGAACGTTGCCGACTCTGCAGTCTTCGGTGTCCACGGAAGCAGCGTTGACGGTGCTCGAGGAGCACAGACCAAGAGCATCGGCCATGGCTCCAACGTTGGGACCGACGTAGGGGAGACCCTCCAATGAATCTCGGAGAGGGCAGCCCTGGGGTATATCAAGGCGCCGAGCTAAGAAGTGGGATGTAAGTGCACTGCACACATATGAACTTCATCGATGACTTACCTAGAGCCGATGAGGAGGTACCAGCCTCCCCAGCAGACACTTGCTTGTTGGCGGACTCGTGAACATCGCCGACCGGAGCGGCGAGGGTAGTAGTGGAAGAAGAGAGAGCCAGAGAGGCGAGGAAGAGCGAAGAGCCAGAGACGATTCTCATCCTGAGCGTCGGTAGAGAGTAGAGTAGATAAGTTGCGAGTGTGAAGTCGAAGTCGAGATGAGAGAGCTTGTGATAGACGCAGTAGTTCTCGTCAAGAGAGTACTAGAGTTTGTTCGAAGTCGATGCTGGTCGTTGGTCAAGTTGTGAGGAAAAATGCACCGTATCCCAGGACGTGTTTTATACCCCAGGATACCCCCCTCCGGAATATGATGACTTTACCGTCGGATAGAGAAAAAATCTTCGGCTAGGAGGGAGGAGTGAATCGTCCGCTGCAGCCAGAGCGGTACGGCGCGGCACCACAGGCTCGGAGCAGGCAACCGCGGGATCCCGCAGAGGCATCCTCGGTCCTGCATGGCTATTGCGGACCAGACGAGGCGACGTCGGTCCGTAACGAAACGCGCTCCCGACGCGTCATGTCGCGAACTGAGACATTTGAACTCGCCGGGCACTTCAGCTATGCTTTTCTAAATCATTGTCGCGACCGAGGCTTGGTGGGCGAGTCGACCAGTCTGGGGAAAATAAAGTAGAGGAACCAATATTTACCGTATCGCACGTAGACCTATGTGCTGAACCAGTAATAAGCTAGATGGTATTCCGACGTGGGGACCGGGTTGAAGCGGAAGCGAATTCGGATCGTGACCATGACCTCGTTACAGTGACATCAGACACGTGCCACCCTGCCGGGGTTTGCCGACCATCACTTCCAGTAACCGAATATATGACTGCCCTGTAAATGTGGCCCAATATCGGGAAGTCACGGTTGAAATATCCGTGCAATTGGATACATGATTATCTATTTGATATATCACATATCGTTAAAATGAGAACATATATCTACAATTTGTGTGATTCTATGACTTGCAAGGCATATTTGTTATTCACGTGCAAAGGTTAAGGAGAATGGTGATCTCATATTTGGCCGAAGCTACGGCAGAAAGTAAAAATTTTAAATATTAGCTTCTCACGTAGTTCCGTCTGTATTACATATATAGTAAAACATATCCATATACAGTAGAAGTTTGTTGGACATTTCAAATTTTCTGCTTCGAAATGATGATGGCTAATATTTCTTCCAGCACCAGTGGGACAAATGTCAAAACGAAACCGGGGACCAACATTTGTCATGGCGATATATTCCATATATGGGTTCCCATTCGGGTCTGTTGGGGTATCCTGAAGTAAATTTGAAATTCCACACATCAAGCATATCTCGGAAGATATACCAGATATGGGCGATAATCCCAGTGCAATGAAATATTCGAAATTGTTGTCGATCAAAAACCTCAATATAAATAAGAATTATACTTATAACTACACATCGGACAATATTTATAATTTACTTCAACATATTCCAACATAGTGTAGCTTCTTATGTATTTCATATATATAAATTCCTATACACAATATAACATATATAAAAAATAACCTGCCATTTCCGGTGAATATTATATATCAAAGCCCACATCTCAATTTAGGTCGGCATTTACAGCGATCACGTATATTCGGTTCCCTCCGGTGCATGCGCCCAGATTCAGACTCCGCTCACGTTGAAAGTGAGCACAAGCTTGTTCTCCTACACCTGCACATATGCATCGCATCTGCCAGCTAGATGAAGCTACAAGTTACGCGACTGCGTCAGTGTATCTAAACGTTTATAAGATCCGTTTAGAACTGCTGGAGAACCCACAAATCGATAGTGCCTTACGACCCTCTTTTGTGCCCGAACGAATTTCCCCATACGCTTCGCGTACAGAAGGCAGTGATTCCATTATATACCTCTGCCCAGATTTTCTCCCACAATCGCACGAACATTTGCAGTTCCCCGCCCCATCCAGCATTGTGAGAGCTAAGACACGAGAGCCGAAGATGTCCAGCCACTCAGACCCGAATTCTGAAAAAATATATAGAGGCACGCTATACTACGTCGTAGGAATCAAATTATGGACAGGTTCGTGTATAGCCTGAAGATGAATACGACTGAGACCGGTTGACATTAGAGAAGAACATTTCGGATATCGAAGGAAGGCATGCTACTACTACTGGGAATCATACTTCGACGTCTCTCTAACCGCTCATATCTCCCTCGTTGTCCCCGCCAAATCTGCGCCATTCTGTAGCGGGCGTCTCCGCTTCTGGTTCAAACTGAGACTCTGCCTCCAGATACGGCTCCATGCCACCGCCAGGTGGGCCAAAATAAGCCTCGGGACGTGGGAAGGGACCGGCCGCGCCAGGTAGACTGGCCGGCTCCTGCGACGTTGAAGCACCATAACCATACTGTCCCTGATCCGCCCTGTATCCCAATGGTCCGGTATCCAGGCCAGGTGTCTCGATGCCGAGCATTTGGGCCATCGTGTACATCTGGAGCGGGTCGGAAGCGTAGCCCACCGCAAATGGATCAGCCACATTTTGCGATGCAGAAGGGCCTTGACTTGGACCAAGCATTGTCGTGAAGCTTGAAGGCTGATTTGGGGAGGAAGTCAAGGGAGCTTCATGGAGGAATCGAAGTTTCACGCCATCGAGGAGAACATACGCGAGCTCCGCCCCAGGCCAGCAGACCTTTGCATCGACGTCGGCAAAGCCCAGAATCGGCTGAACAAAAGGCCTACCTTCATGGCTTGAAGTGCTGACAAACATTGGAAGAGTCGCCGCGATGCCACGTCATGCAATGGACGAAGACTCACTGTCACGGGAGAGATATCACGCGTCAGTTATAGGCGCAGTGCCACGATACGATAGAAAGCTCACGTAATAATATGTGCGAAACCCTAATTATTGCGAAAAGGATCAACGTGGTCAGCGTCTATGCCACCGATAAGAATCGAACATACTCACCCAGCACCTAACACATAAGACGGGAGGAAGGGTGGACTAAATTGGAGACCTCCTGCCTCCCGATATACGTCGACTCCATAAACCCATGTCAGGCTCCGGCGCTTACATAAAGGCAAGAGCATACCTATCTCGCTGATCTTCCCAGCCGCTGTCTCGCATCTCTCAATGTGTTTGAGCCTCTCTTGATTCATCACCGGCGCATGCAAAGCCGCCTCAGGTCTATGGAGCATGCGTTGTTGTAGCAGCTAACTATCCGTTTCGACGAGCATATGCTTACCGCACGATTGCCGGAAGACTAGAAGAGGAACGGCGTTAGAAAAATATCCCTCCGCGAACGCAGGACCCCTTACAATGCTCGATGGAGAAGCAGGACGGCGTACCAGTACTGCACATGCAGCGACATGATATGCGGAGGTGCTGCCCTGAGCGCGCTTGGTGATCCATACCGTAGACCTATTGATAATCCGTTATACAGCTGTTGGAGTCTGTTATCGAGCGTCTGGAAAGTTCCGACTTCTGCCGTGGTCCTTCTCCTAACAGGGTACAATTCCTTCACGATCTCGCCCATAATCGTAGCTGCGAGTTTTGATCTGTGAGGCAATGTTTCGACTTGAATCAAGTCGTGACGTACATAAAGAGGCAGCGCAGTTGAAACACTCCATCACACTTGCTCGAACAGGAACAAAGGACCCAGGAAATGGATCGCCCTGTATAGGCTGCCATAACTCGGCCTCATCAGCCTGCAGCGACAGGCATCAATCTGACTCGTGCTCTTAGAATAAACATGAAGCTTACACCAGCAGCATCCGGTAATGCCACATCATAATCCTCTGCTTGAATGGAAACAGGACGTCCTGTACGACAGTAAGCCCAAGAGGCACCAAATTAGCAGTCCCGCTCACCTAGAAATGCGCTCATATGTCTAGTAACTCTGTGGTCAGCAATAGACTCAGGAAAGACAAGGAATAACATACCTGTCAACCATTAGGCATGCCCACCATATTGCTCGTCTCGTCGCTTTGTCGTCGTCGTCGAACATTTCCCAATCGTCGAACTTCCAGTTATCTGGCTCCCGATTTAAACCCAGATCGTAGGCCTGCAGTCCAATGTTCGCTTCTATTCGAGCATGTCACTGAGTACGGAACTTACCATGCGAATGGCCATGCCTGGTACGTGTCAGTTTATCGAGGGCACCGATCAGCTGCTCCACAGACCGGTGTACAACCAACCCTGTTCAGTCGATCCTGTCGCAACGCTTCAGTTAACAATCAGAAGTCAAGCATGAACTCGGTACCGATGGCGAACTCCCTGATGCCAAGCAGTAGAAGGGATTGGCAGATTGAAGGGTGGCTGTGGTGGATTGTTCTCACTGAAGGACGATGAGTGTATACAATCACAAAGATTACGGAAGACGCACTGATAACTTCACGACCAGCCCCTGCAATATCGCACCCTGCTTCCGACATGACACCAGCAGGAGGAGGTGATCCCTGAGTTCCGTAGTACCGTTCAGCCGTCGCGAGCATAGTGAGCAAGAGTGCCTTAGAAACTGTCTGTGTTGATGTGACTGAAGACGGGTTTCTGTCAAGCGTCATCAGGAGTCATCCCCAGGGGAAAATTCTTCCTGTGTGCCTACTCTGGAAGGTTTGGGCTTCGAGAAACAATTGCAGGTGAGTCGGACGGACTGATCAGATGAAGCGGAGCTCACTTTGACCTGAACTGCTCCAGAAACCGTCGCTTGTGGACTATGGGAAACCACGGGTGAATGTACGTGAAGTATACGTTGATCAGGTGTTCTTGATATTCGCGCGTAGGCATCTCGACTATTATGTCTTGTTCTTCAGGATAGTTGAGCTTTCCCTCCAAAGCGGCAGGCCAGACTCGCGACATAGGAAGCTTCCTGGAATAATACAATCAGACGTCGAGTAGCTTTTGCATGCAGAAACGCAGGTACCAAACGCCTCTCTCGTTACGTTGGTCATTACGATCTTCACCGCTGATAAGATTGAATCCGCTCGTGCTTCCATGGTAACGGTACTGATGCAAACAGATAAGTCAGCGTGAAGAACCACTACTCGTCGACGAACCTGATGATTCTCATCCACAGATAGATGTCCAAACGCATTGACAGCCTCCGATAGATCACCCTCTGAACCGTCGTCCTCTGCTTTACAGTACTTCAGCTGTGACTCTGTGTAATGCGGTATACCGACGCACCCAATGACGATGGATCCATTGGGTATAGCTGACTGAGGTCCAAGGGCGGTTGAAACACAGCTGGCTGGCCAGAGAAACCTTGCGCTGGCGGCATTGAAGATAGGGCGGGGGGCGCCGAATCTGGCTGGGTGCCGAGATAGGACGAGAGGCGATCCTGCCACAGTCTCAGCTCCTGGAAGGACATGGCGGTGGCTGGAGCAATAATTCGATAAGTCATTCGAGCTGCTAAAGAGCAGCTAACTTTGGCTTGAGACTTCCTCTCTTGAGGCTCGTGGCTGTTTCCCGGGTCGACGGCCAGAACCAGGGACTTCCGGGGGAGGCTGACTATCCGCAAAGTATTGTAAAAGCTCGTCCATAGTTGTTTTCTCTGACAGGGCGGATCGCCCTGCTAAACCCTACCACAGATTTATACTGTCGGTATGTGAATGGGCTGCCGAGTACGACGTACCAAGGGACCGACGTTCACACTGTGAAGGACTTCTCGTGCCAGAGGGTCCTGCTGCATAGCTGCCATGACGGCTTGCGCAGCAGGGTTGGGAGAGGACAGCAAAACAGCTATGACAGACTCTGAGCGATACCACCTCTGCTCAAGCGCTTGAATGTATCCCTTCGGCGGGCCTCGCTTGAAGCTAGGACCTGCACCGGGGTAGTGAATGACTAGATATAGCAGCGATCTGATCGATTAGTCGTACCTGAGAACACGCATTCTGTTGGAGAGAAATAGGATTAAAAAAAGTGAAAGAAATCCGAAGGCAGAGAACCCACCGACACCGGCTGCAGCGCAAGCTGTACATGGGGCATTTTCGAGCGGACGCTCGCAGCGAGACTTCGCCCTTCGACACAAGTCGCAGGCTGGAAGGCGTCTCAAGACTTTTTCAATGCAGTAGCGAGGAAGACATACCTCGAAGACTGCGCCTTTTAGAGCTGCTCGCCATGGGGTCATCTTGAAGGGAGGCTTCAGACATGGTAAACGAGGCCAGGTCCACTGGACCGTCTTGGGTGCGACTTAGATGAAAAGATACGGGGGGAGGGAGTCCTTGTCTCCGCGCACTCTATGATCCCCACGCCTTCCTATTGGATGCATACAAGACTTGACATAAACTTGTTTTGGAAACCCTACCTGTCCCCGTCTAGAGATATATCCGGCGGGTAATCAAATGTCTTATGTAGAGAGCGCGAGACACATGTAGGCCACGCACGAAATATGGAGCCAATTGACTCTCCAAGGAGTCTTCGAAAGGTTGGATGAGAGACATACAGCGTCACTAGCTTCGTCACGTTCACGACTTGTAACATACGAACCACGGATTGCAATCGATTCCCAACGGTTTTTCCTCGTTAAAGACCAGCACTATACAGCACAGGAAAGGCGAGTCCTGCAATTTTCGGCCTCAATTCGTTCATGCATGCACTTATAGTTGGAACTCGGACCAACATTAGCCCTGGTGCAACATTTCCAAATATGGTTATTAGGTACGTACCCAGCCGATTTGGTAGCCAAAGGAAAATTGTGGCACAAGCCACGCTCGACAATTCGAAAGCACCCATTTGCATTATGGCGCAAGCCGGCTATCAGGGCAAGTTCTGTTAACACTGTTACCTCTGCCTGGTAGGACTGACTGTACACCTTGGCTGTCCAGGTTGGACGCTAACTACGGCCGAGGACGGCTTGGATCGCATCTCTCCTTCCATTGCACACGCTGACTTCCTATCATCCTATGTCCTTGGTCGTAAACCCGCTGTCTTCACATCTCACTTCACCGACTCGCTATGTCGCTGGACAGACTTGGATTATCTAAATGACAAAGCCGGCTCTTCGATCGTGAAGGTTGAGCGGTTGGACACCTCAACAGGCGGATTCGGTAGCGGCCTCCCTCGGCTGGAGATGCCGTTCCGCGAGTTCCTTGCCAAACTTAAAGCAGAGGGCGAGGAGGTGGAAATGTATCTGACTACGCAATATGACGAGGAGGCCGAAACATCGAAAGACAACTTACCAGAGCTCTTCACCTGCCCGCCGCCGTGTAACGCCCTGAAAGACGATTTTCCGTTGAGGCCAAGTATCCTACAGAGCCTCGTTCCTCATCAAGTTAACCTGTGGCTTGGGCGCAGTCGTGCTCAGAGTTCGAAAGCCAGCTCATCCGATGAAGCGATCGACTGGACTCAGTCACATTCCTCCGGTTTGCATCATGACCATCACGATAACCTTTACGTCCTCCTTTCAGGCTTCAAGCGCTTCGTCCTCTTTCCGCCATCCGCCCATCCGCACCTCGCATTCTATGGCTCAGCCTCAGGCGCCCAGGTTTACGCTAACGGCGTAGTCGCCTATGAGGGTGATTGTATGGGGCCAGATGCCCTAAGCGCGCGCGACCGGTGGGGATGGGAGACACGCAGGTTGCAACGCGTTGTCAATGAATTGAAGAAGAAACGGAAAAAGGAGAAGGCCGCCACCAAAGGCAACTTGAAATTCAAGCTCAAAGGTATCGGCAGGCAGAAGACTGCGCTTGAGATGGAGCTCGAAATCGCCGAGCAGGCGCTGGAAGATGCTGAGGACAAGTATCTCGACGCAATCGGTGAAGAAGCGCTCGACGGAGCGGATATGAAAGACGACTTTGACGCCCTCGGCGACATGCTTGGAGGAGCAGATGAAGGGCTTACCGCGAGCGGAGATGGCATGGATGACGCCAGCAGCGTAGCTGAAACTGCCTCTGTAGCTGGCAGCACGTCTTCCCGAACAACTGGCAAAGGTAAGAGCAAGGCCAGAGAGGTGGATGGCGTCACCGAACCGCCTTCCTTCTCAAAAATACCCGCCTATGTTCTGCATACTAAACTCGGGCTTCCATCCGGGTCCGTACCTGTATCTAAGAGCGAGGAGGGGTCAATCGGCTATGAGGACGCCGACCTGAAGTCTCTGAAGCCCATTGTCGTCTATCTCGAACCTGGGCAAATGCTCTATCTTCCCGCCAGCTGGATACACGAGGTTTCTTCAGCTTCGCGGCCTCGCGTCTCAGCCCCATTCCAGAAAAGGTCTAGGGCCGAGTGTGCTGGAGGTGATTTGGCGGATGTCCATATGGCGTTCAATTACTGGTTCTATCCGCCGGATAATATAGGTGATGCGAATCAAAAGGATACGCGGGGTATCTACGAGATGCAGGAGCTCTTTGACTACCTCGGGTCTGTTATAGAGGAGAGATGGAAGGGCTCTGAGGAAGCAGCGAGCAGTGGGAATGCATCCAGCAAAAGAATGAGAATGTCTTAGCCTAGTTACGCCCGTTTCTACTCTCATTTCAAGGGAAGCAGCAACGTTACCGTGGTCCACTTCCAGACGAAGTGGAAGCCACAGCCTTCCGTTCATTACATATACCGTTGTTTACCACATAGTGTCGGAATTCGTTCGGAAGTAGTGCGGATTAAGTATTCGTCCTTATCCCTGGTGCCGCTATCATCTGCAGACTGCACCCGAGGCAGTCACAACGGAATGCCACGTAACCAAACAAGAGCAAATTTAATTCCAAGGTCGAAACGGTCATGGTCATGGCAGTCATGGCATATGCGGAGACTTATATCCGCTACGACTGTTCTCCTAGAACTGCTGCAGAACTAGTACTTAGCTCAGCACCAACTCAGCGAGCTACTGCTTCGCATTTGGGAGTCTCTACCTAGTCGTTTGTCTCAACAACCGCTGGACGACGCCGGCACTGAATATTCCTAGTTTATTGTCTTGTATCACTGTGACCTCATCGACGTCCTTTCAATGGCTTGATATACGGCTCTCGAGATTGAAATCTTTCCACGCCTTGTCGATATACGCTCCGCACTCCTTCACGAGTCCTATACGACCCGCGACGCGAAATTGGACAAACCGGTGACCATTTTAATACCACTCTTATCGGAATCTACGGCATGTCTGGAGTTGATCTCCTTAAAGCTTCACGGCCGATAAGGAAAGAAGACTTGTATGAGCAGCATAAGCGAGCATGCGAGCGCTGATGCGTGTGCTTGCCACGCGGAGAGCTAGTTCGTCATTTCTACCTCATCTTCGTCATTCTGGGTTTATTTCTGACCCGCCCGCCGCGCCACTAGTCCTTCTTAGTGCTGCAACTGAGGTTGGAGATCTCGCTGCATGCGGTGACTCTCCGGTGCGACGTCCAGTTGCGCCACATTTTGCCACATCCGGCCTTGTCAGTGGCTCTCGCGCGTCCACTTAACCGGCCACGTGACCTGACGGCCACCCCACGAGAAATCGGATCTGACCCTTGCGTGGCATCAGACATAGCTGATTTCTCGTCACTTTTAACAGTGGCAAGCGAGAGCATACCAATCTCCCTGGTCACTTTTCTCGGAAGGAGCTTCGCAGCTGCAGAAACTGCACGCTTCCCAGTACGCATGTCCTCGCCAGCAATTTTCTCGGTCTGGATACGAAATCTCGGGTATTGTATACCGATCACTACTGGAATACGGTTTCAATGTTGTGAACGTATTGACTCCTGGATAGCATCCGACTGTCGCTGACGCATATGCGGGAGACTGTCTGGAGCTCATGGGAGTGTACTCCGCCCGCCATACATTTGTCCTGGCTCCCGCACCCAGATGTGCACCTCGAAAATCACACAGATGTGATGTGGATACGGCGTCTTTCGAAGGTGCGTTCCAGCAATAGCGGGATGATCCCTTCGAGTGTCGGATCAGCGACGACGCATTCTGTACCTTGGAAGAAACGCGAGAATGGTGCGCGCCGCTCTTGGAGCGTTCGAACTTCGAGTTGATCCCTTCGGAGCGGGAACGGAAGAAGTTGGAGAGTAGTCAAATCTACTCTACGGCCTTTGCAGTGAATCTTTCCGGATTGGATGCTCCTATGGGATGACTATGCATTAACAACTAAAGCCTTGGCTGGCTTACGATGGCTATACTGCCCTCGCAGTGCCAGCTAGGAGCCTTCACGCATATTCACCCTCCGTCTCAACAGCCTCCGGAGCAGTCGGGACGGCATCTGATCCAATACTTAAATTGAATCATCGGACGCGGCACCTCTACGCCTTTTCCCGGACCTGACTTACATCCCTGTCAGTATCACTGGAGCAATCTTAGGTTCAAAACCCGCTGAGTACCTTCGTCATAGCCAGCATGCCAGGTACACGTTCCGGTTTCCACTCGACTGCGGCGTAGTCTGCCCTTTCCGCGATCTTGGTCTACCCCACCCGCGTCGGAGCATGAAGCCATCTCTTTCAACCCTCGCGTGTCGGATCCACTCTGTAGGCATTGCGTCCTATGCATGCTAGCCGATTCTCATTACACCACCATCTTGCCCTTTCACTTCGTGAAGAGGGACCTGCGGTGTGAGTACCCATACCCAGCATCGCGGCTGTATCCATGTTCATAAGATGGAACCGACTTCTACGACCCCGAACTGGTCAGATGGCGGTGCACCAATGAGACCGGAGATTAAGCAGTGGCTCTTTGTCCCATGTCCGTTTGTTCTTGCGCAGCCAACAGAGCATATATAAGACTATCTTTGGCTAGCTTCGTCTTCTCCAGCTTTCATGCCCTGCAAGGACTGAGAGCTCGAGCCGGCGATGTGCGCCTCCCCCCTGTCCCTCTGTCCCGATACCGTACCCAAAATGCTCCGTACTCCACCCGCCCCTCCCTCCCCGTCTCACCCAATACGGACCTTGCGCGCCCTGAGGCGCTCCCGGTCCACGCGCCTGCCTCCGACTTGGCCTTCGCCATATCACAACAAGTGCAGCGAGCCGCTATCGACCTGTGCGTACGCGAACCCGCCCCAGCCGGTCAAGGGCGTGTTCGTATGCCAGGGACACTTATGCGAGGGGACGTACGTGGTCACTGGGCGCATGGCGAGGAAGGCGGACGAGTATTACAGGCAGGTGTTCAGGGCGAGGAGGGAAGCGGTGATGTTGGGAGTGCCTACGAAAGAGAAGGATGAGAATGCACATAGGGAGAGGCGGGTGAAAAGGCCGACGATGGGAGATAGGCGGTTTGGGTCCGTGCATGTGCCGCAGAGGAGTTTCTTCAAGTTTTCTGAGATGGCTTGGGATGAGGACGGGGATGATGACAAGACCAGGAAGGCGCAGGAGCATCTGGAGGACCAGATTGAGCAGAAGCTGTACCCGGAGAAGAAGGTACGCCAGAGATGGTGAGTAGTCGGGTAGATTGAGTCTCCGTCCGTTAGCATTACTGACGGACTTATCACAGGATCTGAGTCTCCATCAGATTTGAGGACGGGAGAGTGCGGGCGACCGAGCTAGCAATTTCCGATGTCATGGACGTGCTTGTATGATAGCGAGGGAGGGTTTGTGTCGCGGCTCATGACCATCATCGAGGGAGAGTATCAGTCTGCGTCTGTCGATAAAGAGGGTTTATGTGGATAGTAGTCTCATTGGAATGTACCATGCTTTCTATTCCTGATGATTAGGCGCCCACAGGCTCCGACCATGGCACAAGTCAGGGGAAGGGGTGTACGGCCGCAATTTTCGAGACGACTCCGAGGCTTCTTCTCAGTAGGGAACAGAATGAGATATCCAAGCACACGGTAGTGGATAAAATATACTATAAAATATACCTAGAGAGCAGTCCGTTCAACCATATATCCATCCTACAGCCCGGAGTCTTCGGAAAGTGAAAACGTGATGTAAGAGATGCGACGGGTACACATCTAGCATAATACAATAATGAAGAGACATGTATCAGAACAGTGTCCCATCCATCACCATAACGCGTAACACTTACCTCGGACCGTCGACGCATGACGCTATCTCCCCATAGCGATAGGCGCTGAATTGGTAGCGGTAGGACTTGGCACACCACTAGCAATGGGGGCACCGGATCCTCCATCTGAACCAACACCCTGCGACTGACCGCTTCCATTCGTCGCACTCGGCGAGGCTGAACTTGTCGTGTTCGCCGCTTCTGAATGGTGACTCTTCCCCACCGTCCCTCCCACTGAACCTCCTATCACCGCTCCCAAAATGACAATAGTGGCAATGGCAATCAGCGCGATTCCCTTCCCTGTCCGCCAAAACGGCGTCGAGCGCTTCAACGATGGCGACGATGTCTCGTCCGTGGTTCTCCTCTGGGGTGTGGGTACCGACCGTTCATTCAATGCCGGGCTAGCCCGCGCGGACGGTGTGCGCACAGGGGCGTCGCCCTTCTCCAGCAAGTCGACATTGTAGCCTTCCTATACGAGCGCGAGAGATAACCGAGTCAGGTCTCCGACAACGAGACCGGACATGAGCTTACTCACCTGTCTCTCCTGGCGTGTGGCCGCCGGTGCACTTTCTAGCAGGCCACGGTCGTACGTCTGTTTACTGGCCATGGTCAGCGGGTGTGGGCGTCGGTGGTGGTAAAGAGCAAGGCGCTGGCTACACGTGCGCGGGCGCTGTCATCTGTCCGCTGAGTATATTTCCGAGGGCGCTACTGAGAGGGGCAGTGCGCATCTTTGTATATGACCAGTAAGGCAAGTGGCACTGCCACACATCACTTCAGGCTCTGAATTTCTTCTCCTTTCTACGTCCTCTCATCCACAACAAACTAGCATTGCTCCAGTTGAGGGATACCTGATTCCATTGACAATGCCGTTCTACAAAAGCGAGCCTATCCGGAGTTGTTCAGTCAATATGTTGTAGGCCCTAATTGGCGGAATCCGAGCTGTCAAGTTGCAGGCACAAATTAGTGGATAATAAATCTTGAGGAGGGGGGATAAAAGCCGAAGGAGTAGACGAAAAGGACGCTTGGCTACTCTCTCTTTTCCTTCTTCCCTCAGCCATAGATGTCCGTACCTAGACGGCCGTCAAGATGCATTCGCTCCTTCACCTCCTTTCGCTCCTTGCTATTGCTGCTAGTGTAGTCCTCGCATCTCCCGCCAATCCTGGTCTGCTTGCGACACGATCTTACTCTGGCGCTGCCCTACGTGCTGGTTCAGCTAGAGCCGCAACAAATGCGCAGCGTCTTGCGCGCGGACTGACCCCTCTTGTGCCGAAGAATTTGTTCACGCCCACTCGTGATTACCATATTACCACCTATCATGGGACACAGACGCTAACTGGCATGCATCTACAATAGGAGTCCGCCGTCAGCTGCCCTCCTCTTCGCCTACGTGCGTTCTACTCCTGATATCCTCATCCGCACTGAGATTTACAGAGATTCTCCACACCAGCCTCACGGCGAATATCGGCATCTTCAAGAAGGACGGCACTAGTTTAGGCTACTTGACCAACCAGGGAACCGTAGCGACAACCCAAAGTTCCATCACTACATTTTCGTTCAGGAACCCCTCATCCGCGTCAGACGTTGTCGAACTGATCACTGCCGTATGCTACTTGTACGAAAGTTCTTCTTCAACCTTCACTAACAGGGTCTACTAGGGAACGAGCACGCGTACTGTTCTTATGTCATATAGTGACGGCTACACTATGGGTTCTGGGTCTACAAAGTACGTGCCAGAATTTATAATCAGTGCGATCCAACATGCTAACACCATGTTTGAATCCAGCTATCTCACATGGGCTATTACAACTCTTTCAAGTGGGCGTCTTCAAACTTACACTTTTCTCATGCTTACATACCGCTCTAGCTCCTGCCGGCAGCAGGCAGCAAGGGGACCTTACAAAGGGCCCCACCCAGTACTCTGAGTCCACCATCGTACGTACTCGTCTTCTGCCCGTATTTCTTGTATACCGATGCTGTACGCGACCAGTGGTCCATCGATCCCAGTACTGGCGCTGTCGGAGCCCATTGGGTCAACCCTGATGGATCCACGGTCCCGGTCTACTTCCTCCTGGGAACCATGACTGTCGCCGGCCATACCACTTACTCTCTCGTTCCGGTTGGAGATACTGAAGCCTTCAAGGCGAGGTATCCTAATGTGAATTACTCAGATGTGGTGGGTACTTTCTGCCGTGTTCATTCGCACCGTGTCTGAATAACGCTCCTTTAGACCGTTACCGTCTCAGTATTGTAACTTATGAGTCATACTCGGGCTTTGTCTCAAGCTCGTGACCAGTCTAACTGGGATGAAATACTGTGATGGGCAGTGAGCGTTACCATAGCGTGCCTTCTGACGGCGCGCACTCCCGGTATCCTTCTGGATCCGCCCTAGTAGTCGCGTACGTTGCGGGCGGAGTCTAGCTCAATCCAAATCTTATTCGTTTCGGGCAGTTAAACGGACACTTGCATGCGTTATTCAGTACTAATACTACTTAATCTCACTTCCTACCAGTTCTTCTGCCAGCATCATAAAGCCGTGCATCGCCTAACAGAGCATGTGCAACGGCGTAAGCTGTGACGCCACGAGCAGCAGCGTGGGTACAATATTGAGGATCCTTGACAAGGCACTCCTTTAGTATATTCCATTCCAATCTCTGTCTACGTGGTATGGTTCCAGAACAGCGGCGATAACGATTCTGCAGCTTAGCTCTTACAGCCTTTCCGATGGTGGCTAGTTATTTGGTCGTGCTTATCGTCACTTGTGGCGCTCAAGCCTAGGGTAACGTTCGTCTTCCTCACTGTGGCATCACACGCCATCCACTCATCATCTCCCTGCCTTGCAGGATATGGACCGATTACCCTATGAGCTGCTGGAAGCTATCTTTTCCGAGGCTCTGATGGACGGAGGACGCTCTGCATGCAACCTCCGCTCCGTGTCCAAGTCGATGTGCGCCCTGATGGAACCCTTTCGGTTCTATCATATAGCAGGCATTCAATGGAGTATTGAAGGTGTTGCGCGATTTCTTGCGATCTTCAAGGCTGCTTCAAGTGCATCCCAGAGAGGTGGTATACGCCATCTGGCTATCTTCGTGCGCCATTACGAGAGTAAGAAGACATCATCATGATGTTTGCGTTGGATAGTATTACTAAGTGCACGCATTTCATGCGGTTGGGAGTAGATGTTAGCGAGCTCATTACGCTCGCCGCACCGACGCTTAGAACGGCCGATATCTACTACCAACTGCCGGCAGGATTCATCGAAGACTTCAGGCATTGGCTCTCGTGCAGCATCCAATTCCCTCAACTCACGGACTTGTCTATGGGAGGACTGTCTGCCGTAGATCACCTCGTATTATCCCCCGACAAAGCGTGCCTCTTCCCCCTCTTGAAATCTCTGCACCTCAGCTTTCTCTCCTTCAACAGACTGGGTCCCGTGCATAAAACAGCACAATCTATAATCGCTGCAACTTCACAGACGTCCCTATCCCACGTCAGACTTCTGCAAGTCGACGTAGCGTTCACTCCTTCGTTCTGGGGTCTCCTCCGTTTTGTGTTGGGTCTGGCACCTCCTGAGTTTCTCGATAGCATCGGCGAGGCTGATCTGCTGCCTCTCCCTCCTTGTGTCAAAGAGTTCGTCATCACTATACGTCCATCCAGCATGAACAGGGCGGATTTTAGGGAGGCGGACAGCATTCAGGCTCGTCTGCAGGACTTAGCGAAGGAGGCAGCAGAGCAGCGTGGACTGGCGTTCTCGATGCTTCCGCCTTTCGGCCATCAGGATCTTTGATGCCATGCTCGAGGACAAAGCGGTTGTGCATCGATAGGCGAATCACTGGCCTTTGGATTGTTCATTTGCTGTCGACGTCACGTCCCGAGCTGCATAACTTGGATGAACATATCGAAAATATGAAGGTCGTGATATTATATGGGCGGATGGTCGCGGCGACGCGCCGGTCTTGGCCACGTCCGAATCAAAAGGACAGTCATAACTGCCACCAGTAAGCATACCGCTAGCCCCAGGCTGGTCGAAACTCCTCTCCATCGGGTATCCTCGTCCAAGTCGACATCATACAGATCTTCATCTGGCCATTCCGGCCATTGGCAATGGTCCTCAGCCAGCTTCATAACCGACTTGGCGAAACTCCGGTTTCCCCAAGCAGCTCCCTCGTCCCACATTGGCAGTTCCATCGCCAATTCGCCCAACTCATACAACGCGTCCGGAAGCACTTCATATCCTCCTGTCACTTGTTCCAACTTCGCCCCTCTGTAGGCCGCATACACGTAGAAAGGCAGCACTGTCCCCCTCGCTCTGCTCTGGATGAATGCTCTGAACTGGCTTTGACAGGTCCATTCGGTGTCCACGTTCCAGAACGGAGCATAAGGCAGATCCAAAACGCGTGACACGGCGTGCTTTATGCACTGCGCGTCGGAGTCTTGCAAGGACAGGATATGACCGAACTTGTTCACTGCGATGTTCGGTTCGAAGAGGGCCATGACAAAGCCGGAATAGATTAAGGCATTGAGGTCGAGGGCAAAATTGAGGGCTTCATACGTTGGGACGAACGCCCCGGGGTCTGGATGAGGCGTGGCACGAGCATACCACCCCCTACAATCGAGGGCGGGAAAGAGCCCCAGAGCCTCCTGATTTACCATGGGACGGCGCGGATGTCTGGAGGTATTTGTTGCGAACTGCGTCGCTGTAAGATGGAGGGAGCTTCTTCCTCGCGGTCTTTGTCGCAAGCTACACACTTCCTCCGGACACGGTGTCGTGATGGGAGATTGATTGTATGCGTTTCAGGCTTTTCGTTTCAGGCTTTTCGATGAGTTTGTACGTGCAGACTACTAGTCTGGAGTAGCCGAAGGCCAGTTAATTAGGCTGATAGCCTCACTCGCCTATACCTATCTATTGGGAGGAACCAATGTACCAATCTTCTCTGCGAAATCGACATGACACTGCAACGTACGACGGACGTGATCAACAGGCGTACCTAGGACCGGTATATGAGCGCCGCAAGACGGACAGGATTGATCTGTCGAAACGCAGTCTCGCTGGGGATAGAAAACACTAGTCTGCCTAGATACCCAAGCATCAGCTAATGCAAGCTTGATATGCCTGACTGCATCAGCCATCCACGCTGCCAACGACGTGGCCATGAAGGAGTCATTCAAATATTAATATCACGTGTAGCTGACGTGTCCTGCTGAATTGCTTCCGTCCATAGTACCTGATGCGATGCCTGATGCCTCCAAGACAATCCTGGTGAGCAATTACTTGAATGCCTGGCGTTTGCGTCCAGTTGAGCGAGCTTTCTTATTCGCCTATCGGATTCACAGAGAAGAAATATCGCGATTCTAACGGATACGCACATGTTTAAGTATATATTCTATTATCTTCTACAAGGGTACTGGATTGAAGAGGAATGGATCAGTCGAGTCCTGCAAGGAACTGTCTCCACTCCGCTTCGTCCATCTCGTAACTCTCGTTTGCTATATCCGGAAAGGCCCTCGCCTTAACCGCGTTCACGTACTCCGACAGACCCTTCGTCTCCTCCTTTCGCACATCAGCAAACCGCCGCACAAACTTCGCCTTGCGCCCTTCCCACCTCGTCATAAGGTCGTCCCACACCAGAACTTGCCCATTCGTATTAGGGCCTGCGCCGATGCCGATCGTAGGCACAGACAGCTTGTTCGTAATGTGCGTCCCGAGGAGGTGGGGTATCGCCTCCAAGACGATAGAACAAGCTCCTGCGTCCTCCAAAGCCAAGGCTGAGTTGTACACGGCTCGCGCTGATGCGGCGTCCTTGCCCTGGACGCGATATCCCGACAGAGACGAAACTCGCTGAGGGAGGAGACCGAGGTGCGCCATGACGGGGATACCCATCCTGGTCAGCTCGCGCACGGTGGGCGCGAGCTCCTCGCCACCTTCCATCTTGACGCATTCAGCGCCGCCTTCTTGTATCAGACGCACGGCATTGCGGACTGCGTCTTCGCAGCTGACGTGATAGGACCCGAATGGCATGTCCACCACCAGGAAAGGGTTCTTACTCCCTCGGGCAACGGCACGGGCGTGATGGATAATTTCATCTAGGGATAGCTTCGTAGTCGAGTCGTACCCGAGGCAGACTTGGGCCAAGGAATCTCCCACAAAGGTGATATCGACTCCGCTAGCTTCGCAGGCTCGACCAGTAGGAAAGTCGTATGCGGTGACCATTGCAATGGGGGTCTCGGATTGTTTCATCTGGCGAAGGTGCTGTATGGTAACCTTCTTTCTGCCTACAAAGGCCACTGTATGTTAGTATTGGTTATCACGAGCAAAGTCTTAAACACTACGCACGTGAAGGGGTTGCTCCGACCTCGTTATTATCGCTAGCATCTGGAGGTCGTACGCTCATCCATCTCCGCGCCGCGGATATAGAAGGAAAAGGTTTAAGAGCGGGGCGCAGACTTTGTGTCTTGACCATGAGGGTCGCCATCCTAGGGGGTTCGACAGAGAGCGAAGACTATAAGTATGGTCGGACATCCTAGGGTAGTTTTGCCGTACGTGATATCAAAGGCGAGAGTGGGCATTCTTGCCAACTGATATAATCGATATGGTCTACGCCGCAGAGCACAGAAGATACAACTGGGACTGTCTCAGCGGCCTCCAGTGCGATGTCATGCGTGCCACGCGGAAGCGGTCGACACCTGTATTCTCGTCCCAGGCAAATTGCATGCTCAGTGGTATGTTGTGCCCTCCTTGTGAGATTCGATTTCTGCGGGGAAATGTCGTAAAAATGCGAATGCGTCAAGAGCAAGAAGCCACCACCTGTATCAAGTGATCCCATTCCGCCAGCGGATTCCTTGTATTGCCAACTTGTCATATATGCCTTCATAGCATTCCTGCCCTGCAACGGATATCTCCCTTAAAGGTATATCAGCTGGTCCGCTCTGGACGGCCGTGCAGTAGCGCTGAATCATCGGAGGCCGCCTATATATCTTTCGGGATCAGGTTGTGATTGTCTGCATTTGCCTGTGGCTATCTGAGCGGGCGCAATGGAAAACGTGGTAGACCATGAAGGGACAGCAGGTTGGAATGTCAGACAATCCCTCAAGCACGCCGGTACTCATCCACTGACCCGTTTGTGAAAAGTACGGACCTGCCTGACGAGCGCCAGGGATATCTAATGGTACTGGATCCCAATGCACCTACTCGAAAACAATACCACCATACGCGCTCTCGACAAAGTCAACAGATGAAAGATGCTCTTCCGTCTCATCGCGATGCTCGACGCTAAAGGCGGGTATACAGCTGAATGACAGAATGCCTTCCGATTCACACCGCGGTCTACACGTCCTTAGCATCTTGTATCACACTTGATATGCCGTGCATGGATAGGTGAGATGCATTAGCCGTGCCATACATCATCCGGGTATTCTGAGAGACGGCGACTGCTCACCGGAATCATTTAATATGACCGCGTTTCCAAGATGATGCAGGCCGTCACTGCTGCCAAGAAGGAAGCTAAGAGGTTTTGGCGATCCATGCATTATCCGACGGCGAGGGCGAGTCAGTCGTGAATACAGAAGATATAGTGTAACGACGTCTGCTAAACTTAAGCGTCAGCTTAAGTGGTACAGTAAAGGTACCTGGTGCCTTGCACTAGGGTCCAAATTAAGAAAGGATACTGGATCAAGTCGCGATGGCCGCCGACGAGAGGAGGCCAGTCGGGTTAGGGTTGTTCGCATCAGGAGTCCCGACATATCGCCCGGAAAGTCAGTGGCGATTAGGAAGTCTCCGATTATAGGGGTTCAGCGCACTCTTCATCGGGAGTCGTTATCGCTGTTCCCGAGGCCGCCGGCTCTCTGCGAGTCACGGAATTTGTCCGTACATCCGACCCTGACTCGCCCATCCGCACTCGGCGCTGGAGACGTCGGATTGAATACTTCCTTTCGCCTGTCCCTGGCAACCATGGGGAGAGGTAAGCGTAATGTGAGTGAAGCTCAGGGCGAAACGTAAAGTAGACGAACTAAGGTGCTCTGGTGGTGGAGATGATCAGCGTCGCCTTGATGGAAATGATCCCAAGGGCGTATTTTAAGAGCCTACAGGGACTCGACTTGCTATACTGAGGATGCCTGAGGGAACCTAAATCTAGCGCCCATGATCCTTGCATCAACGTTCGGCTGATATGACTGCCCCCAGGGAAAGCGTTTGTCGGACAGAGAGGCTAGCTGAGAAGAGAATATGAAACCGGAACGCAACGGCAATTGACCGAAACTGGTCTCGGCAATGGCCACGTCTATGATATTAATCTGTCTTGCTCAGTGAGCCTGCAAGTTCGAACGAATCTATCGCCTACTCACACAGACACGCCACGATCCTTCCTCTGTATCGTAGCAGACTGAAGCATAACGTCGAGTCATACGTACGTGGTCCACTTGAGTATCGGCGGGGAATGTGATTTGTCAGCGTCGGCCGGAGCCAGCCAATCCCGACGGCAGTTTCGGCACTTTCCGAAATATAGGTGCACGGGGTCTCTAAATCAGATCAGACGCGCTCCTTGCACCTGGGCTTCCCAAATGAGCGGTCTTATAATACTGGACATACGACCCACTGACCCAGTATTGTAAGACTTAATACGCCAGGTTCCTAACTCCGGCGGAAGAGCCAGCGGAACCGCCAGCGTTAGTAACCAGAGGCCCAGCAGCACCGCCGGAGCCTCGCTGATGACTCCGGCGGTACCTACGTGCGAATAAGCAAGCCGCGTGCCATCCAAATTGAGCTGTGTGGCGGGCGCTCCGGACGGCGCGATCGGCATATCATTGTCGTTGTCGCGCACGACGTGGACGAGCATACACTGTCTGCTGGGGAGAGAAATTGATAATAAGGGTATAAAATCGTTATATATTGCCTCCATGCATTGGAGAGGATGCACTTGGCAAATGCTTCCGCGGCTTCGCCATGACAGACGTTGTAACCCGGTATGGGACTGTGGGAAAAACATATGGGTATGGAAAATGGTGGTAGAATGGCTCCTAGAAAATCGCAAGAATGTCCAATAAATGGGAGGATATTTAGAGAGACTTTTGGTATATGCCTGTATGCATTTGCAGCCCAATATCTTTCCAGGCTTCCTACACCTTCCAGAATAAGTTTATCTTCATCCTCAGCTGCAGGAAGAGTGAATCGAAATTTGTGTCCCTCAGAAACATCCTGAACCACTGACACTCTGTATTAACCATATTCTAATGCATCTCTACAGGTTTACTTAGTACCCCTGAGAATTATATCCACTGCATCCCCAGATACCACCTCTGTATGGTACCCCTCCTGCTACTTATGCACGCACAAGGGGGTATTATTTAAACAATATACCACTGGATACAGCATTACTAGCTATATATAAGCCTTTGCTGGCCATCCAAACACTCCTGGGATATCCCCATGCTTCAATATGATACATGCCACTCATAGTGCCTATCACAGGTACACCTCCTGCCATAGGTATGGAGCTACTGGGTTTGGTGGCATGAAAATATGGTACAATACTTTCATTTTATGTATAGTTAATTCTCATAACTTGTCCGGTGTGTTCTTTTTCTTTGTTTGTGCTGGTATGTCGTTGTGGTGTGTTTCTGGGTTGTTGCTTTAATGCCGTTCTCTTGAGGGCACTCGCTGTCCATGGTGGTACCACTAATGGCTGGTATTCTCTGGGACAAGTTATTATTGTTGAGTATAGTTAAATTGGGAGTGTTGTACCATGTTTTTATGCCACCAAGCTCAGTGGGTCCATCCCTATGGTAGGAGGTGTGCCTGTGATAGGCACTATGAGTGGCATGTATCATATTGAAGCCTGGGGATATCCTAGGGGTGTTTGGATGGCCAGCTAAGGCTTTTATATAGCTAGTTATGCTGTATCCGGTGGTATATTGTTTAAATACTACTCCCTTGTGCGTGCATAAGTAGCAGGAGGGGTACCATGCAGAGGTGGTATCTGGGGATGCAGTGGATATAATTCTCAGGGGTACTAAGTAAACCTGTAGAGATGCATTAGAATATGGTTAATACAGAGTGTCAGTGGTTCAGGATGTTTCTGAGGGACACAAATTTCGATTCACTATTCCTGCAGCTGAGGATGAAGATAAACTTATTCTGGAAGGTGTAGGAAGCCTGGAAAGATATTGGGCTGCAAATGCATACAGGCATATACCAAAAGTCTCTCTAAATATCCTCCCATTTATTGGACATTCTTGCGATTTTCTAGGAGCCATTCTACCACCATTTTCCATACCCATATGTTTTTCCCACAGTCCCATACCGGGTTACAACGTCTGTCATGGCGAAGCCGCGGAAGCATTTGCCAAGTGCATCCTCTCCAATGCATGGAGGCAATATATAACGATTTTATACCCTTATTATCAATTTCTCTCCCCAGCAGACAGTGTATGCTCGTCCACGTCGTGCGCGACAACGACAATGATATGCCGATCGCGCCGTCCGGAGCGCCCGCCACACAGCTCAATTTGGATGGCACGCGGCTTGCTTATTCGCACGTAGGTACCGCCGGAGTCATCAACGAGGCTCCGGCGGTGCTGCTGGGCCTCTGGTTACTAACGCTGGCGGTTCCGCTGGCTCTTCCGCCGGAGTTAGGAACCTGGCGTATTAAGTCTTACAATACTGGGTCAGTGGGTCGTATGTCCAGTATTATAAGACCGCTCATTTGGGCAGCCCAGGTGGCTCCTTGTTTGCGTCCGTCCTTCGTTTACTAGTTACTACTCAGACTATGCTTTACTCCATCTTCTCCATCGGAGTGCGACATTATGCGACTTCTCATGAAACGGGGATGTATGCCGGCTATTTGCCCATGTGTACGCCGATAACGCATCGTGCAGTCGACTCTGATCCTTTGGAAAATGCAAAAGGGCTGCGCCTTGCAAGACTCCGAGTTGACCTGCATCGATGCCACAGTTTGTGGTCGCTCGGACGTTTCTACAACTTTGGTTCTGCATGGCTCGTCAACAACGTATTTGGCGATATGCTCCCCTGCGTACCGCCTTCGCTGACCAGAATTATAGCCGAGCTAGCCGAGTCGTATTAGTTGTACAGCCGCATTGATCGCATTTCTTCTCGATCGCCCGTCGTTCCTTCTTCAGCTGTGCGTCTTGCGCCAACCTTACGCGTATCAATATTTCAGATGATGACATCACCGGCAAGAGCGGGAGAACTCTGTAATTGCAGTGGTAGTCTCTCAGCATTGGGATTTATGCCCGTGCCAAGCAGTGCGGCTAAAGGACATTTGAGGTGAGCGACTTTCACTTGCACGAGTCGCGGGCATGCGTTCATTTCTTCTCGTGATTAATTGAGGCAGGGCATGGATAATACACCGTCCCAGTCAGGTACGGCTAATACTACTTATGCCTGAGGAATTAAGACTAATTAATGGCTCGTCTGTATAGATACTGTGATTGAACTGTGCAAGGCTTATTCAGTTAATAAATTATGAGCGACTCGAATGCATCGAAGGTATGATCATCAACGGTCTACGCGTATCGAGGCTCGGCCGAGCAAGATAATGTGGCTCACCCCCTTGCCCGCCCTGATCATCACTTTGAACATTAGGAACAGATGCAGAGGTACCGGCTCCCGTATTCGACACAACGCCATTGCAAGCACCTATGCGCAAGTCCCTGCCTCTGCGCTGACGATGCAGGGTGGGATGATAACCCAGTGAGTATTCATCGCAGCTCTCGGTACAGGATTAGGTGCTTATTTCCGAGATATACACTAGCGCGGTGCAGGATCTTAATCGGAGCCGCTGCATACGGCTGTCCATCCCGTCTCTGTCCATCTTCTCAGTTACTGTGAGCTGATTTGTGATATTACGGGCCTTGTCATCATCTGTCGTTGGCCTGCGATCCGTGATATACCACGCTTTTCTCTATCTGACCCCAGAATGGCCACTCGATGGGATGTCTCTCGACCACCGAAATTGCGGGGGTACATCTTCTCGAACAAGGTGAGTTGTATTATTCTCCAGACTGATATCAACAGTACTTTATGATGTACTATCCTGACGTCTGATTACCCGTCAGGATCTACGTCTCCTCGCTTGATGGTCTGAGGGATTCTGACCGTAGAGAGCTCCCAACCCACGTCGGTCTCATTCTTTCGCGAACAAGACGAGCTGTCCTTTTCAGGTTCTCCACTTCCAGATCCAACAGCAATATATCACATCGTCAACAGCACGCTATCCTCGTGGACAGTAATCGTGAGTCGCTCCTGCCGAACCATCATGTTCATCACCCTTCTCCGTAGACATCTATCACGTCGACGGGGAACAGTATGGCTGGCGCCGGCCGAACACAAGCACGCCAGCGCTATTCCAGCTACATCAGCATGAACTTAGCCGAGATGTGAGCTATTTCTGAGGTGATCCGTCGAAGCTGTGCGCGACGGACCTCAGGCTGTGGACGGAACGCGTGTGGACGTCTTGGCAGATGAACGGCGTGTACAGCTCGGGTGGAAGATTGACAGCGGAGCCGCAGGCATAGTGCAGACGGAGCGCTGGTGGACAGCGAATTAGCGAGGCTGGGAGACATGCGGAGAAGACGTCAATCCTCTCGCATCTTTGCTCTCAGGCGCCTTTCTCATGATCATCTAGCAAGAGTAAAAATAACGGTCGGTGTGGTCGGACTTTGAGCGCTGAGTGCTGAGCTTCAGACCCGACTCCGGTAGGCTCTCCGGCCTCGCCTCCTCGCCCTCTCCTCCAACTTGCCTTCTACGAGTAGTATCATCTCCTCCGAGCTTTCGCGCTAGTGTTCAGCCCCTTTAGTTTATTGTTTAATCATATTCTGCATAGGACCCCCGACATTCTGCCGTAAATAGCCGAAAGTAGGAGGAGAATGGATCACGGTGTTTTTGTCATCTTGAGCGTGCATCGGAGTCTCAAAGCGACCGCCGTTGTCTTCCCCTCGCGAAGCTTTGAGTGCTCCTCATAAGTCCGTGTCGCCTGCGCGTCCTCTCCCGCAAACACAGCCTCGGTCGCCACAGCCTTCCCGACTTACTGTACCACTTCAAGGCTACAGCCACGATCGTAATGGACGCGGGGGTGCTCGACGCCGGGGTGCTCATCCAGCAGGAGCAATATATATCAGACATGCACTCTCCGCCACCCACCCAGTCTGCATTTCCGCCGTACGACCCTTACGACTTCTCTGGCATCGACGCGACGCCAAACAGCCCGAGCGCCCATCACTTTCCCCACACACCCTCCTACAACGGTTCGTATCAGAACTCCCCCTACAGCGACGCCCACTCGGATCTCTCCTACGACCCCAACGACCTCAATCTCGACCTCCAATTCATGCACGGCGCTGGGTCGGGCAGCGGTGCGCTCTTTGAGGGCATGGACTCTGGTGTAGGCATCACTGTCGAGGGCCCCGACGCGGGCGTCTACCAGGAGTATGACCCGAACGATTACGATGGTCCCGGCGGCAATGGAGGACTCCTGCTCTCCTTTGGAGCCGAGTTCGGTAGCTCCCTCGATAATGGAGATCCGAGCGGCGTGTCGGTCGCAGTGACCCCGCCCATGGACCAGGGCTCCCCGCATTCATACGACCACTCTTCGCCCGCGTCATCATACGGCGACGGAAACCGCAGTCGGGCCTCGTCAGTCTCGTCGCAGGGACACCATCACCAGCAATTCGACTCATTCCAGCAGAACACACTGTACGACCAGCGCCCATCTCCCCCACCCAACAAGCCACAGAGCCCGCCCCAATTACTGATTCCGGACCAATCGCCCAATATGCCGACTGGCTTGGGAATGCCGACGATTAACGCGCCCGACGGCGAGGGCGGTGGCATGGGCGGACCGCAATTGCATATCGTTCCAGCGACACCAGTTAGCGGAGGTGGAGTCGGTGCGGTCGTGAACGGATTCCAGGAAACGCTTGAGAGCTTGAGCAAGGGTGAGTGTCTGTTTTCAGTTTTATGATTCGTGGTTCGTTGTGTTCCATGTCCGCATCCGCGCGCCCCGGCCGTTCGCTGCCTGTTTGTGGCGTGGAAGGCATGAAGGGTTAATCTGACATGCCAGCTCCTGTGTGACCTGAGGTCACTTCACGGAGTATGGACTGATTTGCTTCATTCTCGGAGTGGATCGACATTTGTCCAAGAACAAGCCGTGAACGCGGAGGCGTGTTACCATGTGCATCTTCGTGTATCTTAGGACATTGACAGTCTGCACTGGTGCATAGCCCGAAGCGGTGCGGGGGCGGGTTGGCGCATTGTCGGGTTTCCTTGTTTGTTTGCCTCACTTGCTCCGTTTCTCCGTGTGTTGTGTGGGGATCACGCGCTAACTGAATTCTCTCCCTCTTCGGTCGACCTTCCTGGACCCGCCATTCCCATCCATCTCTGGATCTGATTCGCTCGCTGATCTCTGATCTGGGTCCGGATATATCAAACTCCTCCGACTCCCTTCCCTAATTCGCCTTCAAACAAATCTAAACATGAAACTGAAACGATCATTGCGACGTTACCATGTCGTGTCGTGGCCACGTACAAATACCCTATTCGCAACCTGCAGGTGGTAACCCCAGCATCAACGGCACCTGGCGATCCCAGACGACGCCCCCGCAGGACGCGTCCTCCGACCCGGGAACAGGTCTCAGTGTTCCATTCGGCACCGCCTCTAACGGGGGCAGTGCGTTCGTCTTCCCCAGGACACAGCCGTCGCCCGGGACAGCCTCTGCGAAATTAACTGTCAACACCTCCGACGCGCAGCCACAGCCCTCAACATCAGGTATTAACACGTCCAACCTCGGCGCGTCGTCGTCAAATAATTATCTCATACCTCAAAGCCCGAGCCGGGTGCGGAGCAAGAGCGATACGAGCTTGAGGCCGCCGATCTGGGCTGCTGGTGGGTATATGCAGCAGCAGCAACAGCAACAGCAGTATCAAGGAGTCGGGCCATCATCACGTATGAGTCAGCACATGCCGCAGCAGGGAGGTGACGGGTCGGCGGTTGATCTGGATATCGACTTGGATTTAAGCGAGGGACAGGGGGGCGGTGCGATTCGCATGTCAGACGTTTCTCCACAACACTCGCCTGAGCCTACGCATAGCTCGTTTGGCAATATCCTTCATCCATCACAGCAGCAGGGTATGCCGCATGGATACTCGTATGGCCCGCCGACGTCGAGCAGTGTGGGGAGTATGATGCAGAGCCAGGGGAGTCCGGCGTTCCTGTCTCCCGACATGGGGATCGGGGCGGCGAACTTGAGGAGGGCGAAGAGTGATAGTGGGAGTAGGATGGGCCACCGGATGGTGCGGAGCGAGGACTACTCTTCCGGGCGCAGAACGGGGATGGGCATGGATGATATGCTCGGCAGCGGGATGAACATGGGTATGGATATAGGCGGGATGGGGATGGGGATGGGCGGCGGGATGAACAATATGAACATGGGGATGTTCCCGCCGAGCTCGCACCAAGAATTCATCTCCCTCCAGCAACAGAAGCCGAGCCAGTTCCTCCATCCGAATCACACGCGGGGCGACAGCCTTAATCTACCCTCCCCCAACGGCGGTCTGCAACTACCGCTCCCCAGCATCGGCGGGCGCGGCCGCGGTGGGGGACGCGTGGTAAGCGGGCATAGTAGACGAGCAAGCTCAGGGAGCAGGAGCGGGAGGAGTCCGTATCCGTCCCCGTCGGCGAGCCCGCGACTGCCTGTCAACGCCCTCGGCAACGGCTACGACTCGTATGACGGGTACGAGGGTTACGACGACGGCGTGGGCAATGTGAGTAGGTTGGCGAGGGAGGTGGGTGGGAATGAGCTGGGGCTGGTGGGCCCTGGCAAGAGCGGGAACGGGGCGATGCCGGTCGCGAAGCAGAATGTGACGACGCATGCGACGAAGGATGCAAGTGAGCGTCGGAGGAAGGGGGAGGCGAATTTCGTGTGCCCTATTCCTGGGTGTGGGAGTACCTTTACGAGAGGGTTCAACCTCAAAGGTATGTTCTTAGCCTTCTTTCTTTGATCATGCTGTTTCTTATCCATTGCATCTAGGACATCTACGGTCGCACACGGATGATCGGCCGTTCCAGTGCAAGTGGCCTGGATGTGAGAAGAGCTTTGCGCGACAGCATGACTGCAAGAGGCACGAGGCCCTTCACCTGGGTGTCCGCGACTTCAAGTGCGGTGGCTGCCAGAAGGAATTCGCTAGAATGGACGCCCTCAACCGACATCGTGAGTGTATGGTCATCTTGCCTTCATGACCAGCCGTACTCAATGATGTCTGTAGTCCGTTCTGAGGGCGGTGCCGAGTGCCAGAAGCTGCACCAAGAAGCGCAGGAAGAGAGGGAGCGGCTGAAGGCTGCGTTCC
The DNA here is from genome assembly GCA_004369045.1 of Heliocybe sulcata. Classification (NCBI taxonomy): domain Eukaryota; kingdom Fungi; phylum Basidiomycota; class Agaricomycetes; order Gloeophyllales; family Gloeophyllaceae; genus Heliocybe; species Heliocybe sulcata. The sequence goes on along the minus strand of ML213515.1, from coordinate 474,420 downwards.
CGAAGTCTGAGCCTACCGATGCATGGTCTGGGATGGGCGGGATCATAATGTGATCTATGTTGTCGATGTACCCTGGTTATCTGTGTTCATCATGAGTACGTCCGCTTACCTCGCCTCGTAGTGCTGCTCGCTGACGTGTGCTTCAAGGTTCGGTACTGGAGGTCGCTGCCACACGCTCCCGCTATTGTACAACACACACTACAATCTTCCATGTCAATGCTTTCTCGCAATCTTCACATCAGCTCTTGATGGACTGCATCGCTTTCGGGCTTTGGTTCTTTGGTCTCTTCGCTTTACAGTACATATTCACTGGGACGCTCCATGCTCGGGCGAGTCTTTTGTTTACCTTAGTGCGGCTCGTTGACGAGTATCCTTGTTATCTCTCTGCTCCTGCGTCCACTTTGACTCCCTGTTTATTGCTGTTGCTTGTTTCCTTCCACGATCTCTTGTTCCCTGCTTGGCTGCGTAAACGTATCTATATTGTATAGTCTTGCTCTCCCGGCCTTGACATTGTAGCGTATTAGTCCGTACATTAGATAGTCGTCAGTCGGGTTCAATCGTGTCTTATTTATGTAATGAAAGAAAGAATTTACGAACGATATCTCTGGTTGCTCATGTAGCTGACGTACGCTCCTCGAACTGCGGTATCAATTGATGAGTTACGAGCGCCGAAATGTAAGGGTTGTTTCAGTGAGCAAAGAGTGCATGGTGAAGGAGTATAGAAGGCAGAATCAGCAACCATCGGTCCTTGAGACCCTGCAAGGATCCGTCGACCGGGTTTCGTACATTGCCTGCAAGTTTATGATGCACATTTGTACTATAGACGCAGCTAGTACAAGAGTGGCTTGAGTCTTCGGCATTATAACGCATGCACCAATCTCTTCCGCAGTGAGATGACCGCTACCACTTTGCTGGCCACTTTGCTCGTCATAATGTCAAGCATGTCTCCACCCTGCCTGGCCACGAGTTGAGGCGCCCTTTCTGTTGCCACGTCTCGGCCGAGGAGCTTCTCTACATCGGTGGATCCAGGCTCGATGGCTTGCGCCTTATCGATGCCCGTTTCCAAAGCAGCCTGTGGATGATGTCCGTTCTCGTCAGATGCCTTCATGGAGGCGATTATCACTTACCCATGCGACATCGAAAGCGAAATTGCGTGCATCCCATTTCTCCTGCAGAATATCAGTCATATGTTCTTAGGCATGGATGGATGCTCACTTGAATACCGAGGCCAACCGTAACGTTATGGTTGATGAGTTTTACAGTGGCGCTATCATGAGTCGGAGGCGGTCCTGGAAGACTGTGCATATGTGAGACAGCAGCATGCAATCAAAAAACGCACATCCGTCCACACTCCCATAACGCAGGGAACGGCCGAGCGGGGTTGACAATGACACCAATATTCGCATCCGCAATCTCAGCAGCAAGTATATGCGCCTCGGACGCCCAGGTGATAGTCAACGCTTTCACCTGCTGCTCGAGCAGAATCAGCCTCGCGATGATATCGGCACTGTGAACCTCCACGACCAAAGGGATCTCCACGTCTAGGTGCCTGCGTCGCGATCAACCTCGAAAGTCGAATAACTGCATGGGATTAATATTATCGTCGCGATTACCCACCTGCTGTGCAACGCGTTGTATTATGTAACCGGATTCAATGATCGCAATAAGATAGCCTCAATACACATCCGCATAGCGCTCAAAGGCCTCTCTAATCTTGAACGCATCGTTGATCCGTCCATTCTTAATCAGCGCCCATGCCTCCGGTAGGACGCTATCCAAGAAGTCCTGCTTGACCTTGATTGGTTTCCAGCCGAGCGCCCGAGACCGCTCTGCTTTACAGTACGAGTTGGTGCCCAGGAAAGTCGCCTAGTTCGCAGCCGTGGTGATTAGATATGAAATGCTCGGCAGAAATAACAAGAACGTACTCCAGCGAAGTATTTATCTAGATCATCCTTCGTAAACGGCGTAGGCGCCGCGCTGGTGGCTCGACCCGAGTCAACCAATGCCTGTCCTACAACCTGTGCAATCTCGTAGTAAGCAAAGTGCCCGTTCTCGGCAAAGTAGTAGCCATTGCGACCGTGAGCGACGCTCGGGTCCTTCCTCGCTTTGTCAAAGAGGATGAGGTAAAGGTCCGCGGCTGCAAAGGAACATACCAGTATGAGTATACAAGTACTCGGGGCAATCCGATAGGTGACAACATACTGTCTTCGATGTCAACGCATGGCCAGATGTTCTTTCCAGGGCCGACCATCCCGCTTTCTCTCCTATGCCAGCCAATCGCCAGCATACAGGGTAGCCCCATCGAATGTGGATTGCTGATACCCTTGTCGAACAGGGGGCCAGAGGCAATTCCGAAAACCATCGAGGGCAGGATGATGTGAGTTCGGACATAGCCTTAAAGGTGGAATGAGTAACTATCGCGATTGCTACCCAGGATTTATCCACCTTCGTCATCTGCTGCTGCTATGACTTCGTCAACCCATCTGTGGGGTTGTTTCGAGTCTAGAGCTTCGATCTTGGCAATGTCAAGATCCGAGTAAAGATTGTCAGTTGCGTATTTTCCCTCGGCATTATCAACAACGAGACCTAAACAGTAAGTCTCGTGTCTCAGATAATGCATGAGCTGGGTTTGGATGCGAGACTTACCAGTCCCAGACTAGAATGACCGAAACGTAAGTATAAAACAACCAGTGATATATGCAAAGGGGACCCACCGTGTGGATAAGGATAGGCGCATTGCCAGTCTCGGTAAATCTCTTCCGAAGCCCCTTCAAGATGGCCTTAGCAGCGGGAAGGTCATCGCAGTCAGCCTGCCATGGGACGTCATCTTGAAGGTCAGCTATCAATCCAGTCATAAAAGAGGCGGCATACGCACAATTGCAAAGACGACGTCCGATGAGGCCGCCGCAGCTTCCAACTTGTCCAACTCAGAGTGCGAGCCCAAGAGGACCTTCACGCCGAATGTCTCGAGCAAGTTGGCTTTCTCAGCACTGCGGACAAGCGCGGTGATCTCGAACGAGCTTGCTTCGGGATGGCTAAGTAGGCGCTGGAGCACTGAGCCTCCCAGGTAGCCTACACGTGATGGTTAGAATGGCGCAAAGAATATGGGTGATGAAAAGCGTACGGACCTGTCGCTCCAGTCAGAAAGATGCTCGTCTTTGCCGTCATTGTCGCGGATCTGAGCTCGTACAACACTTATTATGCTGCATTGAATGCCCATTTTATACGAGGAGTTCCTTCCCATAAGCTTTGTGCCTTCTCGATATTCGTTCGTATGTTCAAGCTTGGGATTGTAAGCAATGTGTCGCAGTATTAGTGGGGGAGGATCACTTACAAATGGGGGTTATTCAGCTTATTCCCGACTCGACCGCAGACTGACGGCAGGCGCCGGCCCGGCGGACTCTTGTACTTGCAAGCGCGACTCCATTGTATCGCTGTTGGGGTTAGATGGGTCTTTCGAAGCTAAGTACTCTTCCATGCATATGCCGTGATGAAAGCTAGAAACTTATAGAAGCAGTAGGAGTAACCCGCGGGAGACATTTTCACCCCCGGCTCCCATCGATAATCCAGCACTCACTGAATAATGCTTTCCGGCAAGAGAGAAGGGAAGTTGAGGATACGAGGATTGCCGTTCCTAAACTACGGCTTACCTTCCGAACAGAGCTCAGAAAGTCGAATCGGCTGCGCGTCAGCTGGGAATCTGTGACCTTCTGTACGGCACTCTGGGCGACCGACGCTCGCGCTCGAAAGACGCACTACATAGAGTTCTATTCATCCTTCAAGGAATCAGTATTTTCTACATTCGTTTCGCAAAGCATAGGCTTCTTCACGGACTCCCAACGGCAAGCTTTGTAGCGAGGTCGGCCAGTGGTAGGATAGAACAAAGAGGTATGTAGACGACGTACCGGTATTGATCGGCTCGAACGATCCACACATCAGCGAGGTGCGTCCGCCTTCATCCGAGCATCAAGTATTCGCAGCGGCGGGACGGGAAGACATTAAATTTTGTCTCGCGAAAACCGTCTTCATTCTCTGCAGCATCCGAATGGTCTCGTTCAAAGTTCGGTCGATGCGTTGCTCATTATCCTCGTCTTCGGCGACTTCAACCGTCTCGAGATAAGGGAACATAGTGACCAGCAATTCAGCTGCCCTCAGCATAGAGATCGGCTCCCAGCGACCGTAGGCGGTCAGCCGTTTCAAGCGATGTACAGAGATGAGCGGAGCGCGGGTCACTTGAACGTTGAGATTGAGAGGTAGTGCGAGGGTGGTGAGTTTCAGGCAGCTGGTTGCGAAAGCCGCGAGAGATCCAATGGTCGGGGTGCTTGGGGCACCTTTACAAAGCCAAGTAAACTCGCGTATCCGTGGCCAAGCTTGAGCGACGGCCCATACCTCGTCATCAGTTATTGAGACAATGAAGCCCTTCAATTTGACGTTGAAGGTCTCAAGGACCTTGCATTTCGTAAAGGGCAGGAGAAGTCGCCGTCCTTCGAGCAGCGTATCCACCGATGGCGGAATCTGAGTTTTGCGATTTGGCCCGACTTCGAATTCCACTAGGCGCGGGAAAGCCGCATTGCAGAACATTGATTCCATGGAGTTGTCGGGAGTATCGATCGTCAGGTTAATCCAGTCTATGGAACTGTTCTGAAGAGCGGCCAATATCCTCGCCAAATCACGGGGAACGCCACAGAGCCCGATCGCGGCAAGACAACGAAAAGGGGCCAGGACCGTATCTCTGAAAGACAGGCGCGAGGTGTGAACACATATATGTGCTAGTTCATTGAGAGCTCCGAGAGAACTCAACAGTTCAGAGCTGCAAACAGCCACATCGGCCCTAGGATGCTTGAAAGCACTGAAGGACTGCAAAGATTTGAAGGGTGTTGCATCGACGATAGGTAATTCGGCTCGAAGACCATAGAAATGCAGTCCCTTCAATGCCGGACTGGAGGCGGCTAGACTGTCCAATATGACCTCTGTACCCGAAATCAAAGCGTGCGCGTCCAATTGTAGAGACAAAGGCGAGGCTTCCGTACTAGACTGTAGATAAATACTGACACTCTCCAGAGTCGAAGCTATGAACGGCGCAGGCAACACCACTGGCGCTCCCAACTCCCAGCTGAGAGCTCGAAGGCCAGGGAAAATCGGAGTCCCTAAGAGCACTGACAGACGGTGGAAGACGAACTGGTCCATGTTCTGGAGGTCGGTTGCTGCACATTGGAACAGTCGGACACGACCAGCATACCACTCGAACCGCTGCAGCTCTTCTGTGCTTATCTGACCACGTAACACCTACCGTAGCGGTAAGTATAGCCTCAGCGTGGTGGTTCTATCCACATCACGCACGAATTTGCCATCCAGTTGGCGAAAATTGGATAGAAGGCGCAACATCGGGAACGGAGAATGGATCTGTTTCCATAGGATATCCAGCGAAGGGTCTTTGAACGTACGACAGGTGAGCACACAGCTGAGCAGTGTGTTGCGCCGGTCGGGAGGCTCCCGAGTAGTGCGGGAACAATTTGCCAAGTCGCCAACATCCGTCGACTGCCACCGGGGATTATCGAAAAAAGACAGGATGAGGCGCAGCACGTCTTGCTGCCTCAAAGCTGCATGCATATCCGGTCCTGTCCTTGAGAAATCCAGTCCGTGTTGCAGTTGGGCGGCGCAGCGGAGAGTATGGTAGTGGTTGATAAGATACAAGTTGTGGCACGGCGGCTAGTGCGCGCGGCGCCGTATTCATGTCTAGATTATTCTTAATTCTTACCTATCCTGCATTCGCATTCCTCGACAACTCTTTGGCACGGTCATCCTCGACAATTGACTCTCATGTCCAAACGGAAAATTGCAGAGGTTGATGAGGCCATTCCTCCCAGCAAGAGGATACGCGGGACCAAGGAGGAACTGGCTTATCCATCTGTCTCCAAAGCATTGCAGGTCAAACCCGTTCCCTTCCAGCAACCAACATCTCTCTTGACGTTCTCGTATACACCATCTCATGATTTGGTATGGGATGACTCCGCAATGAGGTATTATGCGGACCCGCCGCGCGGTGCTGAACTGGGATACGGATATGAGAGGTGGATCAAGAGGCCTGAAGAGAGAGGTCGCATCGACAGCTTGCTCAAGGCGTGGACGAGAGCGAGGGATAGGCAGGGAGGCATGCCCGAGATTGGCGTGGTCTCTTGGAGAGGCGTAATGACCAAGTGAGCAGAGGTCTAGCATATTGTGTATTATACACTCGTATTGACAGCTATGGGAGGGAGAATACTGACGGCCCCGTACGAAGAGCGGGACGGCTGGGATCTAAGTGTCATGTACCTCAACGGAACGCTCTATCTCGAAGAGCATTCATCCGAAGAGCGGCTCAAACAGAAGTGCGTACATTTCACCACTTGATTACGCATATTTATACCTTTCCGTAGGGAGGACATGAACCCACGACAACGCACCCAGACGTACTACGGCTACGCGTTTGAGTCGTGGTGCACCTCCTCCAAACTCGACGGTCAAGAGTCTCTGTCGGATCGTCCATCAGGCTGGGGTGGGGATGTAGACACGAATGTCCAATGGTGCAACGTTGTCAAGACAAAACTAGGCGATATCAGAATGGTCATTGGCGGGGAGGTGGACTGTATTCGAGGTACTCAGTTCGGAAGGTTTATCGAGCCCCATAACTCAAACGAGTTTTCAGGTACAAGGAAAGATGCCTTCGTAGAGCTTAAAACCTCTTTATCTATCCGTGATCAGAGAGACGAAGCCCGCTTCGAAAAGTGCGTATATCAAAACGCATATCGACTTTCCATACCTAAACGCCATTCGAATCTCAGGAAGCTGTTGAAGTTCTACTTCCAATCCTTTCTCCTTGGCGTCCCTGTAAGCTTCTTCTGCTGCCTTCTGTCCGCGATACTGATACCTATGCATGTACCAGGAAATCATAGTCGGCTTCCGCACCCCAAGTGGCCGTCTAACCACCATCCAATCCTTCAAGACCATCGAGCTCCCGCGCCTCATCCGCGGGAAACCCGGGGCCTGGGACCCACAACTGTGCCTGGACTGGGGACAGCGGTTCCTGTCTCACCTCAAGACAGTCGTCCAACAAGAGCCCGAGAACTCTAACCAGGTCTGGCGCATTCGGTTCATGCCCGGGAAAGGGGTGAGCTTGTCGGCGTTGGACAAGGACGGTGTAAAGGACGTTGAAGCCGGCGAGGAAAGGGTAGGATTTCTGCCGAAATGGTTTTGGGAGCAAGAGATGGAAACGACGACGGGTCCAAATGAAGAGAGGGATCCTACTCTAGAACCAGACACACGACATCAGACCTCCGAAGCGCACAACGCTGCGTTTCCGCCTCCGCCATCAGCGAATCTGCGTAAGGAGCTACCCGCTGGTTGGACTATCTGATCTTGAATACATAATTTGTACGCAAACCAGTTACTCGTTCACAGTAAATGAGATTTCCGCGTGCGTGTGCCTTCGAGAGATTAACCGCTGTCAGATTGGCTGGTCGGAAATTAACAACTCTCAGATCGAACAACATGGAGATAGACAGCGCTCAGATCAGCCAAAGATGTGAAGAACGGAAGTCGCGACTCTTCCGCGTGGTTTTATTGCGCATTTTCTAGTAAAGTACGTAACGACGTCAAGAATTATTCCATATCAGATTGTACACTCATAGCGTGATCATACGTGATGCTGTCCAGAGAATCCGTGCGTATACCTCCAAACATGAGAGAAAGACACAAATGAACGCGGCCGTCGAACCAGCCAACAGAACGACGAGACGCGTCATCTTCATCCTCGTCCACTTTCATGTCTTCCCCTACGAAAGCTTTTCAAACCGCAGAGCGGATCGAGCCGTTGGTGCCCACGCGCTTGTGGCCACCGTTGATGAGGATCGGCGAGAGCTGCAAGAACAATACAAGTCAACACTCATGACCATAGAGTACCATAGCACTCCTTGGACGTACACGAGCAGAGGAGGGGTATGCGCTGGCGATCTTCTCGGCGGGAATCGTCGAGTAGTACGACTCGAACACGACGTCGCCGTTGGTGTTCATAACGGGGTTGCCGAGCGTGAAGTTGCCGAGGCGCGGGATGCACGCCTGCCAGACCGTGCAGAACTCGGTGCGGAACTCCTCCTCGAGGTCCGCGAGGCTGACGCTGGAGATGACCTTGCTCTTGAGGTCCTCGCCCAACGCACGCGTGCGCGAGTCGTTGGAGGAGTAGACCTTGGGCAGGGAGCCGTCCAACCTGACTGAGAGCACGCCGTTCTCCATGACAAAGGTGAGAGAAGGGCTCCAGGTGGCGCGGGTCTCCATGCTTTACGAGGCCAAATTAGTCTCTGCACATCGAGGAGCCGGTGTGCGACGTACCTGCCGGAAATGCCGTCCTTTGGAATGCTCTTGATGCTCAGGGTACCGGACATCTGGATATTGGGCCTGCCGATCTCGATGTAGAGCTTGTTGATGATCTCGCCTGCATGCACCGATGAGCGAGCGTTCATTAAAAGTAAAGCATAAAGACGTACAAGAGATGTCGTAAGTCTCCGTGATCTTCTCCTGCTTGCGCAGAGTCCACTCAGCGAACAAGTTATTACCCTCAATCTTGAACTGCAAGGAGCGACCTTCAGGCGACTCAACGAACGCAGTCAGCGCCTGGTTCCACAAATTACCACCCGCAGTCGGGAACGCGATCTTGGACAGCTTGTCATTAATCGAGTCAAAGAGGCGAAGGATGTGCTCCTCCAAGAACGTCTTGCGCGACACGAACAACGCGTTCTTGTTCGCGTTCTCGAATGTCAGGTCGTACAGGACCTTGACGGGGTCGATGGGGAACGGCCTGAAGCCGCACATGCCGACGATGATGAGCGCAGGCTCCGCGCTCGCGGGCACCTTGTCGAAGTTGTACCGCGTGACGTCGAGCTTGGCGTAAGTGAAGCCCTTGACTCCGGTGAGGATGTAGTCCGCCGGCGACGTCCCAGGCTTGGCAACAGGCGTCGTAGCCAAGACGTGCTGGCCGTTCTCAACCAGCTGCTTCGAGAAGCTGCTCCACATGTTCTGCAGGAGCCCGCCGACGGTCTGGAGATCGTTGTCGTTGGCGAAGGTCAAGAGCTCTCCGAGGTTGGAGAGGTCGATAACCGACTCGGCGTCTGATCACATAGTCAGATACCTCTCAATGCATACCAATAAGGAGATGCTTACGCTCAAAGTCCAAGCAGAGGTGGTGCAGAATGGTGTCAGGGACGTGGAACCTAAAGGCCGAGAGGGGCGCAATCTTCGACCACGCCTCCTCATCCGAAGTCTTCACCGGGACCTCAAACGCAAACGCAAGGTCCTTGAACACAAACGAGCTAGATAGATTACCATCGTCAAACTTCATACTACACATGCATAAGGGCCAATCAGCGTACCTCGCCAGCGACGAACCACTCAACTCCTTGGGGCAAATCCACACGAGCGCCTTGTTATCCGACAGCAGCCGCACGCGGATCGGGCCAAAGTGCGCTTGGAACGTCCTGCCATCTGCGAGGCGGTGCGTCCACGAGTACGTGCCGCGCACGTCCGCCTGCTGGAGCGCCTGGAACTGCTGCACGAGCGAGTAGCGGTCGACGACCTGCACGTAGTCGAAGGAGTGCACGTGGGGCGTGTTGAGCAGCCCGAGGCGTTGCGCGTCCTTTGAGATGATCCCGCCGAAGACTTCCGAGTCGAAGCTGGGCGTGACGTCTTCGATGCCGGCCATGGCTTTCAAGATCACGTCGTTGCAGAGGATGGCGTATTTCTCCAGGAAGGAGATGATGCGGTCCCGGCGGTGGTGCAGGATCGCGTCGAAGACTGTTACGAGCCTGGCGTGGAGGTCTGAGCAAAATTAGTTAGCGCGTCATATAATGAGGGATGGAATCGATGCCGTACCTTCATAGGCGAAGTAAAGCTCGATCTTTGACGGGTTCCGGACGTTAACCTTGAGGGTGAAGGTACCATCGATGCGGTCAATCATACTCCTGGAGGGGGTTTAAAAATGATGCACGTGTCCCTCATAAACAAAAACACGTACCACGCGAGCCCGCGCTTGGTGAACAGGGTACCCTCAGTGATAGCCATGCGCAGGAACACATCATTCCCTGAGATATAAAGCTCGGGAATGCCGAACTTGACGTCCAGGCGCGTATCGTACTCCTCGATGGACCACTCCGACAAGCAGATCGACTCGGACGTGGGTTTGCCATACGGGCGGGAGGTGTTGAGAGCCGTCAGCGTCGCCTTGAACCAAGCGAGGCGCAGGCGCTGGTTGAAGGGACGAACGTCGAACTCGGGGAGGGGAGTGGGAGCGCGAACGGAGGGGGTGCGGGGGCTGAAGGGGGAGGTCTTCTTGAAGTGCTGCAGGGTGTACAGCATGTTGTGACCCTCGTCCTGGAGGTACCTCAGGTATTGGGAGAAGTAGAAGCGGAGAGGTTCGTTCAAAGGAGAAATGATGACGGGGCCTGGAGCGCAGGCTGGTAAGCAACTAGAATACATCGCACAACCGCTATGCTTACCAGAAAGATCCAAGATGATTACATTGATGGTGTGGATACCCAATTCGGACGGGACGTAGCCTGCTTGACGGCTCTCGAAGTTGATCTCAAACTCGACATGGACAAAGTCTGGCGTCACATTGCGGCTGAAAAAGGCCGATAAATACATGCCAACCTCTGTGACTACGAATCGGCTTACCCTGAGCGGAGTAGCTTATACTCCGGGTTATAGTAACTATCCTGGTTAACGCGCAGACGCAGGCGCAGCTTCGTGGGGGTGATAAAGTCGACGATTTCGGGAGTGTCAAAGCGGAAGTAGCAAGTGGCATCCTCGGTGGTAGTGCTGTTGCCGGTCAGATAGTAGTATTCGCCCAGAGCAACATGGCCGCGAGCGACCTCGTCGACCTTGAGCTGGCCACCGAGGCGACCGATGGCCTTCCTAGCATTTTGGTGTAAAGCACTGAGCTGCGAGTTGAGGTAGCGCAGGTTGTACTCGGACTGGTACTCCAGGTCCGTTTTGTCAAAACCGATTATGGGGCTGAAGTTCATAATTTTACACGGAGAAGAGTGTCAAGAGAAATAAGAGGTGAAGGGCCGGAGACCAGTCGGGCGGATGTCCTGGCGAAGCGGTGGGTCGGAGGGGCCTTTATAAACGGAAGGCAGAACAAAGAATTGGATCTGATAAATGTCGAGATCCAAGATCGTCATCGCTCTTGGTAGCCGATATTCGAGACCCCAGGTAGGTTCTGCCATCGGAGAACGAGGCTTCCATGCCATCGGTCAAATGCAAGATCATCCGAGGAAGTTCCCACCGCTTCGCTCGACAGTGGCGTCGGTTGTCCTTTCAATGCCGGATGTGTCGCGGCTGGACATTCGGTGCGAGATTGGTTCCGCGTTGTATATTACAGGAGAAATACATACCGATGACTGCGACGACATTCAACGCACGGATATGCACTGAACGGAGAGGATCCGCTTAAGCGGCGGGGCGCATCAAGGGCAGCACAGGCACGGAAGCTCGCAATAGAGAACTCGTGTAACCAGCGCGGCACAGCCAGAGCGCAGGGCGCACCCCGATTGGCTGCCAAGAATAGAGGCCACTTATGACCGCCAGCTTTCGAGAAGCGCGGAGTCCTTTCTGCACCGACTCTGAACCAGTCGCTAGCGAGCAGCCTCGAGCAGCTGCAGCGAGGCTCGCTTACCAGGCCCAGGCGTATCCGCCAAGCGCGCTGCATGGAGTCAACGGAGACGATTTTTCGGTAGAGAGTTCATCCAAATACTGGAAAAATGACATCTACTGCCAACGACATCACAGGGCCAGCGAGCACAAAGGTGCGCAGGCTGGAGGGCACCACAGACAGCAGGTTCAGTCGTCACCGAGCCTGCCAGTGTTACCCGACCGCGCCGCAGCCTCCAGGCAATGTCGTTCGTCGGAAATATTTGACCGGCTCAGGGAACTGTCGAGATATGGTAATGAGGGGGGCGATGACTGGGGTGGTAACACTGGCTTCCCTCACAGCCCGTAGCAGGCGCAAATCCCGCAGATCCCGGACGGAAGCACCCGACGCCGCTTCTGAGTAGGAACCAGACACTGGTGCATCGCTACGAACGTCTGAGTTCATCACGCATTAATTGAACGGGTTTCTAGGTATTCGTACTGAAGACTCTATCCCCGTGATATGTTCTCGGTGCGTCTTTCGCAGAGAACTGCCGAAGCCGGCTTCGTCGCATCCTGGTTTAGAATGAAACCGTTGCTCATCGACGATTTCTGTCAGGAATTAGGCAACCGTCAAGGTCGTCATGTGAATGCGCTCTTGCTCGTAGTCGGGTTCAACCCATGGAAGACTGCTCCATGAGGACCAGGGTCACATATACTGTAACAGGTATGTCCGTATTCTCGTACCTATGTCAGACGCATAATGGCATAATGGGACGAATAGGATCGCATATCTCGGTTCCTGACCCCGCACTACATATAGCAAAACGAACCCCGGCGTCTGACTCGCTCCGACGCAGCATAATTAAATCTGCGTACATGGTAAGCGGTTTTTCCAGGCTTCCGATCGTACGACCCCGATCCAACTGCAATCACGCGGACAAGAGGTCAAAGTTGAAGGTTGTATTCATCGGTGATTGCGCGGGACTGATGTATTTGTGGACTGGCAATGTAGCTTCGTTTGGTATAAAGTTGTCAATGCCACAAGCTGCTATCGCTCGGTATCGAGACAAGGTCGCGGGTCCGGGCATCCACCGTGATACATGTGCAGGTATACTCTGTTCGCTAGCGCTTGTTCGGCTTGGCTGTCCTACAAGTCGGATACTGACAATGTTGCATATGTGAGCTACTCAGGCTGCGCCGCTCTCACCGATATCGCAGGCTCACCTTCCAGATAATGGAAACTCCCCGGTCCATGCGACGATGCGTAACAGCGCAGGACGCCATATAGGGGCCTGCTCTTCGGCAGCGCTGACGGTTCTTCGGTTCCTCTTGACCTGAAGATATCTCTCCTGCGCAAGCAATGGCAGCAGGGCTTGCGTTCCAGACAAAGCAAGATCATGCCCGTCATCGAGCCGGAGCTAGTCGTCATCCGGGCTTTCCGTCATTCACCAGGCTGGTGCAGCGTGTGGTGCCTTCCTAGCGCAGGTCGACTCTACGACGTCGAGTGCCTTCCCCGAGATCCCAACGGACGTGCGGATACCGTCTGGGTCCGACAACGCGAGGCTGCCCCGAGCCGGCTTCCTACACACAGGACTCAATGGACCAATGACTGCTGCTCGAGGCCTCGACCGCGACCTCCTTTGTCTTCAGAGCGCAAAATCTTCGACAAAGGGAAGACAGGTCCCGGTCCTTCACTCGTCGGCCGGTCCATTGTTCGACTCTCCGATCATCTTTCTTCGGCTTAATGCCATGTTCGGTGTGGCGACATATCCTTTGAACCTTACAAAGGATTATCACTCGTCCCGTCTGCAGGATACAGTCGAGTCCTCCAAGGCAAAGACCAAGGCCGGGCAGAGCGGCTACCCTCACAGTCCTCGCCTGCAACACCTCTATCGGACACTCACCGGAGAATGCGCACTCACATTTAGAGTGATCATGAAACACCGATTCGACAACCCCGATTAGCTTACGCTCGGCACACTGATGGGACGCTTGTCCAGCGCAACCATCAACTTCCTCGCCGTGCTCACACGGAGCGTGCTGGTCCCCGACTTCACCTGACCGGACGTTCCCACCTTCCACGCAGGACCGCTGGGCTGTTGTCATCGTCACCGGCGTAATTTATCGGTGGATTCTTTGCATCTGCTTCGTTCCCATCATTACCTTCTAGCCCGCGCGAGGATCGGATCCGAGTCTGACTTGGATTACAGCTCTGAGCTGGAAGGCCTCGTACGGTGTGCGTCGTATCCCTGTGTCCTTCTTTTCTCCCAGCGCGAGCACGGACCATGTTAGAGTGGACACTGCCCTCTCGAACTTGCTTCATTGTAGAACAATCCGCCGGATATATATGGCGCAGCTGGATGGACTAGGTATATCCCTCGTACCATATTCTTAGATGTCAAAACTGCATGTCACCTCCGTCGGTTACGATCAATCCAAGAAAATGCAATCATGTATTCCCCGCCACCAATAAGTTAATACAACAGATCTAGACGTCTGCGTGCCAAAACAAAACAACAGGGAAAGACGACAGCGCAAGATACGAGACGACAATGAAAAGAAGCCTTGACAGCACTGCATCAAATAGCAAGCACAGTATGCTTCACCTGGATGTTGAAGTTGATCCCAGTCGAGCGCGCGGAAGATTCACGCTGGTCCACAACCTTGCGAGCAAGTTGCGCTCCAAGACGAGCAGCCTCAATCTCGTTCTCCGGGGGAGGCCCGGCGTGGAGGACGAACAAGCGATCGGACAAGTCAGCCAGCTGGATTATTCGGAAGTGGTTCTCACCCGCGACGATAGAAGACGTCACGTCCAAAGGCGGACCATTCTCGCTCTGAAGCACGTCGCGTCATTTTCTACGATCTAGACGATTGTGAAGCACGCGCACCATAGACTCGGCAAACCATACGTGCTTGTTTGACTGGGACATGTTCATGTCAACCATGAGTGAACCTCGCGGAGGCCACTCTGTGACGACCTGGGCCATTATTTTCGCGACATCTTCGGGAACAGCCTGATCGCCTGGCAGTCCTTGCAGTGCCGCCTCGACCAAGCCCCTGGGTAGGCAGAGCAGCCGGACACAAACGTGAGTGTCATCAGCGCTGAAGATGCAGATAGTCAGAGCAGCGGCTTAGCATGGCAGTTCAAGCACTTACTCGAACTCCTCGTCACGTCGGGTCCACCGGCGAGCGGCTGCAGCGACTTCCTCGGAGACAGTGAAATGGCATTCGAGAATGTCTGAATGTTCCGAGCCTAGCTTAACGAACCACAGACCTGGAACTTGACAAGTCTCTTGATCATTTGTGCTCGAGCGCGACTGCGTAATATACTCAGTTCGCCCAGTGAGCGGCGCTTCTGAGAGACTGACCTTCGTCGCTAATCCCGTTGACGAAGGTAGAACGGCGGGAGAACTGAGTATATGCTTCGCTTTGTCCAGAAGTGACAGAACGGAAGGTGACAACCGGTCAAACTTCGGTGCAGGGAGGTTGGGATCATAGAAATCGTCTCTCCCACCATGAGCTTGTACCCAGGTTGCCGATGAGCTTGACCGTTGGGAGGCAGTCGAGACATCCACATCCATGGCAGAAGTTTTCTCTACACCGGAGGTCTGATGCTCTGCCTGCGTAAAATTGCCGACAAGCGTCGCATGGCTGTCATCCGAGCAGTTCGTCCGTTTCCTCGAACGGGGCTCCCCATTCTCAGCGGCCTCCTCCAGCGGCCTCTTGGTCGTCTCCGTAATGACAGCTGAGCTTACAACGCGAGATTCCTCCGCATCCAGCCGCTGCTGTCTATCGTCCAGCTGCCGCGCAACTGTCACGGCCTGCTTCATGAAGTCAAGGCAGCGTTCATCGTACAAGACTGTCTTCTCAACATGCTCTTTGTGGAGGATCGCATCGGGGTGCTGAACTGAGACGTTCTTGACGATTAGAACAAGTAGCTCCCGTCGAGTCGCCTTAATAACAGCCGGTGCGGCCGACTCGGATTCTTGTAGAAGCTGGGTCGACATGAGATTATCGATATTTTGAACTATACTCTCTGCAGTGTGCTGCGGGCCGGTGACATCATCGTCCAGGATCGAATTTTCCGCAGTTCCCTCATCTGCAGGAACTGCACGTTGCTCGGTAGTTTGCGCACTTCCAATTACTTCGAGTGTGCGATCCACGGATTTGTTAAGAGGATTTCCGACGTCGGGCATGTACTCATTCACCGAAACATCTTCTGCCACAATGGTAGGCCGCGGAAGTCGAGAAAGAGCATCCTGCTCAGCAGGGTCTATCGAGGTCGAAGACGGGGCGTTGTTTACAGCCTGGCTGACAGATGTACGGCTTGGAAGGTCTGCCGGAGCAGTCCCTTCGAGCGCCGAATGAGACAGACCAACCGCGGCTTGCAAAAGCTCGGGTTTGGGAGGTGCACACTCGTCAGCCGTGCTCTCTTCTTCATCATCGTCGATCTCGTGAACCACAGGCTGAACGGATCCAGTAAGCCTTCTTATGGCAACAATTATCCCGCAAGAATCTATCAGACATACCTCCTGTTGCAAAGTCCCTTCAGCCACCTCACCTTCCTCATATTGGGCGTCCATCCATGAATCCTCACCTTGACCCTCTTCCTCAGAACCGGAAGCCATAGTTAGGTCAATGACTTCTATAACGGACTGAGAATCCCAGTCTGGGTCCGTTTCGGGAAGCGGTGTCTCTTCTCGCTCGTGCGCAACACGTTCCAGCAAGGGCTCCCTCTCGGACGCGTATTCCGGTCTCTCGAGCTTCACACCAATCCTCTGCGCGAGGGGAATGCTAGTCGTAGGTGGCATAGCAATCCGCTCTTGCAGACTTCGTCCGCTTTGATCTTGACTTCTCTCTGGCTCAATACGATCTAGCAGCGAATTGCGACGATAGGCTGCGCCAGCGTTCGCCTGGGGCTCTTGGTAGTCGTCCATCCTGTAGTCGTCGTCGTGGTTGTGGATATTGCGGTCTTGCCTGGCATCTGGCTCCCATGACCTGTCATCTTCACGTCTGGCCCTTTGTTCAGGGTAGACCCATTCAGAGTATGCCGGAGGACGGGAATAGCGACGTGGATTTTCCCAACGGGGTTCTATGTACTGATATTGATGAGAAGGGTCATCGCGGTTTGCCATAACTGCCAGGGTTCCAAGATTGGATGTAGAGGTCGAAGAGCATGGAAGACGCTGAGCTAGTATACTTGAGTATATGATGTTGGTATGGAGAAGGAATTCAAGTGAGACAGATGCCCATTGCGAGCCGCGCGTAAGGGCGCGTTAGCATCGGTGGCAGGTACTAAGCGCGGGCATGATCCAACGTAACAGCGGAATGTATACTGCGCGATGGACCAATTAGAGATACAAGCATTATTAGTAGCGAATAGAAACGTGAATGGTAACAGCAAATATAGCGTCCATCTCTACATCATGATCATGATCAACAGCACATTAATGGATCGATAGACAGGGTCCATGAAAGCGTTCTACGATGGCTCTGCTGTCAGGAAGCCGACCATACAGGAGTCGAGCATGAAATCCGCGTTGACCCATGCATGTGTTAGCACTGAAGGGGATGAGTGGTTGACGGCGCAGAGAACATTCACACTCACTGAACAGCTTAGTCCCATCTCGACCGGCGACTCGCATCAGCTCCTTCTCGCCACCAGGATGGAAGGGAAGGTAATGCGATATATTGTACACCTTGCCATTGATGGCTGTCCAAGCATCCTCACGCTTGTTGTGCTTCTTCAGCTCAGACGGTGGCACGCGGACTAGCGCATCTACGCCCTGACTTGAAGGTCAACGTCAAAGCATAGGAGGACATGATCCGCGGAGCGCACCCGCAGATTCTGTCCTGACGACTTCAACTTTGCCCAATCAAGCGGTCCATAACCCGGCGCGAGCGCCACCTTGTCCCTCTTCCTCGATGGCTTCAGGGGAGGCTTGGTTGTACTAGGCGGCAGTGCCAATAAACCACTCGAAGAGGACTTCGTGCCTGAGCCGGATATACCAGGCTTTCGAGCTGCTAACGATGGTTGTGGTGGTGGAGGCATCAGCTCGCAATCGGTGAGAATAGTGGGGATCGAGGAAGATGCGCGCTGAGCACTCGCAGGAGAAGGGAAGGCAGGTGGCCGGTCATCATCGGAGTGCTCATCCTTGACGGTCTCGTCGTCTGAATCGTCCTGAGGCTCAACTACCTCGAGTCTCGGGGCATCTGACTCAGATTGAGCAGGCGCTGCTGATAAGCCCGACCACAACCAGTTCCGTAGAGCAGCCATACCACCAACAGCGAGCAGCGGTAAGGAATGAGTATCGAGAGTCTGGAAGAGAGTCAAGAAATCGATTACCAGAGTAACAGCACGTCGGGCACGGTAATGATACCACTGCACTAAAATAAAAAGAAAAAGAAAAAGAAAAAAGAAAAAAGGGAATTGGCTCAAAGAGCCATGTGGCATATCCGGATGTAGTCCACTGTGGCTGGTAGTATTCAGTACCTCGCCTTTGAGCTCGTAATACCATGGTAATTTGAGGAACTCAGAATCTATATGATCAAGGCATTCTGTAACTCTTGTTTCTGGGCCCTAGTTTCCATTTTTTTCTCCCGGTCTTCGACCGGGCAACATACCAGTGCCCAAGCTTCACAGAAGCCGGAGGCTGGAAAGCCAGGGGAAAAATAAGCTGCATAAATACAACAGTATGTTTCTGGCACTCAATATCACTAGAAAGGCACTCCATAACTCTCCTCGAGGTGCTCTGAGCGGGAAGGCGAGAGGGCGGACACGATGCTTCCCACGGTTAGAACCCCGCTCGATATCAAGGGTGGCTGAAAGTGCAATGCCTCCTATGAAGCTCTGTTGCACAGCTTATTCTCATACATCTTATTCATTAGATACATAAGGTGCTATAAACACTATACCAATTTTTTTCTCGTTTTATTACGAGTTGTAACTCGTCCTATGGGTCACCTATGATATTGAGCGGAGTACGAACTATCCAAGTCAGTCCGGCAAAATCCGCTGTGCTCCAGCAACGTTGTCGCTCTCACAGCAGCCACGGTACGCACACGCTGACCAGCTGAAGGCTAGGGAATGTATTATAGCCCTCGCAATATTTTAGTTTATAGGTTCTTTAGGTCCTTTTAACAGTTTCCACGTTCTGTAAGCTCTGTGCAAGGCAGTTTCCGCGTCGCCACTAGCCACGTGAACTTCCCTATTTTGGATTGAAACTCCGCTCAATATCATTATCAATATCATGCCTGGGAGTGAGTAACGCCCCGCACGTCGAAATGCGTGGCTGAGTTCGCTTCGGGACTATATTTGGCGTGAGAAACGATGATTGTAACAGAAAAGTCACAGACGTGACCGACACTCATATTGTGGCACGCACGACACCCGGAGCTTGTGGCATTGTGGCATAACCAAGTCACAACACCGCGAACGGCCCACTACAGTTCAACAGGTCCCGGCGGCACTCACATCTGTGGGAAATCAGTTCTATGGAAGCACGCCGTCGTTCAGCGGTCCCTGCTGCGCGCCGGGGTGCTCACTTAAGGGCAGACTGGTCGCGACGAGCATGGACGCTGGCCAGACTGAACCAACTGAGTGCACAGAGCACATGGTGGCATATGTTCCTCCACCAGAGACCTGGCAGGTAACGGGCGTTCCAGCGTCCCTCGATGAACAAACTTGAAAAAATCTGTCATTAGCGGCGCCTCGAAGAGTAAGGCGTACTACGACTAATCACAGACCTCGTTCAATGTAAACTAGGGTACTTTTGATGATTTCAGTTTTGCCAGAACACATCGTAAGGCAGGAGGCCTCCTTGATCACCAGGCGTGCTTGGCCAGTTCTCAGACATCGTAAACAAGAATAGCAAGCTTAAGGACGTACTGATTAGCGAAGGGAATCTTGAATGAGCCTTGGTCCCACGCACGCATCGGAAGCTGCGCCATATTATCGGTCAATTCCAGTATCGCGTGCGAGTCGACAGACCGCGAAGGCCGAAGAGTCGCTGTGTTCCAGCAGCCGGGAAATACACTAAAATTTGCCAGGAGATATAGGCATAAGGCTGATAGTGCAAGGAGCTGATCCCTCGGATGAAATGGGCACGCTCGTCGGTTTGGTCTTCGACGTCCCATGCGGGGTACCTATGGGGAATGCGGTGGTACCGTACCTGCGAATGCTAGGTTTTGCTTCACATCCTTCGGTGGACGATTAGGCCTACGACATTTTCTTATCTGCGGGGACTGAATGCCAGAATATCCTCTCCAAAAGCAAAGTGAGCACCTCACAGCTGGGTTCACGCGCGGTAAGGACATGCTGAGACCAGTCGTCAAAACCGTACAAAGCTAGGCAGTTTCCTCAATGAAACCGCTCGAACAGTGAAGAATATCATACGAACAACGGGAGCGACAGCCGAGTATCACCACCATACATTTCCCTTCATCAGCCTCCTCCCAGTCCTTACAACCTTCGCGCTCCTAACCTCTCCCTCCGGCGTCATATCGGCCCCAACGTCCACGGTTCCACCAGGATGGCGTATAGTCAACAATTCTTTCTCGTTTGCCCGACCACCCAGGGGTGATACGATGTCACGCGCCAGCGTGCCCCCGACCTTCGCCGCGACACCCAGACACAAGCCTAGTGTCATAGGAACGGCTTTGTGCAGCACACCCATGGAGTATGCGTGCACGACGATGTCTACGCCCGTGTCGTCGGCTGTGGGTGCGGAGAGCACGGCGATTTTGGGCTGCGCTTGTGCGGAAGGGTCCAATCCCATCTTCTCAGCGCCCCGCTGCCTTATGTATTCGATCAGACTAGAGACTGGCGCGCTGTTATAGTCGATTGAAGCATCTGCGGCTATACCCGCTGCTTCGCGCAAGCCTTCAGAGGAGATAAATACAGTTGGATTTGTGGCATCCACCAGGGAGGTACGTATGCCTGGGGATTGTGCGGAGGCAAACCCGGTCAGGTCGATGTCGTCGACAGTATGCCCAGTTGGGAGGAGCTTCCCCGTCCTAGCCCCACCGGGAGAGACAAAATCCAGAGTTATCCGCGATGCTTTGCCAGGCACACCAGCCACAGTAGCTTGTGGGAGATCCAGCAGGGGAATGCGCTGCTTTGTAGAGATAGGAAAGGACGTATCGACGCGCTTCCCGGTGTTTGTATTGAACGCGCGTACGGTGGCGATATCGTACGTAGGGCTGCCTCGCTGGAGGAGCAAGTCCGGCCCGCACATCCCTTGGTCCACCGCAAAGACGCCAATCATGCTCGAGAGGTTGCCGCAATTCCCCGAATAATCGACCGTGGCGTCCCGGATTCCGATCTGTGCGAACGTGTACTCGACGTCGATGCCGTCGCGCGGTTCTGTGGGGCGTCCGACGACGCATATTTTGGACAGACTCGAGACGCCGCCGCCCATCCCGTTGAGCTGCCGCCCGTACTCTGGGTCTGGGGAGCCCATTATACCGAGGAATATTTGGTCCCATTGCGATTTGTCGGCGGGCAGGTCGGAGCGGTCCAGGTAGATCCCTTTCGAGGTGCCGCCGCGCAGGAATGTGGCAGGTATCGGATTACGCGCTTTGCCAGTACTACTGGCGCTCGATAGCGCCCGGCAGCCTGTGCATGTCCGGAGCAATGCGCTGCTAGACAAAAGCGATTTTCGGACAATAAACATACCGGAAAGAACGGTGCTTGAGAACCTGTGGAACCCCTACAGGGTAAGAGTCTCAGAGAAAGTTCGGGAGCAGGTATCCTGACGAATCCAGAAATTCTTTGACAGTACCCAGACGAGAAGGATCACATGCGCTAGACTTTAATTATCGCCGTATCTCGCCGGATGCCTGGCTAGGTATGACTTGCCAGTAGAAATCTAGTGTAGCCTCTCGGTTCGCCTGGAAGTCGGCACGATTAACGATGGGATGAAGAACAAGTGTCACGATGAAGAGCCAGACGTGATACGCCGAGCAGCTCGGAAAGCGACAAGTCTCCGACATGTGGCGGGAAAACTAGGGCCCCGGACACATACCACTCAAGCTGCACCACAACTGCCCGCGCAGAAATCCACGCTCTGGCGGCGGTGTGGCTTGCTAGAGGACATTTATTGTCGGCCACAAGCCACAAGCCACAATGGTCCCTGTATTGTGGCAGCACCAATGATGTCATTGAATGCCGCGTCGGCTGCTTATGTTTATCGGCTTGCCAATTTTGGTTTTTTGATCGCGGTGCAGATGCTTCTCGACGATTTCCTTTGGGCTTTCTGCTGTGTCTCTGTCGACGGACATATATAAAGAGTGCAGCGACTGCGTTGTTGACCTTCGCACTCTTTCTTTCGGACCATCATGCATCACGTTCGAGCGACCAGACGATTGCAATATCCTACCGCCTACGTCTCACAAGCCAAATAGGATAAACCGACTTCCATACAGTATCATCTTATAGGTTGTAAGCTGCAGAGAGACTATTTTGCCGTTCGCTGATATATCGCCCGTTTCCGATTTCAAGTACCCTCCATGCGGTGAGTCCTTGGAAATGATAGGTGATTTTTGGTTCTTTCTGCCTTTGGTTATGCACCATGCATTCTCTTCAGAAGGTCAACGGTGTCGAAGGTCTGCCTCCTGTCAGACTCCGGTACCTGGCAGTTATGGTCCGGTACGGCCAAGCGCGGCCACCCGGGCGGCGAAGAACTGTGCCGACCCGGAACGCGCGACTCGACGCGCTTTAGAGGGGTTGCTGATACACCCCTTCGCGTCGTCCACGCTCACACGTCCTACGCGACCGCGAGGCTCATTCCCGCCGCTCGTTCCCTCTCGTCACTGTCCGATATCTACTGGTACCTTGCTCGACGCTGCGCTCGACGCGTCCGATGGCGACGCCCTCTTCTTCAGCCACGACGCCATCGCCATCCCTGGACCATCTACAGGCGAGCCCCGCGCCTTCCACCACGACGACTGGTTCAACTGCCGATGCGCCGGACAGCCAGGAACGGGATGCAGCTGTCAATAAGTTTATAGCCAGAGCACGAGTGTCCAAGGTATGCGTTTATGATCTGTACATCGCGGGCGACGCGTCCAGCGCGTGTCGTGGCGGTTGGGCTCCCGACAAGTTTGTCGTCTTTATGGCAGTCGATTCAAATAAAGCCCATCTTTTACCTCTTCGTCGCCGCCATGTTGACGTATTGATTGCTGATTACTGACCGATTTCAATCCCAATAGCTCACATTTGAGCTCCGCTCACGTCTTGCATACGCCTCCTACAAGGCTAGTCATCAAGTTCCCCACCTTCCCTTACATGATCTCGAAGTGAAGACTCAAGTTGCTTCCATATCGCGCTCTATTCCTGCCAAGCGGAAAGTCACTACCAGTAGCAGCCTCCACCCCCTCACACAGTCGCCCGGCCTATTGTCCCGCCAAGGACAGATGGCGCCCCCTCCGCCAGTACCTCGTACACCATCCTCCGGGCCAAGCGGACCCGCCAAGACCGGACAGAGCTTGTTTGCAGCCCTTCTAGGTCCTCCTGCGTCAAAGAACGCGAGGACGATTCGCAACCCTAGTGCGCCACCTGCCCCAGTCCCTGCGCGGATACAACAAGGTCGTAAGCCTACGCAGCACGCATCCCCAAGAACGCGTCCCAAGAGCCATCCTGATCTGAAGAAATCCCGTCACCATCGAGGTAGGAGTCGCGAAAGACATCACACTCATAAAGGCAAGGGGAAGGAGAAGGGGAAGGAGATGGAGATGGCCCACGAGCGGGGGACTCCCGATAGCACGTCTACAATTGTGGATGACCCCGACCTTGCCGCAGCTGCTCAGACACTGAGTTCGTTCCTTCTACCGCGGAATTCCTTCAGCACCGCGTCGGCGCGCTCTAGTTTCTCGGCTGCATCAGACCACTCGCATTCGCAGTTTGCACAGAGTTCTGCGAGGACTGCTGAAGCGTCGTCGAGCAGTACGACCTCGGCGGGACGTCCGCTGACTCCCCCAGAATCCCAGGAGACTGCCACTCCTGCTGACACACCGAAGAAGAGGCTGGCGCCAACAGACAAAGAGGCAGCGGAATACATGCTCATCCTTGCTACATCGCCATCACCTGCTCGCATTCGGCATGTAGACCGAGACGCGAGGGATCGAGCGGCTTTCAATGTGCTAGGCGGTGGCGGGTCGCGGTCGTTGTTTGGCGGTAGTGGGTCGAGCGGCACTCTCAGCGCTAGTCCCAGCCGAACCGCGCGGAAGGCGAAGTCCTTGACCAGAGACGACGGGAGCTTCTCGTCTACCATACCTGTCATCACCCCTGCGGATACGCAGTCCACGGAGGGCAGCAGCCAGAATGAAGAAGCTGCTTCGTCTGGCACTGCATTTACCCCAGCGACTTTATTGCGACCGCCACCGTCGCCTCTGCCCACACGTCCGTCTTCTTCGCTCTCGATTTTCCCGACGCAGGGCGAGCTACAGCCGCCTACGCCTGGTAACTTCAACTTGCGCGAGTTTGTCAATATGTCGCCTTCACCTGGGACACCGAGGAAGCCGGTGCAGACGAAGATTGTGCCGTCGAGTCCCAGGCCAGCGAAGAAGCTCTTTGAACAGGAAAGCCGGGACAGCGGGGGCCACGACGCATCCGCTGGCGGTCCGCTGGCTGAAGGGTTCGTCGACAGCTAACGTGGGCAGAGCGACGACGAAACGGCTGTCCCCTCATAGCTCTGTTCTTGAAGCATCCATAGAAGCCTATTTAATTCTCGGTTTCCGACAACACAACCACGTAACAACATCATCAAGGTTAATTTTATTTGCACAGAAGGACTATGGTGAATGGACCCTGTTGTACGACGAAGCCCCAGTGCAAGTTCAGCCTGTTGTAGCCCCGTATCTGCATCACAGTTCAGATCAGCCTGCCGTTCATCGTATTCGCGTCTATTCTTGCAACCGCAAGGCCGTCCTTGCGCTTGTTACCTATGGACCCACGCTAGGCCGAGGAACATGCTCCCCTTCCGCTTCCATCTTCAAGTGATATATGATGAGTCATTTTGTTTCCCCTTTTTGTGTAACATTAGCTGCTTCGACTGTGTCTAGTGCTTGCTTTCGCGATGTTGTTTGAGAGGGTTCTCTTTGCCAAACGCGTCCTTTTCATGTACATGAGCTGTTGAGGGGCGTGATTTGGTACGGGGAGGATATGGAATATGCACTATGTAATTACGATAGTATGATATCTTGAGAAATTTTTGCATGAGGTGGACGCGAGGCGTGCCGGGAAGCGATGGAATGATGAGAAGGTGCGTAATTACGCGCCGCTAGTGTTTACTAGATTTGATAAGATTTGTGTGGTAGTGTTCACTTGTGATGCCTCTAGCACTGTGAGCATGGCTGTGACGCGTCCGTAGCGGAGTGGCGCGCTCATTAGGCGCTCGAAACGCGTTTGTGGCGTGTGCACGTGACGTATTGATGGCAACGCGCCTCCGCAGCCACAGGCTCGATTACCTCCTTTCAATACCGTTTGGACGCTTACTGCAGTTGAATGCACGCCAGCACAAACATTTACTCGTTCCTTTGAGCCTCCGCGCAGTAGAAGGATCAAGAGCCCTCGTTCATGCTGCGACGAACGCGCACAGCTTTCAACGAACTTTATGAGTTGACGTACTCATAGCCTACGGCAACACTTGCATTCCCTGTTTTCGTGATAACGGTCGGTGCGGTTGGGTTGCTGTACGTGTCGCTTGCCATCCCGTCAGGCTCGAAATTGACCCGGGAATGGCTCGCAGGATTCTGCTTAGTACTTACCGCTCTCTGTACCATTTGTGTCGTTGTTTTGTTTCTTGCATTCGTTTATCGCGGGAAGTGTTAGGATTGGCGTCTGGGGATGCTGTCTTGATGATGGTGCGTTCCGTTTACCCCAATAAAGTCATCGCTCCTACTTATTTGATGTGGCAGCTATACTCGACGTCTTCATTGTAGGCTTGGGTTCTGCTGGAACCTACATATCATCCACGCTCTCATATACTGGATTCACTTTCCTGTCATCCTGCTCCTCTGTTCAAGGGCAGTACATCCCCGCGTAGTCGCTCCTTATGGCGGCGACGTCGCTTACTGCTTTGCTTGCTTCCTTATGCGTGATCGCTTTGTTCGTCGCCGCTATGTCGCTTGGTCCTGCGGTGAGTTTCACATTTACCCACAGGTCGGTTTGGATTGACGGAACGATCGTGTAGGTTTGGATGTCTCTGGCCATGGAGGCAGTGATCATATTGACTGATGAGCTTTCCAATGCGTCTTATCCGTGGATACTGTCAGATAAGGAATGCGATATACATTCCCGCTGCCGACCATCTCGTGGAACCAGATTTGCGCTCGGCATCGATTTTCGTGCGGACCTGAGAGTTAACTAGCTCCGTATTCGGATTGCTTGAAGAACCTTTGAAAGTCCCAGGTTCGATTATGCTGGGATTTCGAAGGCACCATGTGCGATCTTCCATGTCTCCCCTAGGGTTTTGCTGTCGACCCGGCTGGCTCGGCCAGAAAGATGCCACTCGGAATGAGAAGTCCACTTGATGATCCAAAGGCGTTCATTGATGTTCTGTCCTTTCGATAGTCCTGAGAAGGACAAGGATAAGTATTCGAAGTACGACTTCTGCACAGGGGTTCCTTGATGCTCTTCTAACAGTGCACCCTGGTATATAATTAGTACATTCTGCAGGGCTACCACGACTCCACTGGCTTGAGCTTGAGCTTGCTAATGACGGTAAAGCTGACGCCGTCGAAGGTGAGTATGTAGTGTCGATACGGATGCCGGCCGAGGAACTATTCTCCTTCGCAATGCTCGAGCAAGATGGACGACGAATGGAACGCGGTGAGAGACTTTGCGCGGAAAGACGGGAGACAAACATAGCGTGTAGCCCTGGTATACGCTATCTCAACCCGCTCTTGCTATACAGTGACGGTCCTTCGTGCTTTCCAGGATGTTCTGCCCAATGTGCTTGCCTAATCTTGGCATCTTCCAAACCATAAAATGCTACCCGGGCCAATGCACTCGTCGCTTCCTATTTGCATCACGCCAGCTGACCCCACCGCGCTGCCGGAGCCCCGCATCCTCGCAGACTTAAAATGCTACGCGGCTTCGGCCTCTGTTTGCGTCGTGAATCCAACCTTCACAACGTTGGAGCCATCGGTCTAGCAGCATGGGTGTCAAGCAGGAACTCGCTCTCGCTTACAGCTACCGCCATGCCTATGCTCTCGCGTTCTCTGCGTCTATGGGTTCGGTCTTCTATGGCTGGGATACTGGTCTGATTGGTGGCATTCTGTCGTTACCGTCTTTCCAAGAGTACTTTGGCTTGACAGGTCTGTCTTCGTCTGCGCAGGCGAATCTATCAGGGAACATCGTCGCGGTGCTACAAGCAGGATGTTTGTGAGTAATCTTGTGCTGTATAAACGCAGCAGTTCAATGACAGGACGAAAAGCTTCGGTGCCCTGTTCACGGGTTATTTCGCTGGTGTATTCGGACGCAAGCCCGTCCTGCTAGTATCCGGAGTGGTCTACATCATTGGAAGTGTCATTCAGTGCATTTGCGGACTGGGCATGAGCCAGACGGTCGCACTGCGACTATTATACTTTGGCCGCTTCCTTGGAGGCGTTGGTGTGGGCATGGAGTCAGCGCTCGTCCCATCCTACATTTCAGAATCCGTCCCTCGCGCTATCAGAGGCAGATGCACGGGCATGGGCCAACTCGCCAATAATGTCGGAATCATGCTGAGTTGTACGTATACTTGTCAAAATGCAGCTGCCTTTTTATTGACTCCCTTAACATAGTCTGGGTTAACTATGGATCAAACCAGAACATGCCTTACGCCGAGATGCAGTGGCGCATGCCCTTCATCATCCAGATTATCCCAGGGGCGCTGTTCATTCTGCTCATGGTCTTCCAGCCAGAGTCTCCGCGATGGCTGGTGGAACACGGCGAGTACGAACGCGCCGCCAAGTCTCTTTCCTTCGCTGCCGGCAAAGCCACAGACGATCCGGCTGTACAAGCAACCATGGCGGAGATCAAAGCAGATTTCGAAGGCAAAGAGAAGACGTCGGTGTGGAAGCAGTTCCGCATGATGGGCGAATCATGGCGGACAGCGTTGCGGTGCTTCATTCCTTCGCTGGTCATGTTCTTCCAACAATGGACGGGCACGAACGCGATCAATTACTACAGCCCCGAGATCTTCGCTGGTCTCGGTATCTCGGGCACGACGTCAGGTCTGCTCGCCACCGGCGTATACGGTATTGTCAAGGTCATAGCCGTCTTCCTCACGCTCGTGCTCGCGGTGGAGGGCATGGGCAGGAAGCGCTGCCTTATCTACGGAGCTCTTATACAAGGCGTGACGATGCTCTGGATCGGCGGTTTCCAGGCTGTGCACGACAGCGACTCCGTAGTGCCCGCAAGCTACGTATCCATCGTCTGCGTCTACCTCTACGCCGTGGGCTACTGCATCGGCTGGGGACCCGTGCCGTGGGTCGTCGCGAGCGAGGTAGCCCCCAACCATGTCCGCACCGCCGCACTTGCCGTAGCAGTCGCAGTCAACTGGCTGTTCGCGTTCACGATTGGGAAGATCACGCCGATCATGCTCGACTCGATCACGTACGGGACGTTCCTGCTCTTTGGCGTCTTCTGCATCATCATGGCGGCGTGGGCGTACTGTTTGCTGCCCGAGACAACCGGGTACGCGTTGGAGGATATTAAGTATCTGTTCGAGAAGGACGTGGTGGTCCGGGCTTTGCAGGATGCGCCGGGAGGGAAGGTCTTCCTGGGAAGGAGAAGAGCCGCGAGCGTCGGGGAGTTGCGGGCGGCAGGAGAGCAATCGGAGGCATCGAGCGACGACGGGCAGTCGAAGGACGATGTCAAGGATCCTGAGCCCGCGATTACAGAGGTGGTATGACACGACTGCATGACTGATGTGTATCCTTATTTCTTGTGTATTCATATTCGTTCTGATTTTGCAAAGGAATACTTGTAGAGCACGCAACGCGATGTTCGGATGAGTGACGCAGTGGAAAGCTGGTTTAAGTGCTTTCCATGGCAGTATTCATGTGGTCGGGGTGTAGGATGAGTGTACTCAGAAAACGACCTCCAGCATTTATTCATGTGCTGGGCTACTAATAAAACCCGAACCGAGGTTTATCATCGTCTCGATGGTCTAATGGTTATGATTTGTGTCTCACAAGTAGTTGGCTCACAGAGGCTTGGTTACGACGTTGCATATTGCAACGGCTGTGCACACACGGTTCCCAGTTCGATCCTGGGTCGAGACACTTTTCTTCTATTTTGGTATATTTCGCGAACATGGCATTGGACTCGCATTCGGGAAGCATCCAGCAAGCGGAACCGACAAGCCCGAATTCACAAGGTAGAATCCAATACATGCGCATACAAGAAACCAGCATCAGGACTTAACAGTCTTGATCATTTCTTAGACTTCGCTTGAAAGAAATTCCCCAGTCCCTGCTGTCCACTCGCCTTCTTTCCGCTCGACGAGGACTTACTCCCAGTGGATTTTGATGCACCCCCTTCGGCTGGCCCACTAGGTTTTACCTTGCCTTCCGGCTCCAAGGCGGGCTCAGCACTCTTCGCAGCCTTGCCTCTGGACTTGGTTTTGGGTTTCTCCGGTTCGGGTTCTTCCTCGTCGACGGATTCGTACTCAGAGTAGTCCTCCGTGACTAGACAATAGACATTTTCAGTGCCACGAACTCTGACAGACCAACGACGAGGCACACTCACCCATATACCCCTTCTCGTCCACCTTCATTCTGCTCTTCACGACGCGCTTCTTCTTCAGACCGTTGCGGCCCACGGGGATTTCTTTCTTCTCTTTTCGCCTACGAGACTTGGACTTGGTCGGTTCCGGTTCTTGGATATCGTCTTCTGCTGCTTCTGATCCTGCTTCTTGTTCAGCCATGTCGACGTCTTTGTCTCTGTCTTCGAGTTGTGCTGAGCGGGTGGTCGAGGCTTTAATGACTTGGTCTTTGCCATTAATTGTCAGCCGGTTGCTTGTATGCAGATCAAAGGATGCCGACATACCATCGTCGATATCCATCATAGCCTTCAGACTCCTCTCAGCCTCAGTGTCTGAGTCTGCCGCTTGCGTTCTTGCTTTCGCCTTGCCCTTGCCTTTAGCAGGCTTGGGGACGTCCTCTTCGTCATCGTCGGATAGCAGAACGCCTTTCTTGACCTTCACAGAGGACGGCACCTTGGATACAGGAGGAGGCGCAGGGATGGGAGCGGACTTGGCAGTGGATGTGGACATCTCCTGGTCAGAGTTGGAGACCGCTTCTTCCACAGCGCGGACGTCTGATTTGCGTTTGACGCCTCTCTGTGAGGAGCACGATTGTCAGTACTCCAGGTGATTCGTGGGAAAGACAATCAGGCCTTGCCTTAGCAGGCGCCTTCGCCTCGTCTTTCATAGTCATATCCTTCTCTTCTGCTTTTACCTTGACATCGGAGGACGCCTTAGTGGCTTTCTTCGTATCCTTGGGTTGTGATTTCATCCATTCCGACATACTCTTCGCCTTGGCCTTCGGTTTCTCCTTCTCCGGCTCCGGCTTGACGTCCTCTTGTTTCATTTCTAGCTGCTTCTTCTTGTCTTGCGTGGCCTTTGCAGGTTCCTCGGTGTCCTTGGGTTTCGTCTCAGCCGGTTTGCTGGTAGCGATAGGTTTGGACGCGGGAGCAGAAGCTGACTTCGCAAGAGTGGATGCGGAAACAGCGGTGGCTTTACCCTTGGGTTTCTTCTAAAATAAGTAGTTCGACTTGAATGAGAATGATCAATAGAGAACAGCGCGCAGCCTACCTGAACGTCAGCACCGACTACCTTGCCCAGAGCAATAGCAAACTCGAGGCCCTTCTTGGCATCTGTTTGTCGCACGCCCTCGGTGGGCTCGCATACAAAGGCGGCATCCTAGTGCATCTTAGTTTGCAATGGTCCCGTGCATGCGGGACGAGGACGTACACGTAGTCGTGCAGATGATAGACTGTAGACATGGACAGAGAAGATTCGAGAGAACTGTGACTTTGCCTCTAAGGGCCGCTCGGTTACGTTGGAACTTTTTGATGTCACGGAACGTACTCTCTAGATTCTCTTCTCCCACCAAGGCCACCTTCGTCTGTCTCATCGACCTATCGCGCGATGCCCCTTCTTCATAGTCAACGTCCATTCCACTTCCATCTTGGCTTGAAGGTGGTGAGCTCAGATCGACTTCTCCGGTCACGACGTAGGTAGCATGGACGGCTTGATCCGCATCCTTCGATGCTCTGTGAAAAGCTGCGAGCTCCCTGATTGGCGATAATGCCGTTAACTAACAGAAGCTATTCCAAAGAATGGAAATCCTCACTCCTTTGCAGTCGACACATGGATGTTAAGACCTCGAGACAGAGAGCGGTATGTGACCTACGTGCAGCTTTAGCAGTTGTTATTGGGATTCCATTGGAGACGTACAATGCCTTTTAGTATCGTCACTTTCTTCGTCAGATAGTCAATTGCTGCCTGAGAAGACATAAGGCAGAGCAGTAAGACGGAGACAGACTTGTTGAGAATGAGTGTGGCGCCGATTACGGAGGCGCGTCTGGATGAGCACGTCCAGTCACATGGCCCGGACGCCTGTGTAACATGTCACGCATCCCGTGCGGAAGTGTGGCAAGCACGCGCGAGAATTCCAAGAAAAGCAACAATATATATACAAGTTTGCTACACTACTAGATTGATACGCAGATCCAAGACATCAGGCAGTCTCAAACATCCCGGTATCCCAATTAAAGTTGGGCAGTTTTATCGGCTCTGCCAACTTTGTCAGGTAAGTCGCCCTCTCTAAATCCTTTCGCCGCCTATCTCTTTCAAGCTGTGCTTGCGTAGGTGTTGGAGAGTGAGCTTGCAGTACAACAGTGTAGTCGGAGGAGCATCCACTGTAGAAGACTTGCATCCTGTTGTCGCCCTCCTTAATGTAAGAAGAGATGTCGACCAAACCGTCCTTGTCGATCTGTTAAGGAGAGATGTTAGACAATCTCATGGAACACGTACCGTGGACACTCACGTGGAAGGCCGGTACAAGGTATAACTCGCGTCCCTCGCTTTCGTTGATCACTGCCCACATCGTCCCAGTGTTAGGCCACTCCGCTCTGGGACGTGCCGTCGCATCCTGGTCTACCAAAGGAAGATTTGTTGACCGATAGCACACCAAGCTGATACACAGCCCACTCTCGAAGCTGTTACCTGGTATAGACCTTCGATTTGACCATTGACGAACAATCCCATGCTGCTCGACATTCAAGTGAAATTCGAGAACATGCTGGTGCTGCCGGGGCCCAGGCAGACATTTCATCGAGTACAGCATTACGAAATGACTCTCTGGCGAGGGATTTGGCTCAGTCACAGAACCAGCAGATGCGTCAGCCCGCTCAGCAGCGTCTGATGGCGCATCTGGGGCTTGCTTCAGCGCCTCTTCAGCATCCAGGGCGGCATCGACGATTTGGGCAGCAGAAGGCTCTACTTTGTCTACAGTTGCTGTCTTTGTAACACCGAGCTCAGAGGACGCGCCGCCATAAATGGCAAGGTACGGGTATCCCTCTCTGTCATTCCCGGAGGGGATTGAATGCGGCAAAATGTCGAGGGTTATAGGCTCAGCACCTGGCGCAGAGATAGCATCCTCACGGTGCACGTCAGCGACCGGTGACGCCGTCGGTTGGCTCTCGAGGACCGGTGCTACCATTAGGACGTCGGTTATCTCACGGGACGAGTCTTCATGAACAGGTGTAACTTCAGGGTCTGAATCTGCGCGCGCTTCACCTAATAGCTCTGCTTCTGCTGGATTAGTCTCGACTACTTCAGTCTCGGCCATCTCCACATCCTCAGTGGGAGGTCCTTGAGACACGGCCTGGATCGGCTCCGTTGAATTCGGCTCGACGTCTATATAAGCAGCTGCTGTCCCCTCTTCTGCAGGAGTCTGGCTGGGGCCACTCGTGTCCTCTTCAGACATCTCAATGTCCTCGGTTACGGCGCTGCGAGACTCTTCTGCGCTTGGAATTGATGGCTCGACGTCCGTATATGCCGGCTTCTGCTGAGTCGGAACCTGGGCACCCTTATCGCCTTTGACATCTTCCAAAACCTCCGCAGCGTCGGATCCATCGTCGTGGGGTTTGACGTTTTCTTGTACGGTTCCCATATCTTCGTCAACTGCGCCTTTGACGCCCTGACTCTCTGCTCCTGGCGCAGTGTACGTGGCAGCATCTGTGTCCGCAGGCACAGTCTCATCATTTGGTTGCATGAAGGACTCGGCTATGGAATCTTTCGATAATGTCGGTGTCACAGAACCTGAGCCGTCGACTTGGACGACAGGCTCAAGTTCTAGCAGACTTGCTTCAGTAGACGCCACTACTGCTGCATCTATACCAGCTGCAGGGATCTCATTTTCAGAAGGCTCCTGGAAATTCGAAAGAGGTAACGCAGGCCACACAAAGGCAGACCAAATCGATCCGCTGTGCGCAGGTTCAGGAGAGGGTTCAATCGCAGACTCCGATGGTAGAGATTGTGGCTGGACATCTACGGACCTCGACGGCTCCGCAGTAGCAGGCGTTGAAGGCGCTGGCTCCTCGGCTTTGGTAGGCTGAGCGGATTCCGAGAGAGCAGTGTCCGAAGGGGCCTGAATTTGAGCGGCAGGCGCGGCACTGGCTTTTCGCTCATTCGACACTGCAGTGTCCATGAAAGGTGCCGCCCTATCATCATGGTCATTGCGTTCTGAAACGGGAACTTCCGGCTGGGTGATGACAGTCGTGCCACTAGGAACGGCCACATCGCCCATGGTCGTATCTGCATCTGCAGTGGCATTTGGCGCAGTCGCCTGCTCGGGAGCGATAGATCCCTCAGTCGAAACGGCCACATCGCCCAGAGTTGCACCAGCAGCAGTCCGCGGTGGCGCGACGGGAACAGTCTCCGGCTCAGCGACAACGTTTTCGTCTCTGTAGACAGTGACATCGCCCATGGCTGCATCACCATCAGCCTCCGGAAACGCTGCCGGCGCGTTTTTATTATCTGCTGCATCGGATCCTTCAACCTGCGCCTCCTCATGCGGAGGTGCAGTTGGAATTCCTGAGACGGCCGCGTCGCTCATGGCCGCATCATTGTTAGTTTCTGGCAGCGAAGAGATGCCCGTCTCCTTATCCACTGCCTTCAGAGGATCCTCCGCTGTAGCCGTGAGATCCGCGACCACCTCGGTAGCTTGCGCTGTTGGCTGCGTCTCCGCCGATTGTGGCTCCTCCACAAACCCTCCTGTATAGTCGATCATGCCATCCAAGGGAGCACTAACCCAATCGTTCTGTGGCTGGACAATCGCTGTACTTGTGGTCCCGGTATCGTTCGCGGTGGTTGGTACGGCAGCAGACAGCGAAGCTACAGTGTCGCCTATAACCGAAGCGACAGACGTCGAAGCCATATTCAGTGCAGCAGCAATATCAGTGGATGTCGAAGTCAAAGTCTCCTCGAGCGACATTCCACTCGAAGCAGGGGAGGATCGTACCCCTGGAGGAAGTTTCAGCTTCGTCCCCATCCTCGCGCTCTTCCGTGGGCTGAGCAGGCGGGCAGTGGCCGGGCCAACTTGCCGGTCGTCAACCGAAGGCAAAGTGGAAGCCGGCGATGAAGTTGCAGCATTTTTAGACGTCGAGGCCACCGTAGCACTTGCAGAGGCAAGGGCTTCAGCTTCCGTACCACTTGCCTTCGCCGTCGTTGAGGTTGCTGTGCCCGTAGTGTGCTTGAGCTTCTTGTTGTAATACTCCATGTCGAGCTGTGCGAGCTCTGCCATAGACATCGCCCGCTTGGCAGATTTCGCCTGGCCATGAGGCTTTGCATGTGAAGATCTCGAGGGGCCCGCTGCAGGAGCAGGAGGGGGAGCCTCAGGCTGTGCAGTGCTGGCATAAACTTGAGGTACAGCTTGAGGGAGAGGCTGAGCAGGGGCGAGAGCAGGAGCAGGAGGGGAACCCTGCCCGCGCATGCTTCCGCTAGTTTGAATAGATTGAGACGTCTCGATAGACGCGGCAGGTACCAGCTGACCAGGCGCCCTTTGAATAATAGGCATACCATAGACCGGCTGACCGTACGTCCAGCCATACGGATTCGCCTGGCGGTATGAATTGGGATCAAGGGGTCCAGCTTGGTACAGGTATGGTGATGGGTACACGCTGTGGAAAGATGGACCCGAGGTAGGGATCGGCTGAGCTGGAGTAGTGGGTTGAGACTGAACATAATGCCTTGGTGCAGGGTGAGTAGCCATAGCCAGCCCTTGCACGGTCACGGCCGGGGCAGGATGTGGCTGAGCTGAAGCGGTGGGTGGAGACTGAACATAAGGCATTGTTGCATATGGGTTAGCCATAGCCAGCCCTTGCACGGTCACAGGCGTGGCAGAATGCGCCGCACCTCTCGTTTGGGAGTTCGGCAAGGAAGCTAGGCTATTGCCTGGTCCTTGAGGAAGATTCCAGCCTTGGATTTTTGCACGCTGCTTGTCTCGAATGGCCAGCGATGAACTGAGAGCATTCGACTCCGCTGACGGTGCGGATCTGATTGCCGATGCTGAGGACGGCCCAGCAGTCGCAGACAGATGGGCAGTAGGAGGTTGTTCGGAGACAGTGGGCGATGCAGCCGCTGTAGGAGCCTTACTCGCAACATGTTGTGGTACTGTTATGGCAGACTCAGGAGGTACAGCTCCGTGAGGCTCTCTTGAAACAGTGGACGACGTAGCCGTTGTATGAGTCTGAATAGTGGATGCCTGTGCTGGTGATGCTGTTGCTGCCTTCTGGCTAGCTGCAGTCCCTTGTGCTGCCCTTTGGGGCTGCGCTGAGGCAGCTCCTGATGGTTGCACTTGCGCTGTGACAACAGACTGAGCTTCCCCAGATGACGGGGACAGTTCCGATGCCGATGGAACCTGTCCAAGGACATCAACGAGACGTTCTACAAATGCCCACTTAAAAACATGTGTTAGGGGAGGCAGAAAAAGGCTTACTCTGCAGCTCAGATTCCACAAACAGTTTAGCGTGGCCTTGAATGACCTGCACTAGGCTCTGATATGCTAACCACCATCGGGAAATCTGTGTAGACCGCTTAGCCACTTCTCTTGCGGTGTTTCTACGTGCCGTAGCCGAAGCCGTTTCTAGGAGTTCGACTATCTGTATATACAAGAAGTCAGAGAAGTCAGAGAAATGTCGAGAGACGTGTAATATAAGCACGAGAAGTCTGAACATGTTCTGTGGATGTCGCGAAAGACGGATTCGATGGGTTTAAGTACGTCAAACTGCACGAACGTAAACAACAGTCGGACGAATGCTGAGTCCTCTATCTATAGCAACTTATATCAGACTTCACCGAGTCACTCGAGGTGTCGTATACAACCGCCTAGCTCAGTCTGTGTCCAGCAGCCTAAGCCCAACCGACCGACTGCAAGTGCAACTTACCTTCGGTCTCGCCGCCTTGTAATAAGCTCTGCCGTCTTGGAGCCAACGCGCTAGCTTATGACAAGCAGCCGAGAACGATTCCACATTGTCCACCTTCAGCTTCTCATGCAAAGTAGCGAGAATCTGAGCGTTCCTGTCTTGTGCGGTGGCGGCGGCAGCTGTCGCGTCCATCGCACCCTCGAGGCGGAAGGAGTAGACGCGTATTGATTGAACCGGCGGTTATATAGGCGCCCTAAGCGCGGGAAAGTCAATCTCGAGATCTATTTTCGCTTAAGTCCTCCCTTTATTCCTACTGCTGCATATCAAAACGATGGCCGAAATCCACGACCAGTTCGATACGATTCTTATTCTCGATTTTGGATCTCAGGTTAGATCCAATAACATTATTCTGAGCAACGTATAAGACTTTCTTGCAGTACAGTCACTTGATCACTCGAAGATGTCGAGAACTGAACGTCTACGCTGAGCTGATGCCATGCACTCAGAAAGTAAAGGATTTGAAGTGGAAGCCTAAAGGTACGAGCCATTACTTATCACCCTTCTTGACTGTAGTTCATCGGGCAGGATAGGTGTAATCCTCTCCGGATCTCCGTACTCTGTATATGACACCGATGCACCTCATGTCGATCTTGATGTGTTCGAAATGGGTGTGCCAATTCTCGGTATTTGCTATGGCCTACAAGTACGTGACGCAGAGTCATCATCAAGGACGCGACTCATCTGATCTAAGCGCGATAGGAAATGGCCTGGAACTTGAACGGCAAAGTCGCAAAGTGTGACCACCGAGAATACGGCTTCGCAAAGGTACAGGTCAGCAAGATCAACGGGGAGAATAGCTCCGTAGATGCACTGTTTGAAGGTCTCGGAGAGGAGATGGAGGTGCGTTACCATACCCTGCTGCCAGTCAGCAATATCCAACTATGTCATAGGTATGGATGTCGCACGGCGATCAACTCTCAGAACCCCCCGCCGACTTCCACATTATCGGCCGTACAAAAACTGCACCCTACGCCGCCATCGCACACAACTCCAAGCCCTTCTACGGCATCCAGTTCCACCCCGAAGTGTCCCACTCCCCCAGGGGTAAGGAAGTTATTGGCCGGTTTGTACTCAACATATGCAAATGCAGGACAAACTGGACTATGGTAGGTATACTAATGCTTCCATGCACGCTATCTCATACTTTTACCAGGAAGAGTTCATTGGGAAAGAGATTGCTCGGATTCGCGAGATCTGTGGTCCTAAGGGACGCGTGATCGGCGCAGTCAGCGGTGGTGTTGACAGCTCCGTCGCAGCCAAGCTCATGCATGAAGCCATCGGGGATAGGTACGGCAACACAGTATACTTCTCAAGCCACGGATTAGTTATCATCTTACAGATTCCACGCAATCATGGTCGACAACGGCGTCCTCCGTCTGAACGAAGCCGCCCAAGTCCATGAAATGCTCAACAAGGACCTCGGGGTGAATCTGACGGTTGTGGACGCATCAGATCTTTTCCTCTCGCGCCTCGCCGACATCGACGACCCCGAACAAAAACGTAAGATCATCGGCAACACTTTCATCAACGTCTTCGAGGAGCAAGCTATCAGGATCGAAGCCGAAGCCGAGAAAGAAGAGGAACTAGGCAAGTCGGGTGGGGAGAAGAAGGGCAAGATCGAGTGGCTCCTCCAAGGGACGTTATACCCCGACGTGATCGAAAGTATCAGCTTCAAGGGCCCCAGCGCAACCATCAAGACGCACCACAATGTCGGCGGCCTCCTCAAAGACATGAAGCTCAAACTGATCGAACCCCTGCGCGAACTATTCAAAGGTGAGTCTGCCCCTCCGCTTCTTTCCTCACATCCCTCTCACTTGTTCACCCAAATCCATCTTAACCCGCATCGCTTTCCATAGACGAAGTCCGCGCACTAGGTCGCCTGCTCGGCATCCCCGATCCCCTCGTCCAGCGGCACCCCTTCCCTGGCCCAGGCCTCGCCATCCGCATCCTAGGCCCCGTCACCCGCGAGCAAGTCCAGATCCTCCAGCAGGCGGACAGCATCTACATCGAGGAGATCAGGAACGCCGGCTTGTACAACCAAATCAGCCAGGCGTTTGCGGTACTCTTGCCGGTCAAGGCTGTTGGCGTGATGGGTGACAAGCGGACGTATGAGCAGGTCATTGCGCTCCGAGCAGTGCAATCAGAGGATTTCATGACTGCTGATTGGTAAGTGATTGCGCATGTAGTAGGATCACGATACGGCGCTAATGGACTATTCCAAAGGTTCGTATTCCCGGCCGATGTCTTGAGACGGATATCGTCTCGTATCACGAACGAGGTGGCCGGTATCAACCGCGTCACGTACGACATATCCTCAAAACCTCCCGCTGTATGTCCCTGATTCTCTCCTCCGTCGAAGACATGCTCACATTTGCTCCGCAGACCGTTGAGTGGCTTTAGACACATCTTTCCTTCGTACGGGTTTGTGGAGTAGAAGTACATTCTAAAGCTCATCAGTGGGAATAATACAAGGGTGTGAGCTGGATTCTCTTGGTCTATAATACAATTGCTAACCAGATGAACATAACGAAGAGTCTACTACTACGCTGCAGACATTAGAAAATTGAAAAGAGTGTAATAGTTTATACTGATAGTGTGTCCTTCCATCGTTCAGTGATTGGCTCCCCGCGGAAGACCTCGTGGAGGACCTCGGAGACGTCTTCGACGTAGACGAAGCGGATGCCTGTCTTGACGCTGTCGGGGACGTTCTCCTCTATATCTGCGCGGTTCGCCCCTGGTGCGATGATCGTCTTGATGCCCGCACGGTGGGCGGCAAGGATTTTCTCCTTCAAACCTCCTACTGGGAGAACCTGTCCGACCAACGAGATTTCACCAGTCATTGCTATCGAAGAAACAGAAGTCAGGAGAAGCACAACCTCCGAGCGCGACTGCTACGTACCAATGTCAGGGTTGACCTTAGTCTTCGTCATTAGCGAGACGAAAGCAGTCAAAAGCGCAGTTCCAGCACTGGGACCTTCCTTCCCAATGCTGCCCTCCGGCATGTGGACATGGATGTCACGATCTGTCCAGAATTGCTCGTCGGGAGAGTTCGTGATTCCAAGCTCATATGCATGGCTCTTCACCCAGCTCACAGCGATCTGAGCGCTCTCGCGGATGACCTCGCCGAGTTTACCGGTAAGCTGCAGGGCGCCTTTGCCGGGCATGCTCTATTATAATTTGGATCAGCATACAATGCTAAAGAAGCGACTGCATCGTATAACTTACGGTAGCCTCGATAGGCATAACAGCACCAGAACCATTACCCAGATATCCAAGACCGGTGCTGACACCAGGAGGCGGCGGCCGCGTGTACAACCTGTCGCGGTGGTAGACAGGCGGTCCGACATAGTCCTTCAAATTCTCCGGCGTAATCTGCATGTGCACCGTGTCGGGGACCTGCAAAGGTTTTCGCTCCTGAGTAGTGACCACGCGTTCACTCTCAGACTGGCCCTGTTCATGACCCAGGCTACTAGATTCTGTCTTTGGGGTCGAGGTCTCAGCAACCGAGGGTTCGATGAACGGCGCGTCCTGCTTCTCGACAGTCTTCGCTTCGCCTTGCTTCACATCCTCAGGCAATGCTGCTTCCTCGGGGAAAACCTCCTCTCCGAGGTCCTGGACCAGCTTCAAAGCGGCCTTGCGGTAGATCTACAAGAACATGTCAATCAACACACTCCATGGTAAATCAAAAGAAAGGGTATACCTTGTCGATATGCTTCTTCAAATTCCGGACACCGCTCTCGCGGCAATAGTACTTGATCAGCGAGTCGATAGAAGCTCGGTCGATCGTAATGTCCGCATTCTTCAACCCAGCAGCCTCCTTGGCTTGCGGTCCGAGATATTTATCTGCGATGACAAGCTTTTCTTCCGTGACATAGCCACTCAGCTCAAGGACCTCCATACGGTCGAGTAGGGGAGCCGAGATCGTATCCAGAACGTTGGCTAAAGGATAAGTCAGTCGGAGCACTATTCGTAGCTTCGAACCACTTACCAGTACAGACGAAGAGCACACGAGACAGATCCACTGGGACATCCAAGCTAATTGAAATAAGAGGAGGCAAACAGCGAAATAGAGGAACGTGCTCACTAGTGATC
Organism: Heliocybe sulcata; assembly: GCA_004369045.1. Lineage (NCBI taxonomy): Eukaryota > Fungi > Basidiomycota > Agaricomycetes > Gloeophyllales > Gloeophyllaceae > Heliocybe > Heliocybe sulcata. Next base: position 434,186 of record ML213515.1, on the reverse strand, counting down.
CAAGAAGTTAGTATTCTGCTCAGGGTCCAGCATCTCCAGTAAGGCGCTAGCAGGGTCACCATTATAACCGCGTCCAATCTTGTCGATCTCATCAATCAAGACAAGAGGGTTCTCAGTGCCAACACGCTTCAGCGCCTGGATGATCTTGCCAGGAAGAGCTCTGCCGCCTCTTCAGCAGGGCCACAACACGAACAAGATAGATAACAACGCACCCAACGTATGTCCTCCGGTGTCCCTTAATCTCAGCTACATCCGTCAACCCGCCGACCGAAAACCTGAAAAACTGCCTGTTCAGCGCCCGAGCGATAGACTTGCCGATGGACGTCTTTCCAACACCAGGTGGGCCGACGAGACAGATGATCTTGCCCTCGACGGTTCCTCTGAGTTTGCCAACGGCCAAGAACTCAAGGATCCGCTCCTTGACGTCCTTCAGACCATAGTGGTCCTCGTCCAAGACCTTCTGAGCATTCAAGATGGAGTAATTTTCTGACGAGTGTTGCCCCCATGGGATCTACACAGTAGCATTCTATCAGAACTCTGTTTCGAGAATATACACACCTCATGACTCACCTGAGTCAACCATTCCAGATAGTTCCGGGTGACATTAGCCTCGCTCGCACTGGGCTCCAGACCCTGCAACTTGTTCAGTTCCTCGTCAAACACCTTCCTAACATGCTCCGGCATCTTCAGCTTCGCTGCCCTCTCCTTAAACTTCTCAATCAGCTTGTCCTTGCCATCGCTCTCCATACCCAGCTCCTTCTTGATACCCTTCAGCTGCTCCATCAGATAATACTCTCTCTGGCGCTTGGCAATTTTGCTGTCCACGTCCCTGCTGAGCTTGCTCTGCAGCTGGGCATTGATCAGCTCCTTTTTAAGCACCAGAAGAGCCTTGCGCAGGCGGTCGTCAACCACAAGCGACTCCAGCACGTCCTGCAATTCCTGAACCTCACCCGTGGAGACAGCCGCGGCGAAATCTGCGAGCTTGTCCGGCTCGTCGAAGACATTTGACGCGACCTGGTTGATCGAGAAGTTCGTGATCTGGTCGCGGAACAGCGGGTTTAGCTGAGCGATGTCCTTGAATACAGAGACAATCTCCGACATGAACGCCCGAATGTACTGGTCGTCCTTATTGTACGGCTGCGTAACGAGGTTCTCGACGTTCGCGATTGAGATGTCGTAGTTCTGGAGGAAAGACGTCTGGAGAGGGGCCGGGTGTACCTTTGCAATATCCTCTGAATCCGAGGGCTCTGGCGAAGTTGGCGGAGTAGGTAGCTGGTCGTGCGACTTGTCTACATTCTCAACCGAGGCAGTAGACGGAGAAGTAGAGTCTGGCCGAGGCTTCACGAGGTCCGTGATCCGTATTCTCCTGTGAGGATATAGGACAGCCGTTAAACCTTCCTCCTTCTCGTCAGTACCTGTAGCCGCGAATACGCTCGTGATCTGGGCGAACACGCCGACCTGGTGAACCAAGTTAATGTCCGTGATGATGTCGCTGTCCACGTTCTCGTCTTTGAGCAGGAAGGCACCGAGGTAGGGTTGTCCACGTCGCATCATTTCCTTGATAGCTGCTACTACTTGCGGGTTGCGGACTACCACTGCCTTGTAGAAACCGGGGAAGAGGGGACGCCGTGCGATAGGGAGGGCCAAGACCTGGGGATAGACTTCCGGAACAGATTGTTTGGATATAGTGGTGGATGATTTTGGAGAGGATGGAGGATCTGGAGGAGGCGAATCTGGTGGATCGGATCCGTCTGAGTTCTGGCCACTTGATGAAGACGGCGGCGTAGAACCAGACGACTCCCCCCGGCCTGAACCATCATTTGCACTGTCGAGCCGAACAGATGTGTCGCCATTGCTAGAGCTTTCCACATCACCAGCTTCATCATTATCTACTTCCTCTGACTCCTCCCCCTTCCCTCTTACGTTCGCTCGCATGTTCATCCATCTCGGAGATGATAGCGCCTTGCTAGGACCTGCAAACCCTGCAATAGTAGATGCAGAGAAGGCCTGTCTCTGCAGCGCGTTCCATGGTCGGCTGCGCCTTGTAGTATGGACAAGCCGGGACGGCCCTGCTTCAGCTACCGCCAGTTTCGTACATGTCTGTCTTGTGCCGCCCAGAAACGCGCCCAGAAAATTCATTTGACGCAAAGCTGCTGCGAGCTGGCCTCAGTGCGCACTGTTCGCAGCAGTTCAGGCAGCCAGATGGAAGGGAAAGGGAGGAGAGGAAGAGAGCCTGCAGACGCGCAATTCCACTCCCGACGATATTGGCCGAACACTGACGCGCGTTAACGCTGACCAATAATATTACTCAGGATTTTCTCTTATCCGACGGGACTGAGAAAATATTGCTCTCCCTTTCCCCGTCGAGTCCCTTTCCCCGTCGAGTCAGGCAGGTACATATGAATGGTCGCCAGCACTATCAGTGCGACATCTGCTTCGTTCAACTCTCGCGGACACTCGGCGCCGACTCTAGAAAGCCAGATAATATTCACCGTCTATTCGGGGTGTACGATCACTCCAGCCAGCGGTCTATGGCATCATATAGACGAAGATATAAAGATCCCGGCCTGCAGTTGACTCCGATGCCTCACATCTCCTTGCCGGACACGACAATATAGACGACGGCGTCTCTGGTTCTAGCGCAGCCGGTCCATAGTGACAAGCGGTTTGCATGTTTCCACCATGATGCTGCGCCTTCGAAGATTACGGCCTACCACATATAATCCACGGTCTTGGCGCCAGTGGCTCAGAGAACAGTAGTAATGCCCCCCTCGTCCATGGACCAAGTACTTGCAGGATTCATGTGCATTATCCTTCCGTCTGCAATTACTGGGCCGTGTAACGCGCCCTCGGTCTTGGCCATCTTTGAAGCCTGGCCGGACCTCTCGCCATCAAGTGTCGCCAGCTTTCCCTGTCCTAGATAGCCTTAAGGTTCCGTGGCACTGTCACGACTGCTGCACGGATGTCTCGTCTTCCTTCCGACACCATTCAGGCTTGGATGCCGTGGACGATCCATCGTAAGTCGGACTGTTTTAGCAGGTCTCTCTAGCTTCGAGTCTTCGACACACTTACATCATGTTCGACTGTGATCAAATGCGACGGACAGAGATTGCCCGCGTAATATATCGGCGTGGTTCACGGGATTGCACTGAACTAAGAGCTAAAGCCTCTTTAGCATCAGGTATACCCGCGATTCTGTGATCGTCCGACTCGCGTGGAATGCCTAACCGATCACGGTCCGTGTTCCTCTGATGCTTCCCTTCAACGAAGGCTATAGCTCTTTCCTGTCTGAAAGCAGTCTCTCAGCGATGCACACCCTCCATTCGTTCCTGGTTGTAGGTTGCATCATCACACCTCCGCGATCTGACCACGGTAGCGTCTAAGCTATGCACAGAACTTTGCATGGAAGGATTTGACGTTTTGACCGGCGCCACTCGTGCGGTACGAACGATACGAGAGATTGGATTGCAATATGTGGCGATGGAGAGTAGCCGATCCGTCTTGAACGTGAGATCTCCATGCTCATCTAGTAAAGCTACGCAACACAGATTCATAGGGGCAATCCAAAGACCCAAGGTGACACTGTAACCCGTCTCCATGATCTGTGGGGTCGTTAATCCCGATACAGAGCCTGAGCTCTTCATTACTAGATGACGTCCACGCGTCCGAGAACATAAAGTCAGGTTGGACATCAGGTCAGCCAGTAATCACCTCTCCATTCTGTCGCTCTCACCGCCTGGTAAAGCTAAACAATGAATCTAAACTCGACCTCAGTCATGGTGTCTACTCTCGACCTGATTCTTGGCATGGCCGTGGTCTACCTCATAGCTTCACTCATATGGCGGAGGAGTCGCCCGCCTCTCCCTCCAGGACCCAGACGACTTCCGATCATAGGAAACGTCATGAGTATCCCCACAAGACACCCTTGGAGAGTATATGCCGCATGGTCCCAACGTTGGGGTTCGTGCATGTTCGCACTGAGCCTGACAGTCAACTGACATTACTCTATGGCAGGAGATCTCATTTCTCTGCAACTTCTCAACCAGACCATGGTAATCGTAAACTCCCCGAAAATCGCGTTAGACATGCTTGAGAAGAAGAGTGCAATTTACTCTGACCGGCCGACGCTCACCATGGCTGACGAGATGGTTGGCTGGAAACACGGACTTTCTAGCACTTCGCTCTCGGACCGTTTCCGCAGTTATCGGCGCCTCATTCACGATGTTATAGGTACGCGCGAGGGTATGGAGCAGCACCTCCCGGTCGAAGAACAGGAGACCCGCAAATTCCTGCAACTGATATCAGCTAATCCCGATAAACTATTAGACCACATCCGCAGGTCTGTCCTCAACTAGTCACCATTCTTCGGTACAGGGTACTGACGTATTATTGCAATAGGACTGCAGGAGCTATCGTACTTCGTATCACATACGGTTACGAGGTAAAGCACGATGATCAGATCGTGCGTATCGTCGACGAGGCCATGAGCCAGTTCTCCGAACTCGTCACGCCAGGTGCCTACCTGGTCGACACTTTGCCTATCTGTATGAAGTCTCGTTCTCCCCCGCGAGGACGGAACTGACGACTTCATCTGGATTCAATAGTGAGATACATACCTGACTGGTTCCCGGGCGCTGGATTTAAGCGGACCGCGCACGCGTACGCCATCACGCTCCGAAATATGGTGGACGTCCCGTTCAGATTCACCCGTGACCAGATCGTAGGTCCAAATTTTCCGGTAATTGTCCTCTCATGATTTGTCTCTATTAAGTCGCAAGGAGGAGCACGTCCTTCCTTTGTCGGATATCAACTCAGCACGGAAGAAGACGCTGACGAAGATATCGTCAAATGGGCGGCAGCCACCTTATATGCAGGTGCGACCACTCTTTTTGACATTTCGAGGAATGCGTCCTGACACCAACCGAACTAGGTGGGGCAGACACGGTGAATACGTTTGTACTGCATAGCGGAAACAGTAGCATACTGACACTACCTCCGGCCCTTTAGACTGTCTCCGCTATCCATTCTTTCTTTCTCGCGATGACGCTATATCCAAACGTACAGCGAAAAGCCCAAGCCGAGATAGACGCCGTTGTAGGTCAAGGAAGACTGCCGTCGTTCTCGGACCGCGACCAACTACCTTATGTGGAGGCCCTAGTCAGCGAAGTCTTGCGTTGGAATCCCGTGGCGCCTTTAGGTCAGTGCAAGAAGAAGCTCCGAATTACTCGCAGTTCTGATCATGGTGGAATTAACAGGCGTTCCTCATCGACTGCAGGAAGACGACGTTCATGAAGGATATCTCATCCCGAGAGACTCCTTGGTCATACCTAATATATGGTGCGGCGCAGTGGAGTCATGTGCATTTACTGACGTTGATCTTCTCGTGACTTGTGTAGGAAATTCCTCCACGATCCGGAGATGTACGCAGACCCGGAGCAATTTAATCCTGACAGGTTCTTGCCGCAAAACGGAGAAGGCGCTGAACCTGACCCTCGCTCATATTGCTTCGGATTTGGTCGACGGTAGGTCGCTATTAGAACCAGGCGATATGTTCAGCTGACCTATCTCGACGTCAACTACGAAGCATATGCCCTGGTCAGTCATCCAAAACAGTTGATACATGGCCTTAACTGAAATTGGCTCCTCCATTAGGTATGAGGGTCGCTGATGCCTCCCTGTTCATCTCCTGTGCTATGGCGTTGGCTGTGTTTGACATATCCAGAGCTCATGACAAATTTGGCAACATTATCGAGCCCGTCATCGACTATAGCTCGAACATCATCAGGTCCGTCATCTCCAGCACCATGCTTGACGTATCGTGACCATCTCGCAGTCATCCCAACCCCTTCGCGTGTTCCATCAAACCGCGCTCTGAAAATGCTAACGCTATGATCAATGCAATATTCTGAACCTCCCCGCTCTCCTTTATCTAACCGTCTAATGCCCCGTCGTATATCTCATTCCATCACATTACGCAGCATACAGAACACTGACACGCTCGCTTTGGCACACTTATCATACGATATAGAACTGTGCTTGTTTGGCTCGGACTAGATGCAGACCAAAGGATGGCATGTTTTTGACTTAACTGCTCTCGCTCCGGACCAATGCCGTTTTGGCACCAGGTAGACAGACTACAGCTCCGCGTGAAGGATACGGAAGATTCACCTCCCGGGAAAAGCCGGACCAGTCATGTCGAGGGATGCTACGTTTGCGAACATCACTCTGTTACAGGCGGCGTCCAACAGAGGTCTCCATTCTTCTGAGCTAGATAACATCGTATACGATAAGATACTATCATCATTAAGCTGAATCAGCTCAACCCGGCTTCATAGTGCCGGCAGCAGGGTAAAAATATACATAGCCGCGTTTTGAGGCGACATCATCATAAATATTCGACGAAACGAGCCCCGTAATGCAACAAAAGTAGTAACCGAAATTCAAAAAATCTCGCCAATTTCACGGATGAGGGACTCAGTTTGACTGTTTCTTGGCACGATCTTGCATGCGAATGGGAGAGGGTGACTGGGAGGCAGATCAACATCGTCACTGCGAGATACAAGACGAGTGAGTTCACCTGACCATGCTGTCCGACAATTTCTCAGGGACGTTCACGTCATGGCCGTATTCATCCTTCTCCTTCTGTACATCGAATGCGGCGAACACAAGCACGAAGGCTGTCCATAAGACCGAGTCCGCTAAGGGACGGCCAGGACATATTCTGGCATACGGTCTAACTTCAGAGGATTATCAATGTACGTAATGAGGCGTACCTTCTACCGAGACCGAATGCGGTTATTGGATATTTGTCGCCCAGACTTCCGTCCGAGTTCAAGAACCTCTCTGGTTTGAACGCAAAGGGCTCAGAATACTCCACTTCATCGTGATGGATCCCCCTTCGGACGGTATTTAATCATGGCAGAAATTATTGATGAGTCAGTTACCATGTATTCATGAGAAGGATAATGCCTGGAGGAGACCCTGGTTGGCATAGTCTCGTGGAGTCAGGATACAAACCAACCTTTAGGAATGAATCCCCCGTCGTAGACGTCGTCTTCATATGCGGCACGCGATAGAGCTGGAGCGATGAAATCAGACGACGCAAGGGACTCAAGTAAAGGCATCATACACAGCGGAGTCACAGGGTGCCACCTGAGAACTTCCGAGACAAAGGCGTCTACATACGGCAGCGAAGCCCTATCTTCATAGCTAGGAAGCCTGCCGTTGCCCACGATCTTGTCGATCTCTGAATGCGCCTTCATCTGAACTTCTGGGTACAAGAGCAATGCAAGGAGACCGATATGAAGGGCGGACACCGTCTGTCATCAGTAGGTTAATCAGTGCCGTATCTTGTCAGAATTTACGGCTATCTTACGGTGTCTTGCCCGGCTACATAGTATTTTTCGCTCAGTGGAAGTCGCGAGCTGGGTAAAAAGTATCATTTTACCTGCGTACGCAATCGCGCAGACATCTTTGATCACCTCTTCTGCGTCAGGTCGGGGCTTCCCGTGCTCGTCAGACAGACGCCCAATGAGTTCAGTCGTCAGGCACTGAGTTGGAACTCCCGATTCCTGGGATACATGCTGTGATAGCTGAATCAAATACAAAGGTCCCACTCACGATGCGATCCCTGACAAATTTGAAAGGAGCATTCCTCATTTCCGTGGTAAGCTTCTTGCAACGTTCTGCGTAACGTTTGAAGCCCATGCCAGGCAACCATTCCGGAAGATACTGCACTATGTTTCCCTCGATCAGCATATGTGACATTTGACGAGTGAGAAGACACACGGACATGCTGGCAGCGCATTTACAGCTGTTGCACCCGGGAATGCCGAGTTGCTAAACATCTCCACTGATTTCTCAGCCAAGTCCGCGAAATGTTCATTCCCGGAAGTCACGTCGTAGTCGTATACAGCTGACATGACGATCGAGGCTGAATATCTAGTCCATGATCATACCGGCGTATCAGAACTGAGAAATTTATGTCAGACACATACTGCCGTATATGATTACTGAAATCCTCAGGGTTGTTGAGAAGCTTCTCGAGGAATTGATGAGCTTTCTTCATGATTATCGGACGGTATTGCACCGCCTTTTCGCTGCGGAATTGTTGGTGAAACTCACGACGGCGTTGCCGCCAAGCTTGTCCATAAGGCAAAAGACCGAGACTCCAATCCCAGCCCATCCTAGGGCGACCGGTCATGACAATCAATATGGGAGCTGAGGAGCTCACAAGTTAATAATCGGGAATTGAGGTCTATCCGAGTACGTCTTCGATCGCTTTTCCAGCAAGTCTACGGCGACCCGCATCGAGTTGATAATCACGAAGTGCTGACCAAAGACAGTGAAGTGGACCAACTCCCCTTTTGAGTGAATCAGCCAATGAGCGGGAGGGGAGACTTCCTGGTTCTCACCATAGCGTTTGCCCCAGGACGCGTACGTCTTCCAAGGCTCGCTTTTTGGAACATCAAAGAGATTTCCGACCAGAGGCAGAGGCCATGGTCCAGAAGGGTACGGTAAACCTGACGGGCGCCGAGCCTGTCTGAACCAGTATACCTTGGAGATGGCAAGAAAGAGACCCAGAACTGCCAAAATTGCAAAAGGTGAGGTACCCATTATGGGGGAGTAGACGAGGGATACTCGTCGTTAGTGCAGCAGATATATCTGGCCAGTGCGGCCATAGTACGGAAGCTTCCTGTACTAGCGATGACACTTCCTGCAGGACCTCAGGACAAGAATACATCCAAGTTCTTCTCAAGCGTGATTTGAGCGGGGACATAGGGCGTAAAGAAGAGGATATCTGACTAAAGTTTAAGCGCGTTCTACGCCACAGATCACGTCCCGAACTTAACTGACTATCTTCTGACTTCGCTGCATAAGCACACCTGATCTCTTGCAGTTGGCAATCTGCGCTTGCATGCGCAGATCTAGTAAGGATACATATATAAGTAGCACAGCTCTTGCACTCACAGAGACGCAGCGGGTTTAACTATGACCCGACGGACAAGAGGAACACCTCTATCGGTCACATTCAGCGGGGGGGACTGTTCCTTCCTAGAACCCGGATAGTATCCTGACTTCGGCACGGCAAGTGAATAGGTAGGATCCTTCGCCCTTGCGCTTAGCAATTGAATGGAAGGCTGCAACGCTGAAGTATCGGAGTTATGCAATGGGATCAGATATCGGAGGTTGTGAGGAGACGTAGTCCACTAGCGACGATATACTTGTCCCGGCTTTCTCGCAACATCTCGTGGTTATGCGACCCTTTGGGCGGAAGCCTCCTTCCTGGCCGGGCCTTGAACCTGTTTCTTATTATTTGGTCTGAAGTTCTGGTCCGACGTTCGACATAGCGTCTCTCCATCTCTTGTTGCCACCATGGATATACATACATCGTCGCTTTGTGGCAGTGCCATGTTAGAGGGGAGGGGACTGGAGGGCCAGTATCCGACAGGCCTTCCTCGGACGAAAGTCGCTAGGATGTCAGAGTTAGTCAATCTCGCGGACGTCGAATCCCGCCCGTTACAGGGCTGTTACGAGGAGAGTATTTGAAGAGTTTCGGTAGTTAGTGCACCTGCAATCCGTGATACGTACATTGTCTCGCCCGATGTTGCGTACCGTGATAGACGCAGTTCCTTCGCGAGATGGTTTCCTCCGTGCGCCGCATTGTGCGCCACACTGAGAAGCCGACAATGGGCCAAACAAGCCACAATCTTGAGACCACCTTTCATCGCGATGCCCGAACAAATCTTTGGTATCTTACGTGTACCTCCTCTCTGTTGATCCTGGTCTCTTCAGCTGGAAAATCTACCCATGAAACCGACGCTTCAGGCCGTGGTCTCATTCCTCAGTCAAATATGCTCGCGGGAAAAAAAAACAAGAAAACAAGAAGAAAAGCTAGGACTCTCGCCATGGATACAGCACTTTGATCTTCACCCGACAATCTTCTGAGTTTGCACTAATTACCGCAATGGTTTCGTTTGTGGAAGGCGGGGACAGTACATGTGGGTTCTGTGGTTTTACCGGGTCGGAATTTCGCAGTGACAAGACCCGCCAGCGCCAAAAACCACTTTCCAGCAGTCTTTTACCATCGACAGCTGTTCCTTGTCACGCTAGGATTTATCATCTTGAAGTATGCAAAGAAAAGGTATTTCTCACTTGTTCGATCCCCGGCACGTGTACTGATCGGGTTAGGGGCGGTCGCCGTTTTCCATGGCCCATGCGAATATCACAACCTCACAGCAGCTTGGTGTCCTTGCTACCCACCCATGGAGAGCAGAGGTACGCGGAGATCGAGTCTCGGGCGAATATGGTCAAAGTGCTCGAAACTGGTCAAAGTGCACGCGCTTAATTACCACGTGGTAAGGGGGTCCGCGGGGTGGCTAACAAGCACTAGGCCGTACGGGAAACGATGGTGCGTAGTAGTGGCATATTGTCTGCAGCGTAACGCTGACACTGGACGGTCTTCCTCCTTTCATTGCGAGCCTTAGCAGGTCTCAGAGCCAGGCCAGGGACAATACCTCCCATGTTGCCGGCGCGAAACACTGGTGCTGACTACCTTGAGAGCTTTCATTCTCGTCTCGCGAACTCCATCCATTCTCCGACATCTTGATTTCTGGTTCATCAGATTATTCATGCCTGAACCAAACTTCTGGGGTGGGCTCCAGCCGCAATTCCCTGGATAGGTGAGCCACAGGCCACAAGCCCCAACCCCAACTCTTCTCTCCTTCGGATCAGCGCTAACCTTGTTCCTTGTGAAGGATCTTCCGCACCTGGCCATGTGCGAGCCTCGGCTTGCTAAGCATCCTAGCTTGGTCTTCGGTGGTCATATATCTCGTCCTGATCGACTTGGGATGAAAGGGAGCAACATAACCAACGCTACCGGGGTTCCAGCATGTGGAAGTCTCCGGTCGGCACATCCGGTCTGCATCATTGTAACGCTGCAGCTCTTCCTCCTCGAGCATCCTGGTCAATCCTCTGCACGCGCGACATCGTCTGGTTTAGCAGCCACGACCATGCGTGGCATGGTTTGTGAGCGGCGGGTCTGTTGGTAACCAGAAGGCTATAATCGGGACGAGCAGTAGACAAGCAGTCGGATACACTTGCCTAGCTCATGCTCCCATTGCTTCCGGGTCTTCGAAAGCAAATCCGACTTGGAAGCGTACCAATGGGAATCATCGATGGCTCTGTATCCCGCTGGGGACAGATTCTAGGCCGTTGCGCAAATTGATGCTGTTCATGCTATTCGTGCCAGTCGCATCTCTTGCCATAGTCGTCGACTCGGATGTTCTTGATGTTTACAGCCGGAGCTACGATGTACCGCACGGCATTGTACTCTCCCTGAGACGAAGGCACGAATGGGTCGCTTCCCTCATGAGATATGTCGCAGTGGCCTTCCGCCATGGGGTGGTGCCACTGCGGGTAGCTCAGGTCCGTCAACTGATCGGACGTTGCATCCATCTATTGTTGGTGACTCTCAAGTCATAAAGAGAAAGGTGAACATACCTGGCCATTTCGAATTTGCTGTTGTTTGGAGTTTGGCGGGTGTTACCGGGTGCATTGGTATGTTCCCAGTTCGCGAGTACATTCTCTGCGGACTGACCCTTGCCAATTATTCAGGATTTTATCCCATCGTACAGTGTGATAACGAGTACCTCACTCCTCGCTACGAGATCATCGTACATATTTGATTTCGTGCCACAACTGTCAACACTGATGTATTCATACAACAGTAATTTCCGATACACCCATCTCACCTCACAGTCTCCTGCGCCCGCATTGATGAAACCCTCATCTCAGTCCCAGCTCAGCCGCAGAGAGGAGAAATCCTCTCTGGCTGAAACGTTCCCGGAAGGAGGTTTGTGAAAATGCAGCCAGAGAGGGAGAAGAGGGAGCACATTACAGTCCTGGCTACTGGAGGCCTTGGCTTTGATCCTCAGCTGCACGTGATACGCCAGATACTCCAGGAGGTCTAGTAACCTGTGCCTCCCTCTCGATTGCTACTCCCCTCGCCTTGCCTGATGTGGGATGGTCTACCGTGGCAAACCTCACTCGACGTCCCAGGCGCCTACTCCCCTTCGTCGCCTCTCTGCGTCTGAGAATACCGACAGCTGATTGCTGGATGTCGATGACACTACCATTACCTGCAATGGCCGTGCCGCTCTTGTCATTCTTGCCATCGATTGACCCTGGGCCATGCAAACTCTTGGCATTCCTTCCCATGTGTCCGCCCATCTCGCCCTTAGCACTGGAGCTGAATGTATCATCCTGCTCTGGGCTGCCAATGCAACCAGCGATGCTCTGTCTCCCCGCTGTGGCATTGGCGGAGGTCGACTTCATGCCATCGGAAGGCGTCAGCAAGGCTGACAAGGTAGAGATCGAAGAATATGCGCACGATGAAGGCTATGAAATGGTGTCCTTGATGGCCGTATAAATATAGGCATGATCGTCGTCCTCCTGGAAGGGGTTGAACTTGTAGACACGCGGGGGCCAGTTGGCGACGCGGCCCACTTCACCGCCCTCATCGGCTTGGATTGGCCAATATTGGGGTCCATGAGGGCAAACAAGCTGCTCATCGTGTCCCTGTAACCAGTCATGCCCCACCAACGAGTGCTCACGCAGTCCCTCAGTCACGGTGATGCCTGCGTGTACCTCCGTCGTGGACTGAGGGTATGGGTATTGCATGATCTCCAGAGGCAGCGATGTCGTCGGTGGAACCGAAGCGTGATGCCGACCATTCTCGCGATAGTGGCTGAGGGTATAGTGATGAGTCATTGTTGCATGGGGCCCGGGATGCGGCGCCATGGCCGACTCGGGCGTCGGCCCCATTGATGCATGGTTCTGGGCAGCCCGTTCGTAGTACTGGCAAGCGAAGGGTTGTTCGGAGCTAGGCTTATTGCAGTGCGGCTCGCTTGGAGTCAGAGCGCCCTGTTCTGCGGCCCCCATTTGCTGGTTATCGCGTAGAAAATGGCGCCTTTCTTTCATAACGCCAGTCAGTCTTGGTGGAAGTACACCCAGTCTGGGACAGTTGTAGGCGGGCTTTCTGTCACCGTTGCATCGTATACGATACCGGTCCCGCTGTTCTCTTGGGATTAGAACACCCGCTTGGCGTTCTCTGGCTGTATAGTCATTATCACTGCGTTGAACGAGGTTCGTGATTAAGATGCCTTCCTCCTCGAGGTGCAGCTTAATGACGGATTTTTCAGTGTTTATCATCAAGGCAGGCTGGAATGTCCGTTACCTGCCAAGTCGCGCATGGTGGCACAAATGCCACCATGTGCTCTCTGCACTCAGTTGCTTCAGGCTGGCCAGTGGCCACGCTCGTCGCCACTAGTCTGCCCATCCGGAGCGCTGTAGGGTCTGCTGGACGAATAGATGTTTTCATAGAACTTAAAGGATGCGACATCAAGACAATCGAGGGTAGAGCGCGGATACTGTGTGCTGGATGTTGCAGGGAGAGTTGAGGAGGCCTGTGGTCACCCTTATCAGTGATTAAATCTCATTTTCCCAGGGTCGAGATGTGCAGGCCTGTGCCGCCACCCTGCCCTTGCTCCATACAGAGCCAAACAATCGTCAACTACAAGGCAACACTCGTTCTCCGATCTGCTACATGATAACGAGCACACACTCGACTGCGCAGCATTTGTTCGAATAATTTCAATGGGGAAGTCTTGTTGAAGCAATGTGGCGTTTGTGGCATCGAGCCGTGTTAGTCGGAAGCATTTCCTTTCTTCTCATTATTGATGTCGCGTCCTTATTGGCTCGTCGGTAGTTGCCGTAGTTAGTAGGTAAGATGCGTCGGACGGACGCGTCGCCCCTCAGCCTGTTACACCGTTCTCGGCTGAGGGGGTAAGTCCTATTTCCTAGTCACTAGAGATTGCAGCCAGCTCATACATATTGTAGACCTGTTTCACAGGTATAGTATAATATCAGCCTGTTACACCGTTCTCGGCTGAGGGGACCTGTTTCACAAGTCTGGTGGGTTCTCCGGTGTAAAACCATCCCTCTGAGAGTCGTCTCGCGCATAGATGCCCGACCCATACGTCTTACTTCTGTGCTATAGTTTCCGACGCGGCTGCTCTCACATATGCGGAATAAGGTTCCTCATTTGCCACCGAACCTGCTCCCCTCACACTTTCAATTTGACAAGGAACGCCAGACGACGTATCGTAGGTCTAGAAGCCTTACCACCACTACAGGTAGTAGCTGTAGTGCCACTTCCTTCTACGGAGTAGCCTCATATAATCGCCTGCCTAAAGGTGCATCTTGTCCAAATCTCCGATGAGTGAACTGTCGGTACATACGTAGTGGCGGATCCAATCAATTTGGGGCAAATCTTTCTTCGGCAGTAGCTCGCAAAGCTCGCTGGCGATGAAGGCGTACATAGAGGAGAGTGTCCGCAGACGAGATGTGGCAGGTGTCAGAGACCCGTGGCGCCCGTGGCGGATACGCGAGACGTGACATCACGTGTTCTTTGCATCTTTGTTGAGTCACTCTCGTGCTATCTGAAAGAACTGAACGCAGACGCCTCAGTCAAGCATTGGCGCAGTTATCGTACCAGCCATCTCCTTATGATAGCGGTCTGAACAGAAGGGCTTAACCTACACCGGCAGGAAAATAAATGCAAGTGCTCTCTGGACAACTCTTACAATCCCTATCTGCTGGCGACACGGGAAGACTCCATGGCCATACTAGCTGCTTTGCGGAAAGCGAGCTCCGAGTATATCCGCGCCATGACTCTGTGGAATCCAGTCCTGCCTTTTGCCCTACGCGGATTTCGACAATTTCTCAGTACCCATATGACTGGAGCTCCCGCAAAGGTCTTGATGCTGAGGCGCGATTTTATGCAGTAATTCCTCACCTCAACTGGGGTTCCACGATCTCATGTCCTAATGGGGTTCTGCTTGTGTTCATTGTGCCTGACCCTAGGTCGCATGGTGATAAGGTCTTCGGTGATACTCCCAGAAGGGCTCTGCGCCATAAACCCAGCTCCGTATGGAAAGGATTGCCAAGACTCCACTCATGCAATACGAGCGGTATGAGAATCTAGGCGACAGTATGAGGCAATCTCCAGCAAAGATTGCTCTTCACCCCTCCTGCTCTGTGGAGAACCGGTTCACAACTGCAAGTGAAGACCGTGAGGTCCTACCCCAAGGAGTTGACAGGCTCCGTTCCTCTATGCAACGTGATCGGAACATAGATCTTGAGCGCTTAAGCTCCATTTCTAATCACGATACTCTATCTCTACTGAAATTCTCATAAGTCTGCACTTTATCTGGCACTGATCACCGTCCAGTCTCTCCAATTGGCGTTTGAACTTCAAGGATGAATTCGAGTCTGGCCAAGGTGTCTACTCTCGACGTTATTCTCGGGGCGACGACACTCTACCTCCTAGCTGTATTTCTGCGGCGTAGGATTCGCCCGCGTCTCCCTCCAGGACCCAGGAGCCTTCCGATAATAGGAAACATCTGGGACGTTCCTACGAAACAACCGTGGAAAGTATTTGCTGGATGGTCTCAGAACTGGGGTTTGTAGATACTCGCGAACAAGGCCCACTGTTGACTGACGCCGCTCTCTGTTAGGAGATCTAATCTCCCTGCAAGTTCTCGGCCAGACTATGGTGGTCGTCAACTCTCCGAAAATTACCTTTGATATGCTCGAGAAGAAGAGCGCAATTTATTCCGACCGGCCTACGCTCACAATGGCTGACGAGATGGTTGGCTGGAGATACGCCCTTTCCGATACTTCTTACTCGGACCGTTTCCGCAAGTATCGTCGCCTCATTCACAGTGTCGTTGGGACGCGAGCGAGTGTGGAGGAATACCTCCCGGTTGAAGAGCACGAGACCCGCAAGTTTCTACGGCTTACACTAGCTGACCCCGATCCGCAGGTCCGCTCTCAATCACTGTCCCCATTCCTTGGGTGGCAAACTTGACGCGTTATTATGGCAGGACTGCAGGAGCGATCATCCTTCAAATCACATACGGCTATGAAGTACACGATGGCGACGATCCTATTGTGAACATCGTTGACAAGGCCACAGATCAATTCTCTGAACTCGTCAGACCTGGTGCCTACCTAGTCGATACTTTGCCAATTTGTACGGAGCGGAGCACACCTTCGCCGGAACGACATGACTAATTACTTGAGGTGGATTGCCAGTGCGTTACATACCTGACTGGTTCCCGGGCACCAAATTCAAGCAAATAGCGCACGCTTATGCTGGGACGCTGAGAAGTATGGTCGACGTTCCCTTCAGACTTACGCGTGACCAGATGGTAGGTCGCGCTCATTCTCGCGAATGGTGCTTTCATAAACTGATCCTTTGTAAGTCTCTGGGACGAGCGCGTCCTTCTTTCGTTGCAAATCAACTTAGTGCGGAGGAGTGTATTGACGAGGATATCATCAAATGGGCGGCTGCCTCCTTATACTCAGGTGGGGTCGTGTTGCTCATCGCTTTCACGAACATTTCTGAATTCCAGTGAAACAGGCGGCGCAGACACTGTGCGTACTTATTCTTGCACTGTGTAACCGACGAGAGAAACTCTGACTTTACCACCGCCCATAAGACGGTCTCCTCCATCCATTCCTTCTTCCTCGCCATGATGCTATACCCTGACGTGCAGAGCAAAGCCCATGCTGAGATTGACGCCATCATGGGTCAAGACAGGCTGCCCTCGTTTTCTGATCGAGACCAGCTCCCGTATGTCGAAGCACTAGTCAGTGAAGTTCTGCGCTGGAATCCTGTTGGGCCACTAGGTCGGCGCATGGATAGACTCTGAGTGCCTATGAATGCTGACCATTTTGAGTGTGCTAGGGGTTCCTCATAGACTACGGGAAGACGACATCCATGAAGGATACTTCATCCCCAAGGACTCCTTGATCATACCTAACATATGGTACGCCATCAAGGCATATTCACTCGTCAATATTGACATCTGCGCAGGAAATTCCTCCACGATCCCGAGACGTACGCGGACCCAGAGGTATTTAATCCGGACAGATTCTTGCCGCATAACGGCAAGGGCCCGGAACTGGACCCTCGCACGTATTGCTTCGGATTTGGTCGACGGTGAGTCCCTTACGGAACCAAGGGATGTTCTTGCTAACCCTTCTGGATACACAGCATATGTCCCGGTTAGCCTATGCATAATGGTGCTGAGTTATTTGATCTGATGTGACTTCCTCAACCAGGTATGAGGGTTGCTGACGCTTCACTGTTCATCTCTTGCGCTATGTCGTTGGCCGTCTTCGACATATCTAAACCTCGGGACGAAGCTGGAAACCTCATTGAGCCAGTCGTCGAGTACAGCTCGAACATCATTAGGTTAGCTTCACATTGCCATGATGTTCGACACACCATGACCGTCCTGTAGTCATCCCGGACCCTTCAAGCGTTCTATCAAACCGCGGTCGCCTAAGGCTGAAGTTTTGATCAGTGCATTACCTTGAACGCGTTCGCTGCGTTTCTGCCACCGCTGGCGCGACGCGTATCCATAAACCATCGTCTTCCATTAGAGTACGCAGCATAAAAAACACTACGCTACATCTAATCCTAAAGCTCGCAACAAGTCCAAGTCCATTCATGTAATGCCACCCACCGCCCAACGCTACATTACATCCATTAAGCACACCGTAAGCGGTGCGTCAGTCCGGCGTCTCGACACAACGAAGAAGTGAAGCGCAAAGCAAGAGGTCCATAGCGAGGTAGATAATGTTATCCTCATTAAGGTATCAAGTACAACAGGGGAGCTCATGGGCTCTGGCAGTCGGGGATGGTGATAGGCTTGAGGGTGCGGCTGCGAAGACGGGCAACGATGAGTGTTAAAATGGGTAACAGGGTTGAAGAAAACGCACTTTGCGTAGAACAAACCCCACCAGCCCTCGACACCGCCGAATTGCTGGTCCTGTAAGACTCCGTGAGTGCCCCGTCCTGTAGATGGGACGTGAGCGGCTTACCTTCCAGATCTCGTCAAAGTACTCGAAGTAGAAGTAGCCCGTGCCGTTTTGGTTGGCCTGGCAGACGAACGTGTCGAGGAAGGTCTGCCATCGCCAAACAATGAGCCTCAGATCGTATAGAACAACGAAACGGCGTACCTGGAGGTTGGCGGTGGAGGCGGTCGACGGGCCGTTGCTCTCGTTGCCAGCGTCGGACGAGTTCTAAGAGAAGCCACTTAGTACGGCTTCACACACCAGGAGCACAGAGCGACTTACGGAAGGCCAGCCGGTTTCCGCAATGTACATCTTCGGGCTGTTCGACAGAGCCGCAGCAGGCTCGACGTTCTGTTGATCAAAGAAGTCCCACGTCCACGACGCAGCCTGGTCGATGGAGACGTTCGCGAACCAAGGATGGACATTGGACATCTACTCGGATACCGATTAGTACCGTACGAAAAGAGCGGAGGAGGGAACGTACGCCGTATTCGACATCCTCAAGCACTTCGGTGTTGAAGTAACTGCCAGCTTCGGCTGTACCAACTGGGATATGAGTGGCGAGGTTCATGCCGCTCAACATCGTCCGAGTATCGTCAATGTCGGTCTTGAGGAGGGCGGCACCTGACCACCACGTCATTGGCATCCGCAGGCGACGAATCCGCATGCAACGCACCTTGGTTGCCGACAGCGCTGTTCGGGTCCGTGGCACCATTTGCGTTGAGGTAGCTGCACCGTGTCAGCATGATACGCAAGCCAGACAAGGATGGGATACTCACTTGAGCATGTACTCGTTCCCGACGGTGACACCGCCAATGTGGTCGGTGCCGTAGGTCTCGATGGCAGACTGGATGGCGGCCTTTTGACGAGTGTAGGGCGTGTTGTCCGTGGGGATGTTGTAGTTGGCGAGCCACACGGTCATGTTGACCTTGGTCTGCTTGATGGCCTCGAGCTGCAGGCAGAGGTGGAGTGAGGACTTAAACTATTTAGCAAAGCCGCAGATAGACACGTACAACAAGGGCAGATTGGTTGCAGTCAGCGCCGTACAGACGGATACGCTAAGGAAAGTGTCAGCCGAGTCAGGGCCGTTGGAAATGAGCGCTCAAGTACCGTCGTGAGTTGGGAGAGGAGCTGAAAGGGGGAAATCAGGACACGGACACAAACGGGGCGCAGAGACACTCACCTGGATGTCAGTAATGACTTGATCTAAGGCCAAAGTCAATGGCGTCCATTGCAAACGAGAGCGGGCTACGCACCCAAGCTGTTGCCACACGCGGGGTACTGAGAGCCCTCGGGCGTGTACGCGATACCGTAGAACGACTGCTTGAGGTTCGCGTCCTTCTGGAACGTGCTCGGGTCATTCGGGTCCGACTGGTTGACGGCGCCGCTCGAGCTGCCGGACGATGACTTGGACGAGGACTTCTTGGAGAGGGTGACGCCCAAAGCGACCCCAATGACGATGAGGCCTATAAGACCGAGAATGGAGCCGATGACCTATGAAGCGTTGTGCAGCTCAGTCCTCCGACGCAACGGATAGCACTCACGATCCACCGTGAACGCCTGCTCCTGCTCTCCTGCTTCTCGAGCCAGTTGGTGTTGCCACCGGGCCCTTCAAGATCCGAGTAGCCTCGCGTCTGGCCAGACATGTTGTTCAAGTTTGCGGTGGAACCTGTAGCGGAGACTGAGGTGTACGCGCCGCGGCCAGCAGGGTCGTCAGCGAGGGGAAGTTTGTTGGACGAAGACAAAGGAGTGGAATAGTCTGAGAGACGGTGGGCGGGCTGCGCAGCAGGTGATGGTAAGAAAGCAAGTTATGAATCGAACGGAGGCCGAGGTAAATATAAGAGAAAGAGAAGCGCTCTGCCGCTTACCGGAACCCCCGTCTGGTCATAATAGTCCTGCAGGTCGGCATGTCCTCCTCCTGGGTTGTCTTGGTACGGCTGCATCGAACGCATGGGCAGGTCGTTGCGTGCTGGGTAGGCCATTGCTCGTCGTTACACGTATCTTACAGCTGCTCGTGGTCGTCGTACACGCTCAAGGCGGCGTAAACACACCAGGCGCTCTAGTTTTGCCCAGACTTACGTGCTATGCGCAGCATCTGACAGTTCCCCTGTTTTCAGTGCCACGGCTTGATTCATTCCGCTCTATGCGGCAGCTTTGCACTATGTATAGCGACCCTCGCTGATTCAGGATGCATTCATAGCGATTTCGACTGGCTTTATATAGCGCGAGCTTGAAAGAGGGCACCCGGCGTCCTGCTGTCTTGGAAACAGGTGAGCGTAATATAAAATTATACCAGTGCGCAGTGGTCGCCTTCCCTCCGCAGACTCAATTCACCCGGATTTCTTGCGTTAGCCTGGGCCGTCACGCCAGCAAGCAAGCAAACATGGTACCAGAACAATACTGTCTTAGTGAAGATAACGCTGGCTGAGATTGCCAGCATGCGCACCGAACGAGGCCAATCCTGTCTGCGCCACCCATTCCAGATCCGCCCGCTGCATTCCATTCTACGGTTCTGATAGTATGAGGATGTCGGAAGGAGGCCATTGAACATTCCAGCGCAGCGGTCGAATGCCTTATTAAAGACCATGGTAGAGCCAGAGTCGTTGGTAGCAGCAGCTGCCCTAGCGTATTCTCGTTGAAATTTGAAAAGCGCCACTCAGCACTGCAATCTCCTGGTTCTTGATAGGATCCTCAAGCTTTCGGTACGCCTTTTCCTTCAAGTTCTGCGCTTTTCGAAGCGATCCTGCAATGCTCAGAGGTCGTCGCCTATACAGGTCGGCCTCACGCCACTGGGCTCCATATAGCCGAGATACCTTATCAGCACTCTTGCGGGTTCGAAGTGCAGACATCTCAATTTTGCGATTGCGAAGGGTTCTTCCATCTTGTTAGGCTGCCCTGCAGGCGTCTGGGGAAACTTCGACGTGTTCCTATGCAATGCTTTTTTCATTTCGCGACGGCTGCACTCTTCCAGCACGGCGACAAAGACTCCGATGAGGGCTGAGGTCATCGAAATTGACCGCAGGGACACGGCTGTGTGGCCTAGATGGCTCCGAGGATTGGCTCCGAGATATTACATCTAACTCGTACGGGTGGTCAGACGGGCTTAGGCTTGGAGACGGAGCAGCGACAAACGTTGATGTAAGATCAAGACGTTCAGGATGTGAAGAGAGGAGAGGTAAGGCGATTCCCTTCTCCCATCTGAGTTTGCTCGCAACCAGCCTGAGCAGAGATGAATGCTGATGATTTTGCTTCGATAGAAGGTTGCTGCACTGCTACCGAACTGCTGATAAAGTGCCCAGCTCTCATCACAAACCTATCCCGCCCTGACGTCCTCATGTCTCGTCCTTGGTGAGCAACGCACCTCACCAGTGCCTTGTTTTCAGATCGGCCTTCAATCAAATCCGTTTCCCTGCATCAAGCCCTTTCATCGTGGAGGATCCTACGGAGAAGTCTACAGCTCCTTGAGCGCTGGATGCCAGTAATCGATGATCCATTCAAGACTCAAGGACTCGACAATTCTATGAGACAACCCTGCGTTCATATGAGGCCCCTTGTTGCGGTATAAAAGAATGGACTTCTATGGAAACTTACACTGTTGACACCGATCAGAGGATCGCAGGAATTAGCTGGCCCTAGGCCTGGAGGTGAGCTACAGTCCCGGAACCGTCGGAACTGCACTCACCCTACCAGTATAATTATTCTGACCACTGGCAGCTGAGCGTGTTCCAACGAACCTACAAGTCCGGCGACCGAATACAAGGGGGTTCCTAATACCAGCTACGTGCGTTGTGCGGAATGCTGGCTCGTCATCTATTCAGGTCCCGAGACGCTGGAGGTATAGTCACTGTACCGTTGTCCCTTCTGGGAATTGCTTCTTTATTATGCAGGTCCACAGGGGCAAATTCTGGCTCAACAAGAAGGATGGAGCGATATACATCGCGCTGTATCGCGGGCAAAAGCCGGAAAGACTACCTACTGTCGATCCCGGCTTCGGGGACTTTGGGGCCACAAGGATTTATCGCAGAGGCCCGACATACGCGAGCTTGATCGTGACCTGGAGCGGTGGAAAGATCACAGTCTTCGCGTTTCCGAAGCATAACTTCCGGAACGCAGCGGCTGGTGCTTTCATCGCCGCCAGGAAGTCCGTCGCATACTGGCAATCGATGGTCCTCGCAGAACTTGTCTAATAGACGGTCGGCCTGTCACTTTGCAAACGGTGCTTTGCTTGTATGATTATATTCTGCTTTGTTTGATTCCTGACCTGTCGCACACGTACGTACTCCCTGTATGACCTATGTCGCTGTGGCTCAGAGTCGCATTACTAGTAGACAGGTCTAGAGACGATAGTACAGTCGAGTGGACGAGACCCGGAGCTGCCGTCACTGTTTCAGCGAGCACATTTTTTGCGGACAATTATCTAGCTACAACAACAAGTATAATACATACAACATTCATTTCAACAAGCAGACGTAGCACCTTCACGATCAAGCGCGTATCCAAAACATTCAAGCACATCCAACCGTATTGACCTCCTTTCGGCCCGCCCGCTTACATGGGCATCTGCTGCACCATGGGCATCCCGCCATTCACACCCGGCTGTATGACAATCTGCTGGCCCGGCTCCTGCCTCACGACATAGGGCATCTGCCCACCCATGCCTCCCATCATATTCATGCCCGGGTAGACATATGCCGGCTGGCCGTACCCGCCGTTCGGCTGGTACCCGTCGGAGTACTGGAAGGGTCCGGGGTAGCCAGGGTACTCGCCGAACCAGGGCAGCTCGATGATGGGCTCTTGCCAGGCGTACGGCCGCCCTAGGACTTGGGCGCGGCCGGTGAGCGCGATGAGTATGGCGAGGTAGATTGCGACTGGGGGGTGGGAGGTGAGGACGCGGAGAAGGGGAGAAAATAAGGGCGTACGGAGGATGAAGTTCATCCAAGAGAATGCTTCGACGACTTTGGTTTCGTAGCAGTAGGCTCTTGAGGAGACTGCTGGCTCGGGTCAGAAAACGGGATACATACTGGGAGGAGAGTTATATTAGAACATACTACTGCCCGTATTCGTCGTTGTTTGTAAGGAACTTGTCAAGGCGGAGCAGTCGGTGTGTCCTTGCAAGTCGCTGAAAGACCGAAGCGAAATTAACACAACGGTGGATACTAGGCAGTCGTATCCGATACATACTCATACCACGCGCCCATAGCTGCAGCATAGATCAGTTGCCACGCTCTCT
Organism: Heliocybe sulcata; assembly: GCA_004369045.1. Lineage (NCBI taxonomy): Eukaryota > Fungi > Basidiomycota > Agaricomycetes > Gloeophyllales > Gloeophyllaceae > Heliocybe > Heliocybe sulcata. Next base: position 411,028 of record ML213515.1, on the reverse strand, counting down.
CAGAACAGTTCTGGAGGAGACTTACCCAACCATAATACAGCCAGCACAAATACGCAGAATGCCTCTATTCGCGGCTGGGATCGAGAGACGAGTCTGCAATGTTGCATGATCGAGATCGTGTCCAGATCGGCAATTTCGCCAAGATCAGATGTCTCGATGTACCCAAGCCGACGAACACGAAGGAACTCACAGTACTATAAACACCAATATAGTCAAGGATGACACGACGAGCGAGAAAATCGTGATGTCCTCTATTCCACAAGAAGGTAAGATCAGGACAAGCACCTCGGGTAGATTAGATAGCCGAACTGACCTGCATAATTCGGCAAAAAGACATGTGCAAAGTACGCCGAGATGCCCAGTACCACCGCGGAGAGGATAAGAATCGTCACTAAATAGAGATCGCATCAATAAGCTGAGTGGCCAATTAATAGCGCTTTGAATGCTCACCAAAGCCGGTCGTCCTACGGTTCGCAAAGAGAATCGTCATGAGACTGGCAGTGGGCTCTCCGTGGATGCGTGTGGGCGACGCGGGATGAGCGATCCTCGAGGCGCTCTGAGCTATTTTGAAGTTACGGCATGTTCGAGTACCGGGGCGGTCATCCGATTCAGAACTGATGTCATATCAAGGCATACTCGCGTAGATTAGATGTTCATGGGGTTTCTTCGTCGTGAGTTCGTCTGCACTAGGTCTTGCTCAGCTGGTATTTGTATCCTTACGGTAGAGAGAGGTAGCTACATCCCAGGTGCCACCCATGCGCCACATGGTCAAACTTGTACAAACGACGTGTCGTAACCGTAGCCTCTTCTCAGCCACCTCTCTCTTTCCAACTTAGTCTGTGTCGGGAGACTCAGCAGTATCTAGCCAGAGTTGCTGCGCAGTGTCTGGTAAGCACACGCATCCCATGGTCGTGTCGACCAGCGGGAGTCCACAGTCAATAACGTTAAGACTGCTTGTGGTCGACGTCGCAAATATGCAGGTTCGTACGCACTACATTGCGGCACTTCTTCATGGGCTCAGATAGTTATCTGGATTATATCGTTACAGATTAGGCACTATGGTATACAACAGATGGCGTTAACTTCTAATACTCCTCGTCGACTGAAGCCTGTGTCCCGTTCATTGAGTCATCATCTTCTGCTTCTCGTCATTCCCCGTTCGCTGGTCCTCAGCCGCCTGCGTCCCAGCAGGCGCGACAGTAGCAGCCTGCTCTCGTCCTCCCTCGGTACCCGCCGATGCGCCAGCAGGGCCTGCTGACGCACCCTCACCAGCGGAGCCAAAGGGGCTCGAACCCTGATTGAAGACGCGAATGAGTACGCGTGTAAGACATTGCGTGCGTTGAAATGGATTACTCACATCGTCTACTTCCTGCTGCTTCTGCTTCAGCGCTCCAGTCCGCATCTCGTGTCCGTGCTCCACAACCTCAGGCTTCCGGGTTATCTTGCCCTTCGCCTCTTCTGTAAGGCCGGACATCTTGTCCCCGAATGTCTACGTCGTCCTCGTCAGAGTTGTCCTTCGTTCCACTGAAGCTCGGCATTGCTCACCGCTCCCTTGTGATATTCAGGGCCGTACCCAACGGCACCAGCATGGTGCTGCTCGGGGTAATCTTGGTCGTTAGGTGCGCCAGACATTGTGGATGAAGGAGATATTGATGGTGGTGAGTAATGAGGATCGTAGGTTTCGAATGATTGTATTGAGCGAAGTATGCTGTGGCCACAATATATAGGTTGTCGACGATGACGTCATATCTCTTTTCAGGCGACTATGTCATTGGAGACATTACACTTACCATCTGATGGCTGTACAACCCCACTGTTTGTCTATTTATGCCACAGAACGGACACGTGAGATATATCCTGGTTGCCATGATATATCTGTCTTGATATTCGATGACGCTCTGCAGCGCAGCTCGTCGAACCGATGCACTCGTTCCAGCGACTGACATCCCGAATTGCTGCAGGCATGAGGTTGAAACCACAGCTCTTCATACTCGCAAGAATTCCGCTACCAAGCTTAAGAGGATAGTCCAGCTAGCAAAGCCACACAACCGGAATGGACGACGTTGCGTTGATGCGCCGGAAGTGCCAAGTCTCTGAATAGGCGCTGAATGTCCAGGCCGGTCCTTGTAACTTGAGGGTATAGGCTGATAAACAGTGACATTATTGCAGGATACGATAGTAACATAACCAGCAAACGACTGCAGGCGAAGACCTGTTGTAAATCGCCCTTGGAAGTTAGTGCCACCTAAGACAAATACGTGACGATTCACCCACGTGGCTCTTTCTCGTGGTCGTCGGACGAAGAGTTCGTCCAAGCTTGACTAGCGACTATTCACACAGTCGCGCCCTATACTTCATCGCATGTGCCTTAAGCTCGCTATGCTTGAATTAACTGGTCTACTCGACGCCTTGTGCTGTTTGCATCTGCCAATGACTGCCATGGACCTCTCCGATTCCCAGTCCAGGAGCTCGTGGTCCGTGTTGACGAGTCTGAATCTGCATAATACCGTGGAGATTCCCTGTGCTGTCTACCCTAGCTTTCTTGATACACGTCTGGCGGTCATTCTGACAACTCTACTCACCATGTACAGTCGACTTGCTGGCGCCACTCCCCGCCTCCGGGAATTCCCATACTAGGTAATTTTTCAAAACCCTGCTCTGAAGCAATCGCGCCACCCGCCTCGTGTTTCCCTTTCTTGGCGACGGTCAAAGCGCCTCTTGCCGTTTTCAGTAATTCCTCCTCCATATACGGTAATTTTGACTGTGCCACTCGTCGATTGCGCTTGTGCCACTGCTGGATTGCCTGCAAACCTGTCGCCCACAAACCACATAAATGCGCAGGGCGACGGAGAGAGGAGAGCATCAATCCCCTCGTCGATCAGCGCCCGAGAACTTCCCTTCCGTCGAATATCCTCCCGTGAACAGCTATGCCTAAAGCATCTTCTGCCTCTGTACGTCCTTCTTCTACCACGAGCACAGCCACAGCTCACCTACCCTTCCGCCACACAGGATTCGACGTTTCCGTGTGACCAATGCGGAAAGACGTTTACTCGGAGACATGGTCTGACCCGTCACCTACAGACCCACCTTCCCGAGGAGGATCGCAAGTGAGCAATATTGCTATTATACTATGCATTCTCTCATAGTCGTCTGCAGTTGGTATCAATGTCAATACCTGGAATGCACCTTCAGGACGTTGCAGAAGAGCAACCTCGAGAATCACATACATTCCATGCAGTACGTACCTATCTCTTCAATGTCGACTCCTCTCTGAAGCTCCGTATAATAGCACTCTCGAACCTATCGCATTCTGTGAAGACTGTGGTCGTGGCTTCCGGGACCGAAGCTGCCTCTCGAAGCACAGGAAGCGCAAACACGGTATGGGCGCGGCACTGCGACGCGTTGATCGTACCGTCGATTACGACAGTGTGCCCTGTTACCGCTCGTACCAACCTCGGCGATTCAGTCCTACTTCATCGAATAGCTCGGGCCTATACTCTCCGCCTCCGGCGTCGTCATGGTCGACGGTCGCATCTCCCTCTACGTCGCAGCCCTCGCCTGTAGTGAAGGCGGAAGCTATGGTCGATACCTCCGAGTTTGCTGCTCTCTCATTCTGGCCATCAGTTGCACCGTCCCCTGACGTGCAACTCTTGCCTATAATGAAGGCGGAGGACATGGTCGACACCGTCCAGCCTGCTTGGCTCGATACCGCAGCAGGGCCCTTTTCCTGGCCGCAGCTCCCGGCATGCACGCCCGCTGATGTTCTTCCTGACTACTCTCAGTTCGATTTCTCGATGCCCGAGCCCGTCTCCTGCGATTTCCCGTGGCTAAGCGAGGATTGCACGCTTGAAGTCAGCATGGGGTCACATATGGGCTTTGATCTTTTCCAAGGTTGGGACTGGTCGCATCCTCTATTCACATCCGCTTTCTAGCTTATGCACCCTATGTTCTCCCTTCGGATTGCTTCACATATGCTTCACGTATGTTACTCCGCCATGCTCTACCTTATGCAACCTCTTCGTTATGATCAATGGACGATACACTTTTGCAATACATACCCCTGCGTCTCAGCCAGAGTCGCTTGCATGACACGATACCAGATATTTCGAGTGACAATGATGGCAAGCAGGAGAGTCAGCGACCATAAGGTATGCTGGTTTCGGACGAGCCACAGACTGAGACTCGAGAGTTACGCGTCTCGGGAGTCGCCGGTCAGATCGCCCAAACTAATCAAGTTATATAGCCTTTGTGGCGTAGCATCCGCACGCCCCGCATGCTAGCTTTAAGACTATCTCCGACAATCTCAAACTCCTATAAGAACGCAACACCAGCGACGTCCAATGCTCTCTCAATAACTTGCCATCATGTTTGCTCCGACCGCTCTCTACGCGCAGCCAGCCTGAGAGAATCTTTAAGGCGGCGAAACATTGCCGTCTGATGATGATCCGCATACAAGTGCCAATTGGCCGCGGTCCATGAAAGAGCCCTGGCCATGCATCCTCGTGTCTTCTCAGGAAAGCCTTGTCGTTGCCTGGACCCGACTTAAGTAACCACGCAGGTGTACCAGGTTGTTCTGCATGACTAAATGGGCGCTAATCCGGAGCTATATAAATCTTTCAGACAGAAGACCCTGCCCGCTGCGGCTCTCTCGATTCCCTAAGGTCGACCTCGAGGATGAAGCGGTCCTTCTCGCGCATAATATTAGCTGTTTCGTTGGTGTCTCATGTGGTAGCATACACTCTCGTCAAAGAGTACTCGGGGCAAAATTTCTTTGACGGTTGGGACTTCTTCAATGGGTACGACCCTTCCACGTACGGTAAGGGCCTTTCTCTCTTGTTTAAAGGATTCATTCATAGGAACGCTCCCTGCTCTTTCACAGGCGACACCCAATATGTAGGACCGTTGAGTGCAGCTCAATCTGCACACTTGGCATACGTCGATAGTTCCTCGGGACACGCGTTTATGAGAGTGGACAATACCACTAACGTCGCATACCCCAACAAGCGAAATACCGTAAGGACAAGATAGTTCTGATGCATACTCCTGTCTTATGAAAACGCTCATGCGATTAGGTCGAAATATACACTTCAGATTTCTACCCTGTCGGAAGTGTCTTCATTATGGACGCTGCCCGCCTCCCATGGGGCTGCTCAGTAAGTCGCAGACATTCATCGGTTCCTCTGATTCATTATTCAGGAACTCTTTCTGTACAGGTTTGGCCCTCTTTCTGGACCCGGGGTTCGAACTGGCCCTACGATGGGGAAATTGATATTGTTGAATATGCCAACCTTATGGGCAACAACCAGATGGCTCTGCATACTGCTGCAGGATGTACGCACACCACTCCTTCGAATCAAGTGGGGCAAACTATCGAGCCGAACTGCAACGCAACGGACGGAGCGGGGTGCACTGTCTCGGAAAAGAAGCCAAACAGCTATGGCCCTGGCTTTGCGAGTGCAGGCGGAGGCGTCTGGGCAACGCAATTTGATACGTCTGGTATCTAGTGAGATGCTTCGCCTTACTTCAGAGACCCTGGTTCTGATCGACGCTGTCTATCTTTTACAGCATCTGGTTTTGGAGCGTATGTGATAAGCGGTTTCGCTCGTTAGCACCTCGGCTCATCCGTGTCCTCTAGCGTTCAGACGTTCCGTCCAGCATAAGCCTGTCAAACACATCCATTGACCCGACCAGCTGGGGTGCTCCCAGCGCTTCTTATCCTGCGAGCAGCTGTGACATTGGATCTCACTTCGGAGCTCAGCAGTTGGTGTTGGACATCCAGCTATGTGGCGCCTTGTCAGTACTTTCATTCTTAATCTGAAGAGCTCGGACTGACACGGCCGCGATGACAGTGGCAACCCTACATACAACCAGACCTGTCCGCCCGGAGACTGCGTAAGGATCTCGTCGTCCAAGACTCCTGTTGACTGACATTCGGTTCCCAGTATTTGAACAGCGTCATTGGGCCGGGCAGTCCAACATATGATAATGCCTACTTCGAGATATCATATGTTCGGGTATTCGGTTTGACGAACGCTACCAGTAATGGATCGAGCACCACGACTGGAAGCGCCTCTGCGACGTCGCCTGGTGCAGCGAGAACCGGCAGTCCCACATCCACGCAAGGCAGTGGTACTTCTGATGCGCTACCGATGCTCTCGCACCCGCTCAGTCTCCTTTCTCTGGCTGCAGTGCTCCTGCTCAGTCTGGGCTTGATGTAACGGCCTAAATATTCCGACTCGGTGATATTTTATTTCTCCTTGGGAACGGTAGGGTATGGACCTACCGGGATACTTGTGGTGTATTGGGACTGGTGTTTCCTCTCTTTGTGACGGACTATGTTGTAGTTATTAGTCCAATCTTTAATAACGGCGCTCTTACGTACAGTGGCTGATCCTATCCTGTAGGATGTCTCGCTGGTGGAAGTCCATTCGCTGCAGAGATCCTCGATACCAACAAAAGATTGAATTTCGAACTTTCGCCTTGTCGGAGCGAAACCTGTCTGTCGTTGTCACAGGAAGTGTCCTGGGAATGCCCACATGCTCGCCTACGCCACACCAGAAGGAAGGAGGGCAAGCTCCTGCTCCCTGATCAGGTCAGAGTGGAGACAGCGATAAATATGCATGGAATAAATATGGCGAAACCATGCGTTCTGGTTCGATTCTCATACGGGATATAGCATGGCTGTCGTCGGATCCTTTTTGGACAACGCTGTAACGAACGTCTGGCTTGAGTCGTGACCTCGAACAAAAGAACCACCTCCCTCCGTTGCGTTCTGAGACCAATTCGTGCGGTTGACATCAGCGATTCCCGCTTTGCGAAAATTACGATGCTTCCACGACAAGTATAGGCCGCGCATAGCGTAGGTGATCCACGCCAGTGCCAAAGGAACAGCGGAGACAAGGGCAAATGGGCGCCTTGGGCATGGCTGCGGGTTCCCGTCGAAGTCGACGGAAGCGCAGAATGCAACGAAGCCGGCAATGAAGAAGTACCCTGTATAGGTGATGCACTATCCCGGCATAGGTCATGTCAGAAGCTTTGAACGGACGAACATAGAGCATCACTTGCCACCCGATACGCTTCGATGAAGATGTCGATCTGGTGAAGGAGGACGGGATCGGTATGTAGAGTCAAATATTTGTGTGCCGCATTATTATGAAGTGCGGCTTCACAGTCCTCTTGAAAGAAAGTGTCGAACAAGATAGGCGTCAAGATGGCCATGATTACGCCGGTGACAGCTATCGCGGAGCTAGCGAACCAGAATGCTCTGGCCAACCAGTGCGCATTGTCGGTCCCAGGGAGTCCCATTGCAGTAATTGTTGTGCTGGCAAGGAGGCTGAGCTATAAACAATGTGAGTAACCCTTAGCATCGTAGGGTGAGTTGCTTTACGATGATTGAGCGTCGATCCAAACCTGAGAAAACATGGGTTACATGCGGTAAGACGGAAATATAGATGCATACCTTGCATGTATACTTCTCGTAGTCTCTGAAGTCCTTCGTTCGACCCATCTAGGTGCTGGAGTCTATGCACACGAGCACTGGAAGACAGAGTGTTGATGAGATTCCTTTACGGACTCAGGGAGCCAGCGTATGAGCTCACTTGACAAACAGAGTTCGATTAATTCTGGGCCACGTCTCCGCATATGCACTCCTGCTTTGGAAAGTCTCGTGGCACATGTAAGACGGCCAGTAGAGAAGTCACGTTGTAAAGAGAGCACATACCGAAGGGTACTTCCTCTCCAGATGCTTGATGCGCTCATCGGCAGCATTCTCGAGGTGTATTGGAGGCCATTGGTGTGGGGCAAGTCTGATTCGGCGCATGACGCATTGCTGCAGGCTATACTTCTCCCGAGGTACGCGTTCCACCCAGACGAAGGGCGGGAGTATGAACAGCCACAGGATGAAGACCCGATCCTCAGACCAATTGATTGTTAGAAAGCGTGTGGAGCGTAAGAGCATGCTGGGCTTGCGAGCAACATTTCAGCAGGAGGTGAGCGATGTATTTATACAGTGGAACGCGGTCCCTTGCTTGACTATTGCCGCCGGTGAGCTGCCTGCCCACACCGAACCTGCGAGAGAATACGATCGCCAGGGAAGTGATCGATAGCCATGGCCGCTGCGCCGAAAACCTTGCTATGCATAGTAGATGAATTCAAGGTGCCTCGCGTCGGGACAGCGATAGGGGTAAGTACAGAAGGAAAGAGTTACAGAGCATGACTCCGTGATACTCACATATCAGTTCCGCCTCGCCATTACAGTTCATAAGCTCGCGATGGCCCCGTAAAGCATGGAAGAGCATACTGCAGCGTCGTAAGGGCAAAATATGGGCGTCTGCGAGCGCTGTATTGAATTCTGTCGCGAGCGATGCGAAGAAGGGAGCGTGCTTTTTATAGAAGGGCGGGAAACGATCTGCGTATTTGATCCAGGACGGATCAATCCCGGAACCCATTGGGAGATTGGTGCAAGTCAGCGAAGATACACAGTGCAGTACGGACTCCACGGGCACGATCACCATCTGAAGTCGCAGACATGCTGCCAGAATCACCAAATAATTCGGCTGTCCTAGGCAATGTTTGACTCATCGTAACCGAGGACGCACTCGCCAATCGAAACATACCTGGGTCTTTCGCGGTCTCGACAATCTCAGTCTGGACTTCAGATGTCAGAGGCAACAGGTGAACGGGGCTCAACAGGTAAACTTTGGTAGCTGTGGCGAATTCCACTGGGCGCTTCCGCGACTGTATGGAATCCACCGCCTCGGAGCCCATCCAACGTCTCGGAATCGCGGCAGGGACACAACGAGGACTTGGCCAGGCAGGCAATATTAGCCAATGTTGATATATGAACGACATCTGCGGACTCTGGTTTACAACTCAGTGAACAGCATCCGGGTCCGATCACAAACGCCTTTGGAACATCGGCCTGCCAGCTGCAGGCCCTAAGCACTGCCGCAAAGCAAAGCACCCGAGTTCAGATGTCCCGCATTGTACTTCGTGCTTGGGAAAGGCTTCGTCAATATTAATATGAACCATGGGAGACAAGGTGTAGCGTCGAGATCGTCAATGAGGTCGGCGTGAATCTCGGCTCTATTCTTCAGTATATCCGACTGAGGAGGTGTCTTCATAAATCACGGATTCCCAACATGATGCGACTGCATATATCCGCGAGGTATCCAAGAAGGGACTTGACCGAGCCGAGAGAAAAATATCTGCATCGTTTGGAACGAATAATCTGAAGACGTCGGGTATTAGAAGTCCGGAAGCAAGCGCTTGCCTCCGATGCATAGTAAGAGCTAGGGTTACAGAACGTTGACAGGAGATACGTCGAGGAGGTACCTGAGGAAAGCAAGGGCAGTGCGCGGGGAGGTCAACTGATGAAGCTCTATATGCGCATTCAGGCTATAAGCCATCCGGCAGTAAAGTCAAAGACGCACCTGCAACGGAATAGATAACAGCTAACGGGCCGCGGCAGGCGTGCCACACTGTTTACAAACAATCAGGTTCCATATTGGCGTAAGAAAAACAAGAAGAGCCTACGCCTATAGTCGTATCCATGAGAATCCGACATGCCTCATCCGCAACTCAAAACGCGCGTGTTTCAGAGACGGTCTCGGGTCCAACAGGGGAAGGTCATACCGCGACGACGCAAGGAACGCGAACGCCACCACCAGCATTGGCTCCCGCCCTTACCGGCCATAAGTCAAAGCTTCCCACTGAACCTCTTCCCCATCTCCGCCCTCTTATCCTCGAGCCACCCCTCTACGAGAGTCCTTTGCGCATCGTCGACCTCTACGAATCACGCATTGATAGCGCTATCCGACATAGGTTGAGGGTTGGGGTTGGGGAGTTGGAGGACCGAGAGGAGGCGCTGAGCGGGTGAAGCCGTGTATGGGGATGAGCGGGAAAGTATGCTTAAGAATTCGGCCTGAAAAACCAGCTGGAAAGGGTAAATTGAGGGAGGAGGGAAGCCAGCGGCAAGGACCTCATCGTCGTGTTAACTTCGCATGTAGTGGGGTTGAATTGATCATTTGGACTTGGGGTAGCCGGCCACCGCAAGCGTGGCAATTTATACGAGTCCTGAGACCTGAAGCTTGAAGCCCAGTAAGAACCCATTCTTCCCGCGTCGATTTACCTGTATTTGTATCTGTTGGAAGCATGGCACTGTCAATTATCTCGAATTACCTCTATTATTTCTGCAACAAGACTCTTCTAGCCCCACACCGATCAATTCCATCTATTTTTTTCCACGACTGGTTTGACCGTGCACACCAATAAGCTTGAGTGTGACGACCAAGCTTCCGATCATGGTCGTTTTCGTCTTCGGCGCTATATAAAGGGAGGCGCGTGTCGCGCTCCCCATGCCGCGACTCTTTCCGCCCCCACTACCACCACTCTGTCCGCCCCCGCCGCCGATACTGCATTGCTTCTGCTCTCGCCGTGAGCGCTGCTTCTGTTCGTGCCGCGATCCCGCCTGCTGGGACTGTGAGTCTGCGCCCATTGCGACAATGTTCTGACGGTCACCGCTTTGCTTCTGATAGGACTTCAAGCGACCTTCGAATCAGATAGTAAGTCTGGGGTATTCTGATCCCATTGCTCAATGTACTGACATGGTTATGCTAGCAAGCCATACAGATCAAAATCAGTACATATGGGTCAGATGGTGGAAGGCTGTGGATTCACGAGGGTACGGGGAACTGGGTAGTGGGAGGACTCGGTCGGGGAACTAGGTAGTGGGTGGACTCTGGTACAGGGCATAGGGCACAGGGGACAGATGTATTAGATGTAATTTGACAGAAATTGAACATGATGGCAATGTCCTGTGATTCAACTGCAAACATGCGATGGATAACAAATAGAAGTTAATCGAACATATTAGAGGTACTACGCTGCGCAATCGGACATTTTGCTCGATTTCCATGACCTAATGTGACGGCAAGTGACAGAAATCCAGGTAAATTGCTGTGGCTTCTACTAAAGTGCCATTTCATATTTGTTATCAATTCTCCTCGTACCGAGTGATGTAAATCGACGCAGGGAGATCGAGTTCTTACTGGGCTTGAAGGGTTGCAGCATATCTTTGTGAGTAAATTACAGTGCAGATTACCTCTACAAACCATCGTAGATTACGCAAACATGACCCATCCTCCAACACTTTAGACTAGCGACCGAGCATGCCAGGGCCTTCTATTTCGTGTGTCGGACGGGCGAGATCTCCTCTTGTTATTCGAGGAGAGATACAGGGACAGACTACATGCACGACCGCCAGACCACCTGTAAGCCAAACATACAGAGCGACGCGGCCGGCGAAACAGTGCAGTGACAGTCGAGCGATGGGAACCGCCGTGTGCGTCACTCGCGCGCAACGACGATGAGCACCTACAACGCAAAGCACAAGGTCAGGCGGCGGGGTACCGTGGATGCAAGAGGTTGTACCTACAGCGGCCGGGCGTCTAAGAAGGCAGTAAGCGTCAGAAATAGTGACTTCAAAGACCCTACAAAAAAGGATTCTCACGGTAAGCAAGCTTCTCAGCAGCCACCGCCAATCCTCAGAAGGAACGGCAGCACATAAATTTGTGAGAATATTTCAGGGCGTACCTTCTTTATGGAAGACCTTATATTGAGCAGATCAGCAGGAACGGAATAGAATAGATGGAGAGAGACAAAAGACATCGACGGAATTACTATACAACTGAGCGCCACACCTGTTTTGTAGTATCCATACAAGCGGACTTCGAATAAACTGTAGTGACTAACTACAAACATTTCCTACCCCGATTACTCGGCACAATTTATTCACACGGGCTCAACGTTCGGCAGAGGGCCCAAAAATGTCTGCAAAGACGAATCCTTCGTACCTCAGGCCTCAGGACTCGTAACGACGCTATGATCGGATAGGTTCTCACGATCACAAAGTTTATAAGTTGGACTACAGATCGACTACAAATTGTCTTGAACCCGCGTAAGACCAGGCTCGGAAGCGGAATTGAATGGATTCAGAGAATTTCCGACAACTGGCAAAAGGATGAGATACACGTCGCATAAAATCGTCAGCCCAGAAATCATCCATACGCGACGCTTGTCTCCAACCTCCTCAAATATCAGTGTACGAGATATTAATAGAGCTCTTTTGACCGTATATCCGTATATACAGTGCTCATTCCCTGGGTGCGGGCAGTTACATATGGTCCGGCAATAATATGAGAGCAACGCAGCTTCCAACAGGGCATCAGGAAGCCGTCAGGCCATCTCGGATAAGTCGTGGTGGCCAGTCTTCACCGAACATGTAAACATAGCCACCTCATGGACACAGCCACCTCATGGAAGGATCTTCTATCCGCTATTATAGGATGCCCTGCCCGATCGACCTTCGTCGGCTTATTTACCCTTGGCTCCCTCTGCGAAGGCGGAACAGAGTAAAGAGAGCCGCGTTATAGCGGCGAAAATGTGGCTAAGGACACAGTACTTGCTACGTTGCAACCACCAGGAGGCCGAGGCTGTCCGCATTCGCGAAGCAATGGCATACACACCCTAGGCGGCTCGAAACGCGGGATTTCCTGGCCGTCATGCTCTCTTCCGTTATTCCAACTGTTTCTTCTTCCGCTACGTGCCGGTGCTGGTTGATCAATTGTGATAACATATTGTTCGGCCCAACTTCGGCCAGACCTCATGATCACAGTTTAGCACTCTGGCAAAGGCCATGCATGGCCGTCTCCCTGGAGTATATAAGGGAGACCCGGCGAGGCTTTATCAGCATCCTCCCATCTTCGTTCTACGCCTTTCAAGCCTTTCGTAAACCTCCTCCTTTTCTCCACCACACGCCACAATGAAGTTCTTTGCCGCCGCCGCTGCCATCTCCTCCCTTGCCGCCCTCGTCGCAGCAGCCCCCGCCGCTTCATGCCCCGAGGCCACAAGATATGGTGTCGTCACTGTATCGCCCACGACTGTTGCTGCTGGTGACGTGAGTACCGCAAAATGTTGATGACACCCGGCGCTCAGACTAACCTTCGTGCCACGTAGACCGTCACGATTAAGGCGGACTTCACCTGTGCAGTTCAGCAGTTCAACCACGTCCCCACGTACACCGACTATGTCCTCAAGGTGCCCGTAAACAACAACGGTCACGAGCTCCCTTACGTCCTGGCTCACCACGAGCCTGCTGCGGGTACCCTCAATGAGGAATTCACCGTTCAGGCAAGCTATTTACTATGTGCTGCCCTTGTCACGCTCTGACCTTTGGCTGCTGACAGATTCCTCATGCCTACTACTGGAATGCCAGCTATGACATCGCACTCCAGATGACCTTCGCCCAGGACGGCACTGATGGCAGCCAGTACTACACTTATGGCGGTGTTTATGCACCCGTTCAAATCACTACGGTCAACGCGTCTTAGAGTGCATTTGCGAGGCGTTCAACTTCTCGTGGTTTACTTTGGCAGGATTCCTCATAGAACTTTATGATCTGCGACACTCCTTGATTTCACCATTAGTTCTCATAGCATAATGTTCCTACGTTTTGACTTAATATGATTTCCCATGCCCCACATCACCCGAGCGGCAAGGACAATCTCCGTGAGTACTACATACTCTACTGCGACGCTACTCGGATAGCTGGCCACGGCTACAAAGATACTGCAAGTCTCGGCGCATATTGCGGACAAGCTGCATCATCTCATGCGAAGCTGAGGACAAGTTACGGCCGATGGCCTGGAGGCTTCCTGCCAGTAATACAGAACACAATAGTACAAACCAGCGCAATATTAATGTATGATAGCAGGAAGCTTACGGCGATATATATGCATATCACTAGTCGCACGGATGATGCGGGGTTTCCGATTAACTCTATGTCCAGTAATATGAGAGGACTGCAATTTCCGGCAAACTAGCGCCTGTCTACAGGACGGCGAGGACTTGCAGTGCCCAGTGACAAAGATTTGCTATCCTAATTCACGCACAGCTCGAGAAAGTCGAGAGATATACAGTAGAGCATGGAGTTCTATTAATAGATTTCTCCCTTTTGCCCGTCGCAAGGGCAAGTCCGACTGAACGCATCGTGGTCCCACAGGTAACCTCTGCTGGCACATATTGCAGCCTCTCCGCCGACTCAATAACCTGACTCCACTTTAAAATGGAATATCAGAATAACACCATGTTACACCGGTGGCATTCAGGTGACTTGAAGACTCTCGAACAAACCCGTCCCGTACCATTAAGATCTATGAAGATGCACCTGCGAGCACACCTACCCGTGGCACTGGGCTCAAGTGACTCTGAGGTACCCGGTAAGAAGGTTAAAAGCCATACGATGACTGCCGACCTACCATCCGAATAACCTCCTGTCAACATTTCGCCCTGGCAACTGACCTTATTTCCACTGCTTCCTAAAGTCTTGGCCATTGGTCCGTGATCCGTTACTTCTACCAGGCATGCTGTCTGTCTTGTTGAACACGGATATATTCCGCTTCTTATGCTGCCTTCCTTCATTCTGTTGACCCTTCGAGACCACGAGTAACAAGTCTGGTGCGATGCACCTGCTCTCCTTCCCTTGCGTCCGGGCCGTCGGAATATCATGGTTAGCAACAACGACATCGGTACCGATCGTCATGCGCTAGGATCCGGGAAACGAGAAGACATGAGCCACGCTGGATCGCTCCTTCCTCGACAATGGGCATAGACTATCTCACGCTTGAGAGCTATAAGGACTATGCTGTCTCAGGACAAGTGACCAAAGTGCCCTCGGTCATCTTACTTCGTTCAGTAAGTGTCATGGCCTTTAAGACGCTCCTCGCGGTCCTCCTCGTCGTTCCGGCTATCGTGGCCCTTCCTGTGCGTTACTCTCTTCTTGGTCACCTTCTTTCTCCGGTGCTCACGACATGTTCGACCCACAGTCTAACGGGACTGGTACGCGCACCGCTGCAGCCCTCCTCGCGAGCGGTACATCGACTGTACCGCTCAACACCGCTGCCAAGGCTGCCGGCAAAAAGTATTTCGGTACCGCCACCGACAATGGCGAACTCTCGAACTCGGCTTACACCAAGATCCTCGATGACTCTACTATGTTCGGGCAGATCACGCCTGGTAATAGTATGAAATGGGTGTGTATGCGGTGTAAGATCCCGACCTTGTACTCCGTACTAAGAGAATGCCGTTCATAGGATGCAACTGAGCCTTCGAGAGGCCAGTTTACCTTCTCTGGTGCCGATCAAATCGTCAACCTCGCGAAGTCGAACGGACAACTGTTACGAGGTTGATCCACTCTGCAGCCCCGGATTCTTTCTTTACTAAGGAGCCCGCTTGGCAGGCCACAACTGCGTGTGGTACAACCAGCTTCCCAGCTGGGTGTCTTCGGGCAACTTCAACTCGGCAACTCTGTCATCAATCCTTACGACACATTGCAGCACAGTTGTCGGTCGTTACAAAGGACAAGTGTAAGCGTTTTTAACAGCAGACCTGAGGTGGATACTCACGGTGTCATCGCAGCTGTACGTTCTACTTTCTGTCAATGCTGTCATAGGCATAAGTACTTACCTCCTTAATATCTGCCAAGACTCCTGGGACGTTGTCAATGGTAATCTTAGCATCGACAGTCGTCACCTCCATGTCTCAACTCATTTTCGCCAGAACCCTTCAACGACGATGGAACGTTCAGATCCTTCGTCTTCTACAATACCCTTGGCCAGAGCTACATCAACACAGCCTTGACAGCTGCAAGATCTGCGGACCCAAACGCCAAACTGTACATCAACGACTACAACATCGAGAACTCCGGTAATGCATGGCATCGTATTTCCGTATCTCGGCACCTCATTACCCGGATATAGGCGCCAAAGCGACTGCAATGGTCAACCTCGTCAAGAGCCTAAAGTCGCAGGGCGTTCCCATCGATGGCGTCGGCCTCCAGTCGCACTTCATCGTTGGCCAGGTCCCGTCCTCCCTCAAGACCGTTATGCAGCAGTTTACCGCGCTCGGCGTGGAGGTCGCCATCACGGAACTCGACATACGCATGACCCTCCCTGCCACTGATGCCCTTCTTGCGCAGCAGAAGAAGGACTACCAGACTGTCGTCTCCGCGTGCAAACAGGTCTCTGGCTGTGTCGGCGTGACTATCTGGGACTATACGGACGAGGTGCGTGGTCAGAAGCAGACCAATTGACGTAATTCTGAATGCAGAACAGTATTCTTGGGTTCCCAGTACGTTCTCCGGACAGGGTGCTGCGTGCCCATGGGACTCGGTAAGCGGGAAGCTGTCAGACCAGAAGAGCAGCACTAATTTTGCCATAGAATCTCATCAAGAAGCCCGCTTACGACGGCATTGTCGCCGGTTGGCAGTCTTGAATGCAGAGTCTCCAATAAATATCAAGGTTCTCAGAACCATATCCATCCCTAGTGATCCGCAAGGGAAGCTTGTATATTCGGAGTTGTCTACTCATTGGTTATCCGCTTTGGTTTCGTCGTTCGGGACAATGTACGCGCTACTGAAGTTTCCGCTTTCAGTACCAGCCCGGTACAGAATGGCATCAACCGCAGAGTCAGGGCGGCAGGACTGCCTGCGGATGCGAACACAACAAAGCTGCCACTTGCGAGATATCTTCGACACTCGGATCGTCCTGCAGATGTGGCACGTAGGGTGATATCTCTCGACACGAGACTGTGAAATCGTAAAATCCATTGAAATTGCTAGAACACTGACTACGAGCGTCACTACTGATGCATGGAACGCATTCTGCTGACTAGGTAAAGCGTTAATCCGTTGTATCTACCAAAGCGTTTAGGTTGATAATTGGTACTAACCGATGAGCTCCGTCGCCATACCAGATGTATCACTCGAACGATCTACTCCATCCAGAAAACTCGAACCACGCACTCGTCAAGCCCGATAGATCCAAAGACTTGTTGTAGTCATCATTGATGGCGACACTCCAGTAGGCGAAAGGTCCCGGCAGGGCATATTCACCATCGACCAGATCAGCAATGTCGCCATCCGTCTGGATCACATTGGAAACGTAGTTGTATTGGAACTTGAAATGGATCTCGTTGTGTGTAAAGTTGTGCTCGAGATCATCGACATCAACGATGGTTTCCGCTCCCATATGAGCTAAGGAGATAGTCAACATATTGTCCTCCGTCGTCGCCCCTTTTGCGTAGAACCTCACAGTCGAGAGCCGGACATCGGCACAATTAGCAAACGGGCTATCATCGCGCAGCGTAAAGGAGTACGACTCCGGAATACGGAGTATGACCGTCGATCCATCCTGTAGAGTGGAAAGGTCGTCCGGATCAAGATCCAGACGGATGCTATCGAACTTCTGGGATGCATTTGTCGAGTTCTCCACGGCGTCGTCATAAGCAAGCAGGATGTCGGTCCTGGCAGACTGCAAAGCCTGGGACAACCCCTTTCGCTCGAAACCATTTCCCCGAAGAGCGCTGAGGTTCGAAACAGGAGGTTGGAGCGTCCAGAATGCAAGGGCACGTTCGGTGACGTATAGTAGACGGAGAGCCTGCGACACTGTGTGGAAGTATGATTCCCGGACGAAGGCGGCAAGTACGGGCAGATTGGGGTCAATATCGTCGAGCGACGCATGGTTCAGGATATCCAGCTTTTGCTGTTGCTCGTTGATAGTCGCCTCTGCCTGAACCCATAGTGTGACCATCGCATTGTAGTGTATCACGGCGTTATTACGGTCCAGGACCATCTTGATGTAGTCGTCGAACTTCGATCGAATGGCCTTCAAATCTTGTAACAGATCAGCGTACTGACTGATCAGAGCCACCAACTTCTTCTCCTCCGCGATTAATTTTGCTGCACCCGGATCGTCTATGGTTAAGGTTGAACTACCAGAGCCCAGCTTCAAGCCTTCTTCAAGGCCTGCCATATCCGCAGTGATACCTTTTACCTGATCACAGTTCCAGTGAGAAAGACGAGAGAATAATCATCCATAAGTCACGTACTTGGTTAACGAGATAATCCTTATCAATCTTGCCTCCCGACCCGTTCGGAATGACGGTATTTGCATCGAACAGGAGACGCCCTGCTTGCACGGCGCCCATAGGCAGACCGGGAGCGAACGCAAACTGAGCAGCCGCGTCGATGAAGTCGGAGAAGGACACGGAGAAGTGATGTTGTATGTCATACGTGAGCTTGTTGATCTCGCTGAGCAGCGCCTTCCGCTTCTCAGGAAGGAGAGGAGAGAACGAGGCGATCAATTTCGCAGTGATTGGCAAGGAGTCCTCAAGCCGCTGTATATCGGATCGCGCGCGATCGATGACACTCTGTGCAGTAGTCTGGCTTTGCCGGATGCTCGCACGCCTCTTGATCTGGTCATTGGCGCTATTCACGTAGTCCCAGTAATTATCCTCTATGCCGGCGAGACCGTCCAGCACGTCTTTGAGTTGGTCCTTATAGAACGTATAAGAGCCTCTCGGGACCCAGGTTGGGTCATGTCCGTAGAGATCCAGTCCCTTGCCCAGTTGAGACATATAGACCGTCGCCTGCTTGAGGCTGTTGTTGAGGCTTGTAATGGAAGTCGGATCCGCGCCGCCCGACGGGAGGATGAACAAATCAGTCTCGTACTGGGCGTACGCTTTGTAGAGAGCGTCGTTGCCGTTGAGATCAGACAGAAAAGAAAGCCTGTTGACTAGGAGACGTAAAGACAGGCCGCAACGGAGCAATGACTCCTCGGATCCAAGGAAGTAGTCGTCCGACGCATTTCTCAGCGTCATTGCGACCTGGTCAGGATGAAAGAGCATCTCGCTGCAAGCACGGATGTCGTTCGCTCTCATGGTCCTTCCAGCGGTGAAGCGGCCCATCTGACCACTGCTACCATTCTTGCCGTCCTTACCGATCCCCTGACCTCCTACGCCGTAGAATCCCCCTCGGTAGGTCATCTTGCTCGAGAGATCCGACGCAAAGCCAGAACTGGCATTATCGACGGACTCCAAGAGGTCGTCTATCCCGTCAGATAGGTCGTCAGGGGACATGTTGGGATATGAAGTCGCAAAGTTCTGGATGCTATCCACAAGCCATTGGGGATGAGTTATAGTCTGCTGGCAAAAGCCAACCCATTCCTGCAGCTCTGCTGGTTTCTTGCTATCGTCCGTCTCGTAGTGGTACGTCCTGCACGCCTCGTAGGCGACGCGGTACGTGTCGTTATAGATGAAGACAATGTCCCCTCCATTCCCGCCGTTCCCGCCGTCTCCTCCGTCCACTCCGGCCGCTACGCCAGAGTAGCCAGCGCCACCGTCGCCACCTGGCGCATGAACGCCAAAAGCATGATCCGCACTGACGTTGGCCGAGGAAAAGTGTACATCATACCCATCTGCGCCCTTGGCATCGCTAGCAGGCTCATCTCGCTGCGAAATATCCTTCCCCCGGGGCCCTGAAGCGTCGATGAAGGCGGAATCATATAAAACGGCAAACGAGGCGGTGTGCAGGTGCAGGTTATTGACACGGATAGTGGGGGTCGGCAGGATGCAGGCATTCGTGAATATCCATGTCTCCTCTTCGGGATAGTTCTGTTCGAGATTGTAGTCTTCGGAAGCAAGTATAACGCGCTTATCCCCAGCACCAATGTTGACGCAAGCCATCGACGGTGAACACGTTATGTTTGAAGCAGGGAAAAGCGAAGGAAACGCGGCAGCCTAGTTATCGTTATATTTCAGTCTGTGAATCAAAAAATCAGAAAGATACTTGACTTGGGCCCTGCGACCGCGACCGCCGTCAGCTTACCTGAGCGAACGAGGAACCTTAGCGAGTGTTAGCCTAGTTAGTCCGTATGCGACTGGCGTATTTCTGCAAGTCGCGAAAAGCTATGCATATGGCAGGGCTTCCAGCGTGGAACAGCATAGCCCAGGATCAGTGTTCAAACGTTCAGGTTTACGTCGCGCAAGACCAATCTGATTCTTCCATGCCAATTGCATGAGAACCACAGTTAACGTTGAACTGTATTTCATTGGGAGAGAACGAGCGGCGCTAGTTCAAGACCGATGTCAAACGTCGGATCTCAAGAAGCAAACCTTCTGTGGAGGCGGCTCGAAATGACTCACGTTACCCGCCTAGACGGTTGTGCGCTGCTTCTTAGACCTGCGCATTTGCCCCGCAAGAATGCCTTGCGATATCAGTTGATACGAGTCTGATTGACAGGAGTCTACGACGAAGGCGATGAATTGATTGGTGTGCTGACCTGCCATGTCAGCTGGGAACCAAGAGCAAGAGAAAGCACAGAGTTGCGTACTTCCTGACCGCCAGTCGCAAGATAACATAGGATCGTCTCGAGAGCGCCGATACCACGGAGTGTATACGTTAACGGTTACCTTAGTGTGCGTGTAGGATAAAATATTTGCTTGAACGGGGAATCGAACCCCGGGCGGAGCCAGTCATCGATGGGAAGACTCCATGTTACCACTACACCACTCAAGCCTTCGAAAGCGTGGGAACTTGCAGCTGGAACCATTTGATTACTTACAGTACTTACGATGACGTTACCACTAAACTATCGGTACATTCGCACTTCAAAGCTTCTAAGCTTCAGTACTTACTCAGTCACTGTCTCCCGTGAATGCCAGAGGGTCTTCCAGAGCGGCAGGGGCACCATCACGCTGCCGCCGATATACTTAGCGATCTTCTATCAAAATTGCTCGAGGAAAGGTACGTCAAATAGATGTTTTTGAGTCGTGCGTCTCATGAGGATTGGCGGCGGCTCCTGGACATGATGCAGGACTTCAACGCGTCTCAATACTGTGGCGGACCGGGTACTCGGACAGACCGCCTACTCGGACACCGGGCATTTATACACTCACTTGCTCGACCTTTCGCTACAAACAGAGTACCATTGTATACCTATATACTACACCACTGTACATGCAAATTTGCAGAGCGATGCGTTATGTAGCGAACAAGATATCAGTCTCAGAATCGCTGAATTTCTCCTTTGGGGGCAGTTTCTCGCGCTGCGCGTGCCCTTCGCTGACAGTGACAACCATCTCGCCGACCTCTAGCTGCATCGCCTGCCTCGTAACTTGCTTTGTTCAGACCATTAGCTCCTTGGCTATCAGATCGAACCATTCTTGTGGGATATGGCGATGCTTATGGACTACTATCTGGTCAACAAAATAGCCTTCTTTGTTTCTGACCACTCGGGCATGTTCATGTTCTCCAGCCCCCAGCTCTATGTCTACTCTCAAGAGATCTGGCATAACATATCATCTACACCTGATTATGCTACCATCATTACTCTGGGAATTTTTTGGATGCAGTGGACCATCATGGATGCAGGTTGGGGTTAGATGGGGTTGCAGCAGGGTGCTCGAAGAGCAAAAGGAGGATTATGGGCGTGGGTGCAGGAATGGGTGAAACTCTTGTAAGAATATCTTCTAATGACTATATGACATTGTTTGGAAACAAAACATCCTGTATTGAGTGTGCTGTCCGGGCATATCAGGCTGGTCATGTCCGAGCACGCCTGGAGACCAGGTGACATCAGCAAATCCTCCCGCGGCTGGTAGTGACTTGCGCATTTGGCCATAGCGTGGCAATAGTGAGACACGTGGCCACCGGGTGGTAAGCCGCCGGTCCACTGGTGGGCTGATGATAATTGGTTGTTACTGCACGACCGGCCTGGTTGCGATGGTCATCGCTCCGCTGGATGGTGTCGGGATGGCCAGCGATAGTCATCCTAGAGGGCCTGGCTCCATTTAGCGTGTATGTCAGTGGCTGTTCGAGTGCTGCGGTCTCGCGGGGCCGTGCGACTCCAAGTTCAACATTCTTGCAGTCCTCCAGCACTGCCGCGTACGACGACGATGCGCTCTCACTCTCCATGCTACCGATGTTCATGAACGGCGCCGTGTACTCACTCTACTGGAACTATGCCTGTATGCGCCTGCCGGAAGTATGTCTCGGACACTGCGTGGGGACGACACCGTAAGACTTGCGAGGCCGTTTTAGAACGTTCGCGGAATTCTTTCCAGCAACATGAAGCTAGCACAAGGAAAGCAAAAAGGCAACGGCTCGAGAGCAAAGTAAATTTCTCCTGGCTTTATGGGAGTTGGGCGTTAATCTCAACTTCTTGCAGCTCAGCCATACAGACCGACCAAGCGCCGACGCTAGCGCCGCGCATGAGGTCCGTTGCCATGAAATTTATGATTTTGTCAAATATTCTCCGTAGGATGCGCGGTATTCAGAGCCTGAACCGCCGACCCACGACGAGGCAGTCGCGGACCCGGCTCGCATTACTCGCTCCGGACGGATTAGCAAAAAGACGTGGAAACTACGAGACCAATTGCCCGAGAGCTCGGCTATCTTACCAGAGGATGCTGCTGATACTGAGTCTGAGCGACACGTGAACATTGACCTGAGCTCGTCTACTAGAGACGTGACAGAGCCAATGCTCGGAAGTGCAGACTGCGAACATAGTATATATACATTACCAGATGCCTTCGGCTTATCACGGAAGTATCGATATACTCCTTCTCGCATTCCGCAAGAACATAACTCTGTCGCACAGCGTTTTGTGCCCCAGGCAGGGTCCATTGCGGCGAAGTCTTCACGGTCTGTCGAAGAAATCATCCATCCATATCCCAACCTTTCCTCGTGGCTCTACGCCCATCATTATTGGACCTCGTCGAATTCGAAGTCCTTGGCAGACCGGGAGCAGATGCAAGAGCTCCTCACTTCTGAACTCTTCAGGGCAGATGATATTAAAGGAGTGGATTTCCGAAGACTAGATAAGGTGCTGGACGAGACTCCCCTCCCCTGGCAGGACCGCAATAATGGCTGGATTCAGTCCACTATCACTATTGGTATCCCATCCGGCACGAAGTCTACTCAGGCGACACGACGTGCGGATGCCGCGGCTGCAAGGAACGCTGCGCGGGCAGATGCTATCCCTGATCTACCGCCTGATATTGATGTGGAGGGCATCCACTTCGAAATCCCTGGCTTTTGGCATCGATCAATCACGGGGGTCATTCGATCTGTTTTCGGCCATGACACAGTATCGCACAATTTCCACCTCCACCCATTCGAGCGACTCTGCGCGAAGACCGATGATGAGAGCAACGCGGGGATTCAGCGGGTTTTCGATGAACTCTATACCACTCAAGCCTGGTTGGATGCCGATGCTGAGTTGCAAAATTCGCCTCAAGAGCCGGATTGCGAACGTCCTCGGGCTATTGCAGCGCTTATGTTTGCTTCAGATAGCACTCATTTGGCACAATTCGGTCAGGCTAAGCTTTGGCCGGCTTACATGTATTTCGGCAACCAATCAAAGTATGAACGCTGCCAGCCGCAGTCTCATGCAGCCCATCACGTCGCATATATCCCATCCGTAAGTTCCGTTAGCCTTGTCAAGATGTACACTAATGGTTTCCAAGTTACCAGATACGATACATGATTTGCTTAGGGATTCCCGTGGTGGGAAGATTGCGGCAGGATCCCTCGCACCGCTGCTAGCCCATTGCCGAAGGGAACTCTTCCATGGTGCTTGGAAGCTCGTGCTCGACGAGGAGTTCATTGCTGCTTACGAGCATGGGATTGTTGTTGAATGTGTTGATGGGATCGAGCGGCGTATATACCCTCGTATCTTTATCTATTCCGCTGATTACCCAGAGAAGTATGTGGTTATTGATAGGAATTTAACTGGTGGAGTGAGCTCATTGGTGTGTAGGGTCTTGATTGCAACATTACGTGACATGGGACAGTGCCCTTGTCCACGGTGTCTTGTGCGTAAAGACTGTCTACAAGACCTTGGCAATGTTGAGGACCAAGCAATGCGAACTGAGAGCCGTCGAGTGGACTCTAACGACCGCCAGTATAAGGTCGATCAGGCCCGTACTCTGATATATGGTGATGGCTATGTCGTGAATAGCGAGCGTGTGGAGGAGCTGCTGAAGTCGGAATCCTTAGTTCCAACAAAGGTTAGTTCATTGTTGTCGAAGATACAGCCATGACCTCACAGCAATATTAGAATGCCTTCTCAGCGGTACTGGCAAAGTTCGGATTCGACATCTTCCCGGTGCTTGCAGTCGACCTAATGCACGAGTTTGAACTGGGTATCTGGAAGGCATTCTTCACACATCTTATCCGTATTCTTGAAGCAAATGACATCAATTCTATCAATGAGCTTAATAGAAGGTACTCTAAATATGGCCATCGACCGTGGAAGGCCTGCTGATGTTGTCCGTATCAAGGTTTCGTCAAGTTCCGACCTTCGGGTGTTCGACAATCCGACGCTTTTCTGTCGATGTTGCAGCAATGAAGAAAATGGCTGCTCGAGACTTCGAGGATATATTGCAGGCAAGTCGTATCAGTTGGGTCAAGTAATTGCCAAGCCATTATCTCAACCGTAACCAGTGCTGTATTCCATGCTTCGAGGGCCTGCTCCCCTCACCGCACAACGGGGTTGTCTTGGACCTACTCTATCTCTTAGCAGAGTGGCACGGGCTGGCCAAGCTTCGCATGCATACAGACTCATCGGTAAAACGACTTCATGAACTGACCACTGTTGTGGGTGCCGATTTGCGCCGCTTTGTTACTGTGACCTGCCCGGCATTCAATACGCATGAGACGGCTAAGGAGTATGAAGCACGAAGCCGGGCTGAAGCACGTCGCGGGGCAAATCAAGGGAGTAGTGCCGTCTCTAGCGGAAGCGGAGGTAGGCGTCCACGGACTCTCAATCTCCGCCGCTATAAGTTTCATGCACTTGGCGACTATGCATTCACGATCCCGATTCTCGGTACAACAGATTCTTACACAACACAAACGGTATGAAGAGATGGCTTTTGCACCGCTCTATCGCATACTGACCTGGTGTTTCAAAGTCTGAAATGGAGCACAAGCTTGTCAAGCGGAGGTACGAGCAGACAAACAAGAATGTCACAATGACCGGGCAGATTGTGCGGCTCGACATCCGTGCATGCGAGATGCGCCGCATGGCGCAAGAGCTGCGGGAGCTTGGAATCTCCCTTCCCAATGACCCGAAACCAATGCTAAAGGATACCAATCAGAGCGAGCAGGAAGATGACCATGGTCTCGATCGGTTCACCATTGCAGCAGAAGAACGACTTCGTAATGCTATATATGTTGGGCATTGGCTGCAGAGCTATCCGGATGACCCGGCACTGGAGGTAAGTCCCGGAGTCCATTATATCGGCCCATACGTTCACAATTAACTGACTACGGCAACAGGACTTTGATACTCGTCTCTATGCGCATTTGGAATCTTCAACATTGTTGATCTGGACAGAAGGCCATTCTACTTCAAGCAGGATCGCATACATAAACATGCTACCATCTCATTCAATTTCACGACGTACGACATCTGCCGGGACCGCGACACGATTAACCCTTCCACGGATAAATGCAATATCTTAGTCGCTCTCGACTGGGATGGGGTTCCCAACCAGCACCGATTTGGATATGCCCAAGTTCTTGGGGTGTATCACGTCCAAATCCAAGGTGATTTTGTCACTGATAAGGACAAAGCTGCGCGCTTCGATTTCCTCTGGGTGCGGTGGTATGAATATGCAGAAGAAATCCTAGCTGGGACTGCGCCACGCCGGTTGGAATGTCTCCGGTTCATTCCCCAAGGTCAGGAAGATGCATTCGGCTTCCTAGACCCTGCCAGTGTTATCCGCGGTGCGCACATTATCCCAGCATATCAGGATGGCCGTACCTCCGAATTACTGGGACCTTCCATTGCTCGTGACACCGACGGCGACTATCGATACTATTATATCAACAGGTGCGAGCATCTCTCACCCATATAGCATCTTGGTTTCTCACTGTCTGTCGCACAGGTTTGTGGATCGGGACATGCTTATGCGCTACATCGGCCTCGGTGTGGGCCATGTTGCAGGTGCCCGCTGCGAGCCTGATAACTATCAATATGTGGTTGACGTCGATACGAACAAGGATACCGATGCAGAAAACCATGGTACCACAGCTGAAATCAATATTGCTGATGCTACAGGTGAGCCTGAGGATGACGACGATTTGGAAGATGGCAGTGAAGGCGAGAATGTTGAGGAAGAGGAGATCTATGACCAATATGATTCTCTCTGAAAATCGAGATCAGCTTGGAGCCTTTCGCTAGGCTGGTAGATGGGCGCCTTCTCCATTACGTCCTACTATCGTCTCCTCGCAACGCCGCTCCAGTATGTGCCTTGAGACATTGCCGGCGGAGCTTAAACTGATCATAAAACTGCTAGCTTACTTCGAAGGTACCCTACCCCGTCCTTGCTTTGCGAGCATGCCCACACCACCAACCCCCCGGCCTGGGTCTACCTCAATCAACCACGACGAAGCCCCTTCCCAGACATCAACAGAATCAGAGGCCTCTCCTGCTGTGTCATCCAGCACTGCCATGGCAGACGATGAAATTTTTGAGACCAGTCGAGCCAGGGCTTCGGCGTCAGTTCATTTCTTTGCATAATGTGGCTTAACTTGACCTTCAGATAGGTTTGACCGTCAGGAGATTGAGAAGAGGCTAATCAGCAAGGGTACCATCTTTACCCGTACAATTGATGCGTTCCGCGACATACAGTCCATTATCGATGATGGCTTCGCCCGCGACACGGCTTTGAGTCCCTCGCATTATTCTACAAGGTGATCACTCTTCATCTACTTTCTATTCTCCCCTTGCTACTATTACTATCACCAGACAAGTCCGTCACCACGAGATCTATGGCAAGATGACAACAATGATCCCTTGGCTCCAGGATGAGCTACGTGCCCGCGGTCCAGGTGGCTCTCGCCCCGTTGCAACCCTGGTATGATTTTAGTGCATCTTACACTCACCAAACTGACACTGTCAGCTCGAGGCTGGGAGAAAGACTGCCCGTGGTGACGACGTCTCGAACATTAAAAAGGACATCTGCAAGTGGTACAATTTCGAACCAGAGCTCCCTCTCAAAAAAGATATGCGCGGCTTCCGTCATGACACCTGCGGCCGCTTACTCTGTCCCACAACTTATGATTGGGACAAGCCCGAGTAAGTCTCACCATACATACGATTACATTCCTCACTCCCTCGATATAGTATCCGTCAGGCGCTCCAAAGGAAGGACAAAAAGTTTGATATTGGGTCGCGAAACTGGCCCAATTTGTTGTGGCGGGATGAGAAGCCAGACCCGGACGACTTCCATGTCGGTTTCCTCAAGCATGAGCTGATTGTCAAGGTGAATAGCCTCCTAGTCAATGGTATTCGGTCTAATATTTCTCAAGGCTGCACTTCGCACCTTCCGGGGCCCCACTGTCGCAAACTCTCAAGATGGGGCTTCACGTGGTACCAGGAAGAGTATTGCCGCGAAGCATGGCATGACTGAGATGACTGCGGGTGCCATAGCATACTGCGTGATGATGGTACGTCTGCTAGCTGATCGTGATCGAAGAATGTGCACTAATAAATACCTCTCAAATCTACTAGGTACATTTTGTCTTGTCGTCTCAGGCAATCTTCGGGGCTGGCGGTGAGAGGAGTAGTGGCTGGGCCTACCGCGCATTCTATCAGGAAATTGTCCACTATGTCGAACGTCAGATGCCGCGCAACGATCGCGAGGAGCTCTTTGCTTGGTGGAACGAGTGAGTCGTGCTTGTGTAAGCATGGTATTGGTATTGATGTGGCTTGTACCAGGCGCATATTTCCAGAGGTTTATACCGAGGAATATGATGACGATGAAAACTCTTCTCCATCCGCAAATAGCATGGCGGCGAAGATGATTGCGCAGGTCCGAGAACGGGAAGAGGCTGCGAAGGCTGGTGCTGCTGAGGGAGCGAGCGCGAGTGCCCCTTTGTCTGATTCTTCAAATACCGCGACGGTCGCTTGAACTACGATGCCTATGAATTAATATTCTCCTTCGGTCAGGTGGTCTTCTGTCCTTTCCTCCAGGGTCTGCCAATTGACAGAGTTTGGACTGTATATATTGCTACTGGTTAATACATGAGACTGATATATAATCCCCATCCGAGTAACCTGCAAACCAGGAGTGCTATGATCAGAATACTGGAACAGGTCTGCAGATGGCAGCCACTGGCCAACTCGTCGAGATGACCATCGCTGTCAGTCTTACTGATGTTGTATATCTTCTCGCACTCTGGTCATGTGTATCAGCAGCATGTAATCGATTGCCAATTAGCCCCAAGACTTAGAAAGATTTCACATATTACAACGTTGGTAATCGTTTGCCACCGGATGGCCATAGTCAGCCGAATTTGCTGATGGTATAGGCCTCCCTACGGTCACCCTGATTCAACTGATTCACCGTGTTCACTGGGGTTTTCTGTGTATAGTATTGATACAACAGTCTAGGGCGATCTATATACCAAGTTTTTTTGCCAATATACCGAGCATAATCTGTCGCGGCTAGGACTGTCCGAGTACATGGTCCTCA
>ML213515.1:312400-382561 GCA_004369045.1 Heliocybe sulcata | reverse complement strand
ATTTCTGTAAATATTTGGTGTGGAAAGGACGATGTGCGCGCACAGGAGCGAGTAAATACCGTAGGGTGTCCGAGTACGCGGCCCGCCACAGTAAGCCAACTAGGCAGATCTTTTACGACCATGAGGCTAGCAATAACCGCGGAATAATGATGACCATCATCCGACGTTCACCGCAATGTTTGAATTCGATGAGGACAAGATTTGTGGACCCCCGCATCTGATACAGTACAGGTTAAACACCTTCCTCCCTAAGCAACCCTATTCCATGCTGCTTGCCGTTCTATTTCTCGCCGAAAACCTCTCCTGCGTGTCTATCGGCCTCGTCCTTGGCTTCGTTCGCTTCTCCCTCGGCTTGCGTGGCGTCCGCATCACTGCCCTCAGCGTTCTTCGTCGAAGCTTCGGCACTCTTATCCTTCTCCCTCGCATCCTCCTCAAGCTTCGATATCTCATGCGATAACCGCTGTACGTCTGGATCAGCCTGTATCTCCGCTTCCGTTCGTCCCTTGTCCCTGAGGTCCTGTTCAACCGTCTCTCTCTCCGCCTTCTTTGACTCCTCTTGTCTCCGGTATCCGGCAGCTTCCTGCTTCTGAGTTTCGGCAGCATTCCTGTACCGATCGCCGTTCTCCCTTGCCTTCTGTTCTGCTGCCGTCTTGATCGTGAAATCTACCCGAGCCTGTAGATAGGCTGCCTTGCGGTCCAACCCTTTGACGCGATCCCTGTAACTGCGTCTCGAGCTGTCCTTCCAGATTAACTGTACTGCGTCCTCGTCGTGCGCGTACTGCGCATACTTGCCAAACTTGTCCTTGCACTCCGCCTCGGTTGTTCCATCCACCAGCTTCTCCAGCTCATTCGTCCCGTCTACCGAGGCACTCCCGCGGATCTCTTTCAGTTGCTCGTCCGTGACGTGGGATGGATCAATATTATTTTGGACAAGATAGTCGTTTGCTGCCCGATCGATAGCCCGCTCGACGTCGCGCTGCATGGTATCGTAGCGGACATCGCTAGGAATGAATGTGTCCCTTTGATTACGCAAGTAGCGGACGGCCCATTCTCTGCCTCTCATCACCTCGTCCCTACGCCAAGGTAGCCTGCCTTTGAGCTTGTTCCAGAGGCAAGACACGATCGTAGTAATCGTGACTCCCGAGACAGTGCAAACGAAGCCTATCGTGATGGCTATCCGATGGTTAAGGATAAATTCATCCGGCGACGGGACAATCTGGCGTCCAGCCACAGCCTCCTCTTTACCTCCTTTTGCACGGGTACCTGAGAATGTGTGAGGTCTAGGGGATCCTGAGTCCGGGTCGTAGCCGATGTCGAAGGTGACGACATATGTGAATCCCTGGTAGCTCCAGGAAACTTGGCCGTCCTGGTCTGTCTTATTGTTCATAGGTCCGTCGTCGATATAGATCTTCCCATTGGCCGGATTGACCATCAAGCGATGAGGCTTCATATCCTCCGGCTCCGTAAACTCGTAGAGCCCGCCGCACATGCGCAGGTCGAATCCGGATCCCGACTGCTTCGCAGAAACAGCATCGCTTAAGCTGTCGTAATCGAGGTTGTACCCGCTCTTGTTAAGAATGCGGTCGATGTCAGCGTCATCTGTGCTGCAGATGGCGTCGATTGTGTCCATGAGGATCGGCTTGGACTTGAGGAGGTCGGATATGTACTGAGTGGCCGTTTTGGACGACATGGCGTTCTCCACAGTACCTGTCTGGAGTGAGTCGAGCGCAGTGTCTGCGAATGAAGAATAATACTGACAGTTGGTGCGCAGTCTCTTCAGCTGATCGCTAGCCAAGGAACGCAGATTCATTCCCTCCGACCAGACATCAAATGATACTCTCACCATTGTCACCCAGGACTTCGCGAAGACCACTAGAAGCATTGTCTTCTACTCGGTGA
Organism: Heliocybe sulcata; assembly: GCA_004369045.1. NCBI lineage: Eukaryota > Fungi > Basidiomycota > Agaricomycetes > Gloeophyllales > Gloeophyllaceae > Heliocybe > Heliocybe sulcata. The sequence continues at coordinate 380,662 of ML213515.1, read as the reverse complement.
CATTCTCTAGTCTACTACATACGGCGTCTGCCACGAGGACTTAATATTTTCGGATCCGGGGCAATGCAAGTTACGTACCCTGGTCTCATCTGATCAATAAGGTTGCTGATGAAAGTATGAATCGCTGTGATTCTATGCCACATTGTTCTAATCGATGAGTGATAACGTCGCGGAGGATGACAGTGCCGACGGTATACCGCATGTTCGAGAACGGTGAATGCACCAGTGTCTGCTCGCCGCATCGGTACTCTGTCAACACCGAGGTCTTTCTCTGTCTCTCATGCCATGCATCTCACAGAGGATAAGAACGACGGTGGTGGTACTCACTTCAGCAATCCACTAGATCGACAGCGCACGTCCTCACTCCTCACTTCCATCATACTCAAACGATCACGTCATGGTTGGGCTATCCAGTTATCCAACGCTTGATGAGCTCGTCAACGGCATGAACGGCTACGACTCTACGGACGGGTGGGACGTCGTCGTCAGCTACTCCCTCGACAAGCTCGACACGCTTCTGAAGTCGCTATGGCGGAACGATCCCAAGTTCTCAAAGAGCTTCTACTTTACGACCACGGTCCAAGGTTTTGACGATTCCGACACGTACTACGTCGACTGGACGGTCACGCTAACGCCGCCTACGCTGCACTTCACGCAGACGGGTAGTGCGACGCTGCTTATGTCCATCAGCGGGTCGAGTGTGAAGCGCAAGGGCGACAAGACGAAACCGGGAGACGATATTCCCGCAGGATACAATGTCCATCTGACGACACCCTTGCTGGCTGTCAAAGCAGAAGCTGGAAGTATCACGAAAGATGCTGTACGTTGCACCGCCGTAGACGCCGACTTGACATTGTACTGATATCATCGTTCACATTTCTTTAGGATAAAGGAGTCGTCATCGGCTTCGACAACGATCCCGATGCCAAGTTGCACATCGTCTTCAAATTTGCGGTCAAAGGCTGGGATGATGCTGTCTGCAAAATCGAATGGGATGGCGCAGGCCCTGAGCCGGATACTGACTTCAAGGACAAGGGAGCCAAGGATCAGGTCTCGGAATATCTGTCGAGTCTGGATGCCGTCAACTATGCCCTCGCGGAGATTACTCCTGCGGAGGTTAGCGGTACCGTCGCACTCACGCCAGTGAACATGATATTCAATGTCTTCACTCAACCCGACTCCCAATCTGGACCCAGTTGCCTCAGCGTCTACATGAGGACTAAGGGCGGTTACCAGGACGGTAACCCCCACCCTGTCTTCAAACTTAAATCTGGGTACGATCAGCTGGTGGAAACCTATCCCATCGTTCAGGGCCACTCGTCCTCCATCATCATCCGCCACAACCTGTTCTACGAGAAATTCTTGCAGACGGAGCTGCAGTCCATTGTCGACTCCGATGGCTCCCCTGCGTTTACCTCTGTATCGAACATCACTTCTACCCCAGGTTTCCAGGTTCAGATGTATCTGAATAAAGACTATGTCGTCGACTCCCTGAAGGGCCATGACGTCTCTCAGTCAGACAGTCCCTGGCGGCTCTATTACGGCAGCGTCACATTTGACGATTGCCCTCTTACGATGGAGATCAACGGCTCGCAGGCGAGCTGGTCGATGTCCTTCCCCAACGAGAAGGAGATCAGGTGGGAGCATGACTACGAGGACCAATGGCACGACGATATGACGGAGCACGGCTTCGTCGAGTACTCCCTCAGCATCTCGTCCTCCGGGAACTTGCTTTCCACAGACCAGAGCCAAATCAGCGCGGTCATCGACGTGCCCCAAAGCGCGTGGCAGCCGAATGATTACGCTAAACAGCCTGGGTTCTTCGATTCCTTCTCCGGCGATTACCCGGGGATCATAAAGGGCGCGATCGAGAGCTTCGCGTACCCAGCTTTCCAGGGCACGCTGCGCCTTGATTTCTTTGCGACGACGAACATCTTCGCACCAGGCAAGAGCGTTATAAACATCGACACGAATACGGGCATCAACACGCCGCACGACGTGGTACTCGTGGGCGACGTATCGACGTAGGATTCAGGCTTGGATGACCGCGAAGTAAATAGTATGGGTCTTCCCCTCTTTAGGCTGATTCTTGTAGTTTACCTCTCCGTACCTTTTGATGTAACATAATCGAACGTTTATAGGAGCGTCCTGGAATAAAGGAGGTTTATGTGAGGAACTCCGGGTTCCGACTGCAAGGTCGAACAACGTAGGAAGACAGACGTCACGACAGTCGACTAGCAATGAAAAGCAAGATAGTTTCAATCCAGTGATACCGGTGCTGCTCTTTAGCGACATGTCATAGATAGTTCTGGATTGCGTTTCGCAAAGCCGCGAGGAAGTATACTAACGAGACCGATTTGAGTCGCACTCGCGTATCCCATACTAATATCGTTGTAGTAAGGACGGTTACAGCGGACAACCTGCGACGTAAGGATTGTAGAGTTTAGTTGGCAATCACTCACCGTGGAGAATACCCATAACCATTATGCTTGTCCGAGTGGAAGGCAATGGAAGGAAACCGCGCAGAGAATCACCGAAAAATCTCCCAATTCAGAAGCATACTTGACCGATGATGCAAGGCAATGCATATTCCGTAGAAAGTGTTCGTCGTGAAGATAACGAGGCCGTAATCGGCGGCGGGACTCAGTGAAACGCGTGTCGGTTCTGTTTGGTCCGATCAGGTCGGGCAAAAGTAGTAAGCAATAGAAGGGTCCTTACGTCGTTGGAAGGTGCTCTCTCCCTTGGTATAATACCCAGTCGGAGTCTCCCATTGCCAAGACGGGTGGTAGGCGGCTGTCGCATTGAAACAGGGATGTCAGACCTAAAGGCTAAGACACGACTATACGAGCTTGCGAGTCTTGTCCGGAAGTTTATTGCCTTAAGTAGATAAAAAAAATCTACGGTTTATTTGGCCAAGGCGTAGCAGCGGAGGTGGCAAACCTGGAGAGACGGACAACTATGAGCGACGCCGAAATGAGCGGCACTTTTGGTACGTCGGCGGCCGACCACTTGGAATTCCGGAGATGAAAAGGAATAACTGTCATGCTCCTGTATTGAATAGGTAGCAGTAAGGGCGTAATATTAGAGATGGATCTCGACGCTTGCGTCGCGTACGCGTGGCGTCACGATCGTCGTCGAAGCGTGATGGCATCACAGTGGCGGTACAGTGTACCGCCCGCAAGCCAACAACGCAGCGGAATTGGCGTATTTCTGAGAGTTCGCGGATGCATAGGAGAAACTTCTGCGGAGGGCATGACACATATATCGATAAGCACGAACTGTTGCGCGAGCGTATTCTCTAGTATTTCGCAGCAATCTAGCTCGACAGGCGACATTAATATTGCACCACAGATTATTCTAGACCTCGCAGTCTTATGTTTCAACTACCTCATGCATTGGTGAGTATGACAACATAAATTGCGAGACCATACCTGCTTCGCTTGCCGTATTAGCTGCTCCCTTTCCGATCCGAGCAGTCTCGATTATTTCTGGTAGCTTTGTTGCTTCATTTAGATGCGGTCAGCTGTCCGATTTCTGGCTTCCCCTTACTCTTCTTTCGCGCCGCAGTGCATAAATCTACACATGATGTACGGAAAGAATGTGTTAGAATCTGCTGCCCACTTTTCTCAAGCACTTGAAGGAACAACTGAGGTTGCGGGGCTAAGTACTACGCGAAGCTTCACAGCGACTCGGAGCCGATGCCGGCTCTCCGCTTGCCGGTGCGGGCGCAGTGGCTCATGATTACCTTTTGACTGACCCTTGGCAAAGCTCAAGCCGCGAGATCCTCATCGCGGTATGTCTACGACCACCAGCGTCCTCACAACAACGGCGACGACAACGGCACCAGCGTCCATCCCTCTGCGCGGCGGCTCGCCAGCAGCTGCCCTCCGCTCCCTTTACCCTCGTGCCGCAAAGGCGTTCCTTCAGCGCAACTTTACCCTTACCCACGACCTAATAACCACTGCTTTCGATGTGCTGAGCCCGCCCACTTACCGACCGTTTGACGAGCTGGACGCGCATCGGCGGAAATGGGATCTATTGCGTATCACGCTCGAAACGACGCTCTACGCGTCCCCGCCTCCCCCGGAAGAGCTCGAGTCTCTCCCGCCCGCTCTCAGGAGTAACCTTATTCTCTCACCGCACTCACTCGTTGCGGCGCTGCACACTCGCTCCTTACGCCTCTACACACCTACGATCCCCGCGCAGAAGCCTAATCCTGCTTTCACGCCGTCTCAGATCCTCCTAACCCTTGTCTTATCGAGTCTGAAGCTGGAATGCCCGGATATTGGCCGTGGAATGATTGAGGAGTGGTTATCGCGGCGAGGGCAGGTTGATCAACCCAAGACTGAAGGCGAGAACGGCTATGAGCGCGTGCTCGAGCTGTATTGCCTGCATGCCCTCCCTCGCCTCAAGGAATGGGACTATGCCCGGGAGTTTCTGCGCTATGAAGGCGAGCTGCCCAGAGAGCGGCGAGAGGTCAGTGAAATCTGCTATTGTATCCGTTACGACTGCTCACCCCATTTCAGCAAATGCTCCGCACGTTGCAACACCAGCGCACACAAGCAGCCCGCAAGTCTCTCCCGCTTCCTTCACCGATTCCCGTAGTTCCATCTCGATCACCCTCACCCACGCCATCTGCAGCCTCTTCTTCCTCCCTTTCCACCACCTCTACTCATACTGTCGTTCCTGCCAGACGCGCCCGTCCCACAAACATCTCCCACCTTCGCTCCTCTACCATTGCTGCCCCGTTGGCTCCCAACACCGCACCCTTGCCCCGGAGAACGGAATCAATACCGAGGAGCCAGACGCCCGGCACACCGCGTCCGCTCTCACTCCTTTCCTCGCCCTCGCGTAGACCTGCGTCTTTGCCGTCTTCAGCAGGACCACGGACAGCCGTGGAATATCTGAATCTCGTAAAGGAATACGTGCGGCTGCATTCCACGCGCATAACTGGCTCTATACTGCTTTTCCTTCTGCTTCCTGTCCTGTCTCTGTTATTCCGTGTGCGGCGGAGACGGGCACCGAAAGCAGTCGGGGGTGCAGGCACTGCTGATCGGGTGAGGAAGAGGCTTATCTCAAGACCCGCAGGACAGGGGCTTCTTACGTCGCTATGGTCAGAGGTTATCAGGGCTATTTGGGATACAGTAAGGATGGGAGGGAGGGGACTGGTATAGCAGATAGTGCACCATGTAACTAGACCCTCATTTGTTTCGTTCCCCTTGTTGCTGGACCCCCGTCAGGACGCTGAGTTTGTTTTCCTATTTATTGTAGGCGTAATATCATATATATTAGCGTAGGCCATGTTCAGATAGCGTGCATGCGTGCTTCGAATCCTGTCGCTGGTAGCAGTTAGTATCAGCGTATCGGGTCACGTGTTTGTAATGGAAGGAATTGTTCAAGACAGTATTCGCTCAATGCATTGAAGCAACTTCGAAGGGTACGCATACGCAGGGGCATCAACGTTATATCCGTTTACTGAGGGGGAAGTTGCACATGTGGCAGGCAAATGTGGCCCACCATGCACGTGATACGTTGTAGGGCAGGCTGGCTCGCATTTGAGCGCGGTACGTAAGATCTACCCATGGCCAAGTTCACCCATGGCAAAGTCCCCATTATTGCACCGGTACATTCCATCAATGCGACTGCTTAATGAATGACAGCCATGCTGGCTCTCCAGAACATGTTCCCCAGCGTTCCCACCATGCGTCAAATGCAGGAGTGCCCAGTCAATATTCCGCGGCGTATCGGCAATTGCACTCCCAGGAAGCTGATCGTATGCCTGTTTTACCTTCGTTAATGTTCTATTCTTACAATGTCGTCATTCCTCGCGCATTAGCTACCTCAGTCGCTTCTTATTTCTGCGACTCGACTAGAATTGCATTACACTGTTGTCGATGCCCTTGGTGAACGACGCTGGCGCCGAGAGCGCTGAGGGCGGGAACGATGGTATGAGGTGGCCGTTCAGGTCGAAATTAATGTCAATTGGTACCGCCTGCAATGCAATCCCATCGAGCGGAATCAGTATTCATCGATGCCCTTGCTCAATATTTAGGGTCGACTACGGTGCTGGCTACAGGGACAATGGAAAACGAGCGTACTCGTCATCCCACACTGGTGCAGCTGACCTGCGACGCGGATTTTACGGCCTGCCTGTGCCTTGCAATGCATCAGGGAAGACACGCTGGCCTGATTTTGGTTCACCGTCGGTCTGAAGTGGAGTAAGATTGCTTCGTTCCGAGTCCCCCTCCGACGACGGGCCTCCGCCAGCACACTGTGAGTATTTTCTCGACGCCTGAGCCGAATACGTTCACTTAAACAATGCGGTGGCTATAAGCAGAGACATCCAGACGTTTCGGAACTTATTGCATGCTACGGAGCAAGACCTCAGTATATCTGAAGAGTTAACTGGATGCGGCAGCAGAAGGGCAGACCGGAACAATATGTGGCCTTCTGCATGCAATATATGCTGCAGTCTTCCGCCTCCGTCGTATGTACCAAATCCAATGGCTCAAAGCTTGTTAGAGCCAGGCCTCAGGGGGCAGACAGGAATATCTCCTATTTCACTGATGCCCTGCAAAGACGTGTAGGTTCTAGAGTGAACCAGTCGCCGCACCATTGATGATGAGTCTTTACTGTACCATTACATCAATGGGAACAAGGATGCATTAGCGTCCCCATAATCAAGGTCCCATGAGAGTATATGCCATTTATTCGTCTGCACATGCGGTCATGCTCTCGACATACGTATTCGCCTACGACAAACGGCTAATAATAACATTAGACTCTTCATGGGATGACATCCCTCAGAATTATTTTGGGAAATAAGGTCCATCTACGAGCGCCATCCTCAGTCACCTGGGTCAAAAATATTAGGGAGGCTGTCAAATAAAGCTGTTCTGATGCATTGCCGTTGAACATCACGAACATGTGCACGGAGTAACTCAGCATACTTGACGGTGGCACGACTTAGCGTCCATGGTCATAGGTTATTTGACGTCCAAAACGTCTTGGTCGATCCTATTCGAAGACATTTCTCTTGCACGTTTCTCATATGACTTTCACGGAGACCCTTAGTGGACCGCTCGGGAAGACGCGTATCGAGAGAAGAACCCCGATATTGATGGGACGTGTACGCCCACTGGTTGAGTTCGAAAGACTAGAAGTAGTAGCCCGCATTGGAGAAATACCTACCAGAATATTCCTCAAGGACTGCAAGAAGGCAGAGTACGCAGGATCATGCACGCATATGCAGCGGCTATTACGGCGCTGTTTTTTTGGACCCTATGGACGGCAAATTAGCGCGGCGGCTTTGGGGGAAAGAGCTTACGACCATACGAAGACACTCCCCTTCTAATGACATAGCAGAGTCGAAGAGTGCATTGTACTGATCCCGGACATCCCATGACAGACAATTGTCCCCTGGTTGGAAGCTTATAGGACAACAGCCGCTGCTAGCGTCACCCCAACCGATGCAAAATTGACAGAACGACCACTGGCAGAGCCGTCTAGAGCCTAGAGGAAGAAGAAATAATGAGACCGTCTATTTTCCAAGGAACCGCAGCAAGGGCCATCCAATGGGCGGCACACCGCAAGTACGGGGAAAGGGACTCAAACTCACGCCACCAATGATATGCTCTCGATGTTCTCTTCTCAATTCACTCGAAAATACGAATGTTATTATTGACATCGTGGGCATATTGCTGAGACGGGCGTATTGGAATGTATAAAAGCCAGGGGACGGTCCACCCATTTCATCCCCAGCACATCGCAACCAGCGAAGCCTAGGCACAAGCATCGTTAGTCTTGCGACAGCAGCGACAAATAGTCCATCCACACCATGCAACTCACCCGCATCGTCTCCTTTGTCCTCGTTCTGGCCGTCGGCGCGGCAGCTATTCCCGCCGCCAAGCCTGTCGCCGTCGAGAAGCGTGACCTGCTCAGCTCCGTCGAGGGCATCCTGACCACACTGGAGGGTGATCTCACCAGCGACACCACTCAACTCAGTAAGCCAGGCTCGTTATCTATGTTTCCTGAAGGATTCTCAGGAAGCCTGGGCACAGCTAATCTGGTCACGTCCGGGGAAGTGACCACCAGTGCTGTCACCTCCATCGTCGGGACTGTCGTGTCCCAGTTGGAAGGTGCCACTACTGCTATCGCGGCACTCGTTCCTGGTCTCAAGAAAAGGCAGGCGACGGTCACACAGATCACCACTGCCCTGATCTCGGTAATTGAGGTGAGCAAGTGGAATCAGTTTGTTACATGAAATCGACTCACATATAGTGCGCAGAGTGTCGTTAGCCTTGCATCGACTATCAGCACGCTCGTCCCCACTGCCACTGCCACAACGCTGGTATCGCAGCTCGATACAGCTCTGTCTGGCCTTATCACCGCCGTGGAGGCCGACGTACCTGGAACAATCTCCGGCGTGACTGCTGAGTGAGTACATATCTATATAAAGAAGATGAAAGCGTACTTACTGCTCAACTTGGGTCAGGCTTACTTCCATTGCTACTGAACTCATCAGTCTCGGCTTCTCCTCTACGGGAGGACTGCTGGGTCTCCTGGGTCTCTGAAGGACGAGTCTCCTGGAGATCCTTGCTTAGCTTCACAAGGCATTGGCGAACTTGGATCTATGTCTGAATGGCCTGAGAGAGAAGATGGCATAAGTTGAACAGTTCGGGAGCTCTTTGGCGCTTATTCTGAGTCTGTACTATCGTTCATGGTCGACACTTTCGGCGTATTTCTCTATAGCTGTACGAGTATAAGAGCCTCTGTCGGGATTAGGCTTATTACGAATCAAGTTCTTCGCAGCTGATATTTAGCTCCTAAGCAAGTTGAAGGGGTACGCACTCGTTATCCGAAGGCCATCCGCAACTGACGAATGGGCACATTTTCACTCCGCCCAGTCTCAATGGAGCATGGTTTCTATCCCATTCAGCGCCCCCACTCGTGCTCGGCAAGTGCTATGCATGTCCTCAGACAAGGCTGGGCCCAGATGCCGAGGGTGAGCCGGGGACGATTGGCAACTTGGCAAGAACAAAGGGTCGATCGAGTTTGTTTTTCATCGGCCAGGCTTAGAAGCTACTCACAAAGTCCCCTTCCGTAACCGTCCGCTGTAGCTCCGAGGGAGCCCGGCGCGCTTCCTTTGCCTCGCATCTTCGCGTTCTCCAATTTCTCGTTTTCTGCTTGGCCTCTGCAGTCACGCAGACATTTGAGGCATGAATACCTTCAAAGCAAATGTCGCACCGTGCGGGCTGCGCGCTTCTTGCTGGGTCTCTTCCAAGTCTCTTCGACACTCTGTCTGGACCAACCCGCGCAACCGTATCTTCTGTGCTTCCAGATAAATACAATGAAGGCGTCACTCCATTTCTTGAGGGTCTGGGTCATCACGGCTACCCGTGTGATGACATCTGTCTTGCGGTGCAGTCATCCAGTGCGTGACCATTTGACGAGTTCGACGCGCGCCGGCGGTAATGGGATCTGTGGCGGATAACGATGGAGATGACTCAGGTGAGGTCCTATGCATCCTAGCCCCTGGCGAAAGAGCTCGAGTCGCTTCCACCCGCTCTCAGGAATAACCTCACTCTCTGTTCGCACTCACTTGCACCGGCTCTTCACGCACCTACACGCCCACGATCCTCGGCCAGAAGCCTAGTCCCACGTTTATGCCCTCGGGAAATTCTCCTCAGACCCTCGTCATATCAGCTTGGAAGCTCGAATGCTCGATATTGGCCGTAGAATTGCGGATGGGCGGTTCAGGAGAAGAGAGCAGGTAAATCGATCCCAGATCGAAGGTTACGAGCGTGTGCTCGAGCGGTATTGCCTGCATGTCCCCCTCGCCTTAAGGAGTGGGATCATGACCGGGAGTTTCTGCGCTATGAGAGCGAGCTGCCCAGAGAGCAGAGGGAGGTCAGTCGATATACTACTCTGTCCATAAACGCCCTCAGACCAGAACAGTGAGTGCTCCCCACGTTACAGCACCCGCGCACACAAACAGCGCGCCAAGCCGTCCCTCTCGCGGCCTGGATCCTCGTGACTTCCGGCTTCACTGAACCCTTCTGTATCCTCCTGCACATTCTGTCTCCCCGTCGGCTCCACTCACAGCCGTTCCCGCCACCCGCTCCCGCTACGCAGATTGCCTGCACCTCCCCTCGACCATCGCCACCTCGTCCGAATCCGGCACCGCTCCCTTACCCCGAAGGATGGAATCGATACCGAGGAGCCTGACACCCGGGCACACCGCGGGTTCTGTCTTTGCCTTCTTTGTCCTCCCGCGGACCTGTGTTCCTACCAGCCACGACAAGCCTAAGGTGGAGGTGCAGTACGTCAATCTGGTTGAGGAGTACGCCGACTGCACACGATGCGTGTAACCGGCTTCTTACTTCTGTTTGTCCTGCTGCCTGTCATGTCGCTGTAGTTTTGTGCGGGGGGAGATGGCTTCCAGAGGCTACGTGGAGTGCAGGTACTGCTGATCAGGTGAGGAAATGGTCGGTCTCGCGAGGTGCAGGAGAGGGGCTGTGGAACTCGCTATGGTCAGAGATGATTACAGATACCGTGAAGGTGGCTGGCGAGGGCTGCTGGCGGGAATATACGAATATCCCCTCGTTCGTTTTATTTTCTTCTTATCGGGCTCCATAATAAGCGAATAGGGCTATGTTGTCTTATTGATAGTAGGCATATCATGCTATACATTAGCACATATCAGGTCCAAATCGCGTAAGTCAATGCTTCGCCGATCTCCTCTAGCGGAGGGCTCTCGGACGACAAGTGGCATGTCACAGACGACGTCCGGGTCGTGGTTTGCAGGGTGTCCGTTCGGCTGCGAAGCACGGTCGCAAGTACATTCAAAGGAATATAGGGCCTGTCTTGAACTGCGCGTCCGAGGCGACAGTCAAAAGAGATGCCATGAGCAATGACTCAACTGGATCGTTGTGCGTTGGAAGGAAGCTGAAGCTTTTCCCTGTACGTAGTATAGCGGTAATGTGGCCTTGAATGTGCACACGTGATACATTAGGGCAGGTCTTGTCGCGTTGCGGTTCGCCTTGTCCCGCAACTTACGATATGGCTTGCAGTCCCATTCTCTGCATCCGTCTTAAGACTCATTTCATTGGCTACTTCTCCTCTGATTTAGCTGTCTAGGAGGTATTCCCTACTCGCTAGCCGCTCCTTTAGAACTGCAGTCATAGGGAGGCCGTCCGGTTCTAGTCATGACCAGTCAAAATCAGCGCGCCGTGGTCCTGCTACTGAACGCTGGGTAGAGGCAGTTCTCCAAGTCCGCCTGACTCGAACGCGGAGAGCCAAGTGTCCTCCCCTGCTCGTTCATTATGGTAGCCGACTTTCTTCTCCATAACCGTCAAAGACAGCAAACCCCTCCTTATGGGACCATCCGGCGGGTAAACGATACTGTTTTTGGTTTGAACAACGCCGCCGTATGCTAAGGTACCTACTCCCAGTTGCTTTGAGTGCCAACGTTTAGACCTGATAAGTAGCTTACTGGATCACAAGGAACGGGTAGCTCAGGTAGGCGCCGAAGAGGTGTAGCATCATAGAAGAGAAACATAACACAGGTGAGCATGGCATAGAGCAAGATCCTTCCCAGCGCACCAGAGCTGGGACCTTTTCGTGGTCTCCGTGGAACTCGCAACAGTATGAGTGGTGCTTGAGATGCTGCGTCCTAGCGAATATCGCATCAGTAGAGGCCAGTAGAGTCCTCTCGCCTCTCCGAAGCTTTCATCTCTGCTGGACGATGAGCCTGAAGCGAGCTCTTTTGCAAGCTTCTTCGAGTATCTCACTGTCTACTCCGCGGGTGCAAGTCTGCACGCTTCGCTCTTTCTCGTCGTTCGTCCCTGCTTGTCCGTACGAGATTCATTTATTATGGCTTCCGGGACTGCCTGCACCAGACAAACCGTTCCAAGTCTTGTTGGCAGCAGTTCGCCCCCTTGGGTGAACGACGTCTAGAGTTCCCTCGAGCTATTGAGCTAGAAGACGTAACGGAACGAATCATTTGGAAGAGATAACGAAGAAGAAGAATACGAAGAAAATTGCAGCGTGAAGGAAACGCAAGAAACATACATATGTGCGTATATACTTCCTCGTCAATCCCTCCCGCCGCCATTCCATATACACTCACCCCAAGCAGGGCAGCCGTTCCAAGCCGCATACTCCGAGCCGAGCCCTACTGAGACTACGATGCAGCTTCATGCACGCTTCTACTGGCTGGCTCACGACCCTTCCCTTGGCATCAACGCCTACGTATCCTCCGTATTCTGCGTCCTCGGGCAACTAAAGGCTATGGAAAAGGATGCAAAGTCGAGGATGCCAGTGTCTGCGGACAAGCTCCTTATTGGCCTCCATTCGTCTCTCCTACCCCATTCATTAACATGATATTCAGCATCCTCAACCAGAATGAGATAACACCGTCCATCCCGGATAACATTTCGCTGACTGACCTGGCCTTATAGATCCCCGTCGTTCCCGTCGAAACTCTTTCCAGCTTCCTGCTCAAGAACGTCCTAATCCTTCCGTACCACAAGCCAGGTCAATCGCCTGTTGGAACATTTCTCGCTGGTGGTGGACACGATAGGACAAGCGGATGCCCTTGCTATTTCTGTAACAATGATGACGATGAAAGAGTCCTGCCCTTCAGCTCAGTGAAGTTCTATAATCGTTCAATGCATCGCCTGATTCTTCGGCGGAGCCACAGCGCTTCTGCGTTCGATGCGTGGTTCAAGATACCCCCCACAGTAATGGTCTAGAGCGACAGCCCCACCATCGGTTTATCGAGAGTGTACTCTTCGCTGGTGGGACTGACAAACGTACTTCGGACGCGCCGAGAATATGGTATCATGGGAGTATGTAACTTTTATTGCATCTGCACATGCAGTCATGGTCCTAACATATGCACTATCCTGGAAAGGAGTGCCAACAATAACTTAAGGTATCCGTCGGAAGGCATACCTCCGAGAACTTACGCGTGATCCTCGGTCTCCTGGAGCGAGTGAGAAGACAAGTTATGAAACAGTTCTGGTACATCGCAGTTGACCACCACAAGCCCCGTGCAAAGAAACTCGGCACGCTTCTGATAACGCCACGGCGGGTTGTTCAAGCTTATAGCTTATTTGACGCCGAAATAGCCTTGACCAATGTCCTTCGACGACTCTGGTCTTCCCGCTGATCCTCATGTGATTTCCGCGGAGATCCTTGACGACCCGGAGGAAGCACAGATGTTCGAAAGAAAGCCTGATGCATGACGGGACACGTACGCTCAGTTGGTCGGTGTCGCTGGTAACCGGTAAGCGGCAACCCCGCTGAGAGAAATACCTCCATAAACGAGCACCACCGGCTGCATGTACTCTAGAGCACTCGTTGGGGCTGCCCATGCCACAGAGGCTACGGTTACTCATAATCTTCATAACCTTATTGATAGTAAGTTGACGCGGAGCCGGGGGCCCTGTAAGAAGAACATACGATCATATAAACGCACTCACACCGCAATGACATAACAGGATCAAAGTTACATACGTCTTCACGGAGGCCGAACGCTGCGTAACTGACATTCCTCTGCAAGGTGTGCGCCTATAGGCCAACAGCCACTGGCCCTAGCATTGGCGTGCGCGTGCACTATGGCAAGATAGCTACAAATAGAGCTCTCTATGACCTAGGAGAAGAACTTGTAGACCACCTATCATCCGAGGAGGGGCACCAAGGGCCACAGAATGTGTGGCCTTCTGCGAATACGTGAAAAGTACTCACTCCACCAGTGATATACTCTCAACCTTCTCTTCTCAGTGTGCTGGAATCAGCGTCGTCTCTGACATCATCGTGCGTTCGCAGCATGGATCGCGCAACTTATTCTGCAGCTGCATAAAAGCCGCGGCACATCCACTTATTTCCCTGCAAGTCATCGCAACCAGCGAAGTGTCAGCCCAAGCATCGCCAGCCTTGCGACAACACCCCACAAATAACTTCTACTCACCATGCAGCTCACCCGCGTCGTCTCCTTTTTCTTTGCTCTGGCCGTCGGCGTAGCTGCTATACCCACCGCCGACCCTGTCGCCATCGATAAACGCGACCTGGTCAGCTCCATCGAGAGCGCCTTGACTGCAGTGGAGGGTGATCTCAACAGCGCAATCACCCAAGTCGGTAAGCCAAGGATCGACATGTCTGACTTCTGGACGATTTTGAGGGAGCATCGACCAGATAATCTCGTCCAGTCCGGAGAAGCTACCGTCAACTCTATCACCCCCATTCTCGAGACTGTCATCTCCGACCTGAACAGCGTTACTGGTTCCATTACGGGTCTCGATGCAGGTCTTGAGAAGAGGCAGCTGCTTCCAGATCTCGGCACCCTCCTCGCTACAGTGGTCACGGTGAGTATCCGAGATAAGCTCAGATCTTGCCATGGGGTGACATGAATTTGGCAGGATGTTGTTACCCTTGTCACCACAGTCCTCGGAGAAGTCCTGACCGATGTTGCAACGTTACTGACGGAACTCGACACTGCTCTTGCGGGTGTCGTTGCCGGCGTAGAGACCGACGTACCCGGGACGACGTCCAGCGTCACTTCTGCGTGAGTGCATGCAATATATGAGGTGACTATGTGGGTACTTACCGACAGATTCTTGGGCAGGCTCGGCTCTACTGCTGGTACCCTCGGGACTCTGGGCTTCAATGCAACTCGCGGCGCTCTTGGTCTCTGAACGTGTAGCACATGAATTGGTATTTCCACTGGGGGTATGTCTCTGAGTGAGCTGAGGGACAAAGTAACCGCGGCTGGACATTTCTTTAAGCTGGTTCCTATATGGAATCCCGTCGAAGCTTTCTACCGTATTTTTCAATGACTGTACTTTAGCAACCTGCCCGGAAATTAGCCTTTTTGTATTGAGAAGCGTTCGCTGGAACCTACTTTGCATTCTTGGCCGTGCATTCAACCGGAGATCTTCTCCAGTGGTGAGCGCTGAGCCGCGAAGATGTAACGTGCCTACCCACTCTTCCGTAACCGCGCACTACGCTATTTGATTCTTCTTGCGACGTTTAATATTGAAGCGGTCTAATGCGGTTGCGCATCTCAGAGTTAATCGCGTGCTGACTGGTTCGAGCGTCAACGGAGACCATGGCTGCAGATGTCAGGAGGATAGGCTCCCTATCTGCGGTGTGGAAATCATCCTGAGCGGTACCGTCAGACCTTTAGCTATGCTTTCACTTGATAACGCATGTAGGTCGTATTCTGCTCTTCCTGTTCTCTGTTATCGCTTGCAATCGCTGGTGCCGCAGCGCTGTACATACCTTCATGCAGCTGCCAAACGTCGTAGATCGCGTACGAGTGCTGGCCCTGGATATAGCTCACCCCCTGGCCCGCTGCGGAAACCAGCTTTCCTTATCAACGCCAATATGTCCAAGTTAACTTTGGTCTTACCCGGTTTCATTTGCACTTATATATTGGGTACGCCGGAATCACTAAGATATCAGCACGTTGATTATGGCAGGGCAATACATCAAGAATTCGTATACGGTCGCTGCAGTCGAATCACTAGCTGATCGAAGCCTGCATACGGGACCTGGATGATGGAGATGAACAGGTATTTGTCGCCGTGAATCCACAAAAACCCACCTGGCACCTAGGAAAGGTTAAGGGCATCCAGACGTTCCGCCATGGCATTCTCCAGGCCGATCATCTGCGGCCCGAACCTAGTTCTGAAGTCCTTAGGCATATGAACCCATGGGATCTGGTCTCCGCCTTCGAGTGCTTGCATCGCCGCCACCTCTTCGTCAATCAAGCCTCCACCTGCAATAACTGCTACTGGCTTCCTCGGGCTGGCTGTCAGAGACGAGTCACGTCAGTGCGCTTGATTGAATGCCTGCCAACAGAAGCGACTTGCCTCTTTGAATATTTGATCCCAGAGCGCTAGACGGAGTTACGCTCTCGCCCTTCATCAGATTCGGAAACTCTTCGACGAAAGCCTCTGGACTGAAGCAGAAGTGGACGACATCGTATTTCGGCTTGAGACCTTCCACTATGCGCGCAGCAAAGCTGGGATCATTGGCGAGGTTGACTCGGCCGGTGATGAGAATGGGAATGTTCGAGGTTTGCATGATGTCTGTGAGACCGGAATGCGATGCTGAGTTGAGAGAGATGAGAACGTTGTTGATATCATGGCAAACCGTCGCCTATATACTGTCCCAGGTCAAGAACCACAGCCAGCTGCCAGATGATCTGCGAGTGATGACAATATGATTGCGCATATCTCACTAAAATGCGTAGACTACGATGCACGTGCATCTCACTTGTTGACTTACAACGAGTCGTTGTGCGCTGCATGGAGAAAGCTATTCGGATTGAACACTGCAGGCACCCAAAGCTGATAGAGCAATAACGCAGCACACGTCATGTGACCCCCTGATCACGATGTGGCCGTGTCTCGTCGCCGCTGCCGACTTCTCCTTGGCTTCGGCGGCTTGTGGACGTGACTCGAGTAGAAAGACTAAGAAAGAATGAGCTTCTGAAACACATGTGAGTTATAACCGTAACAGTAAGCCGACCTGTATTCGGAATAGAATAGCTGCTGTGTCCTTCCGCTGACTGTCTGGCTCCAATGCCAGCTAGCCGACATCAATTCGGGATTCTCTGCGAAAGCCCGGAGTCAAGCTCCTGAGACGGGTCACAAATGCGAAGACGGCACCTGGGACCGCCAAGGTTCTTTCCCGAACGGCACTATATGGAGGAGACGGGCCCTGATGCAGATGCGTGGCCAGACACATCGAAGGCCACAAAGATATCAGAAATCACCGGCTCAGTTCAAGATGTATATTCGACTACAAGAAAGTTGTCAACTCCGCTACGCCACAAGGTCTACATACATTTCAAAATGGCCGGGCACGGCGAAATGCCCAGGAAGTGTCTACCTGCTTCTATGTATATGATTCTGTGTTGGTTTTGAATTTTGAAAGAGGTCGCTCGTTAACTGCATGGGTCCATGCATACAGCTGAGTACTGAGGAGCACAGCCACCGCTGATTGCATCTCGTTTCGCATTCCGCAACTTGCACTCGCACGTCTAGATCCTTTCAGTACAGCGGCAATGTCGACAAGCTGTGGTAATCCGACGGTTGAAAAGGATGCATTGATGCCTCGTAAACGAATTCACATTACATCCTTGTAGCCTAGCTCAAAGCTTCTCAGGACGGCGCAAGTTTGATCGGACGAAGACCTGCATCAAGTGCAAGGATAATCAAGGCAACGTCACCATCCGCCACGCTGTATACTGCAAGTATGCTGCTTCCTTCACTGATTGTAACTCGCTCTGATATGACATCGTAGGGAATGCTTCTTCCCTATGCTGAACCAAAAGTTCAAGCGGTCGCTTGAGCCTACGATCAACCCAATTCCAGACGGGCCACGAAAGAAGAACCTCTATCCACCGGGAAACCTACTTATAGCATTTTCAGGCGGTCTAGGATCGACCGTGCTGCTGGATCTTGTCCATAAAGGCTACGTGGCTTCTCGCAAGCCCCGGGAGGACGCTGACGCGGCCGTACGCAAGAAGGATCCGAAGAACGAGATGGTATGGAAGGAGGTGCATGTGTGCTATGTCGAAGTGTGCGGGGCATTTCCAGCGGTACGTAGTAATTGTCACTGGTTGCATTGTGCTGGATGGAACGTGATGGGTAGGTAGATGCGCGATCGGACTGAAGACGTGAGGCGCGTTGTGGAGAGCTACGACGGATTCAAGTTTGTTCCGTTAAGAGTTGAGGATTCGTTTGACACGAAATGGTGGGAGAGCGTCGGAGGGAAGCCGGACAAGGGAGAGCTGCGCGTCGACATCACAAATGAAGGTGGGTAATTAGCTCTCTGAACACTCTTCGAATGATCCAAACAAGTATCTTGTGTTTTGTACAGATCTGATCCTGTTACCTTCCTCAAATGCCACCTCACCCCTCTCCGCCCTCCACACCTACCTGTCCTCCCTCCCGGCACCCACCGCCATCCCCACAACCCTCCAAACCCTAACGCGCCTCCTCCTCCTGCACACCGCCCGCGCCACATCCTCCTCGCACTTCCTCTTTGGCACGTGCCTCACCTCCCTCTCCGTCTCGTTAGTTTCGCTCGTCGCTCAGGGCGGCGGGTTTAATATTAAGGAGGAGGTGCAGGAGGACTGGGGAGGGGAAGGTGGAAGACAGGCGGTGAGGATTGTGAGGCCACTGAAGGATATTGTGATGAAGGAGTGCGCGATGTATGCGTGGTGGAGGGGGCTGGAAGTCGTTGGACAGGAGGTCTGGCCTGATGCGAGGCAGGGGATTGGGGGCATTACTAAGGGTGAGTCGCAAATGTCCCAGAACCTTGACTATCATCATGTTCATTACATTTCAATTGTCAGATTTCATCGTCGGTCTAGAGAAAGATTACCCCTCCACTGTCTCGACGATCACCCGCACATGTGCAAAACTCGCGCCGAAAGAGACACCGGCGGGTATCTGTACCCTCTGTAACAGGTAGGCCATTCTTTCCTTCTCTACTCTCATTCACCACTAACCGCTACTCCAGGCCTGCGCAAGGCCACGTGCAAGACTGGAAAACCCGCATCTCGATCCGCTCTCTCTCCCCCTCCCTTGCCTCTCCGCAGCAGCCTTCGCTGGCACCGTACCTATGTTATATGTGTCATACTACGCTGACTAGCAAGAGTAGCAAGAAGCCATCTAGCGGCAGTTCCAGCGCTGGTGGGGAGGAGGGTAATGAGGTGCCGCTGCCGTTGTGGGTTGGGGCGAGGGTGAGAAGGATGGAGAGGGAGGAAATGAGGGATAAGGTGAAGGAGTTTTTGTTGGATAAAGAGGAGGAGGAGGAGGGATATGCGGAGCCCATCTGAAATGTGTGAAGATATTACGGTCGCATTATATGGTGCGTGAGCATTGAATGATATTACGGAAATCCGTTAAATACATGAATAAGTAGCTGCAGAGCCTTTGATGTTCGTCCAGCGCTCACAGGAGATTATACCAAGTGAAACCAACTATACATGGGGAATGAACAAAGACCACGATACTGTTTCGTACGCACTAGAAGGGAGCGCTCGCAGCAGAGTAAAGACCAAGGCAATCAGAACTGCTCTTGCTGCAATGTAAGAAATGACGATCGAATATGTCACCGCCCTCATCCACAGCTGACTCTGGCCTTTCACACTAGCAATACCGCGCCTCTGTAGTACATACGTGGTGAGTCGTAGAAGAGGCAAGCATGCAGTGGCCAGGGCGCATATTCTCCAAAGCAGGGCTTCGATGTGGGAAGGGAACGTGAAGGACCAGGCCGTGCAATGGATGGCACCGAACACAACGGAGAACGCTACGGAAATGCCGATCGCGACATCGTCGCGGAGAGATGACCGGCGTCCCGAGAAAAATGTGGGGACGGATGCGTCTTTCAATTCTGGATCGTACCAGCGGTCGTCGCCTGCCAATTCAGTCAACAGATACCACACACCCGAGCGTGCCCCAAAATGGGCCTGCTTGGCCTGCCTGCTCGCAGGTTTGGTAGGATAGCTGCATGCATTGGGTGCCTTAGGGGCCTCGGCCTTCTCAAGTCCTACACACCGAGTCAGCCCAATATTTCCGCAGAAGATCGCCGGGATCACCTTCTGTCCGCTCGATATTGGCGCTGGTGTTCACGGATGAGATATCATGCTCCTCGCGTGACCTGGAAATGGGGACCTTAAACGGGTACTTCACGGCTTGCGGCTTATTCCACCACAACCCGTAAGTCACCGCGCTGAAGAAAGCGAAGGCGCAAGTTCCGACTTCCATCTCCGATAGAGCACGACCCTCGACTGCACGAGCAATGCACTGAAGGACGAACCACACGGTCTGCACGACCGCGAATGTCTTCGACAGCCAGTCCTTCTTTCCTTTGTCGGCAAGCTCCTCTTCGGTCAACCTGGTACAGCTGTCTTCCGACTTGAAGAAGTCAAGGAAGTCGTGATTGGCATCAGCGTCCAGAACTTCCTCCTTTCCATCCTCATAACACAATACGTAGCCGCCCATCAAGGCGAAGAAGCCGTGGGTCCGGCTCCAAGGCTTCGGGTGGCGGTTGCGCTCCTTGATTCCGGATTCATTCGACTTGGCTTCAAGTTCATTGCAGTTGCATGCTATCCGGTTCATGACCAGTTAGCGTGCGAAACCATGGTTTCGAAACTGATAATGGACGTACTTCTGCACGTAACAACACGGAGAATCGAGGCAAAAGGGTCGCGCGCAGAAAGCGACAGTTTTTCTAGGGGATTATCCGCCTGCGCTCTAGCTTGATTCGAGTGTGCTTGAGGCATGTTTTGTCCCGTCCAGCCTTCACTTGGTCAGACGTAGAAGCTGCAAGAGTCGATGGTAAACGTACTACTGTATTTTTCTCCGAGCTCTATTGCCACGAACCACTGTCTCGCAGCCCATGCCACGATAAGCTCAGGGGCAAGTAAGCCCAACAGTGTAATTCCTAAGTGTCGTAATGGACCCTTCAGCAGGAACTCCCTCCGAGGAGGGATATTGAGATGCAGTGAGACCCATGTGCACGCGAATATAGTGACGAGACAGCTTCTGATGATTTGCCATAGCGTCCTGCAGTTGTCGATGTCGTGACAGGTGTCGACGGTCTGGGCTCCATCAAGGAGAAGGGAATCATTGTGCGCTAGACTGGTGTAAAGCTCCGGGAGAAACATGACTGTGATACATGGATGGAGGATATTACTGGTACCCTCCTTTTACGCTGCCGGCGGATGGAGTGGTCAACATGCATTGCTTGACCTATAAGTGGACATGAAGTAAACGCGAAACACACAAGGTATTTGCATTGAATGTAAACCTACAGGTCCGTGAAAATCCGGGAACTTGGACGACAGAAATAGTCGCCATTATGGGCGCCTAACATAAATGTACTGTTTTCCGACGTATCCAATGGGAGAGGTGAACAGCATACACAGACTGGATGCACCTACGTACGAATGGTATCGTCCTTCTATGCGCCTACAGCTGGGAGCCGGAAAATTAGTCATAATTGCCAGCATTGTTTCAGCTCCATGGCGTCAAAAGGAGAGCCATAAGCTGCGCACTATGCATGCGGCTGCAGCAAGCCAGACATAGCCGAGATAAGTCGAGACTCGGAACAGTCGATATTCATAGAGTATAAGCTTCACTGAAGGTGTCAAAAGGTAAAATCAGGGTGTTGAGTGCGCCTTCAGCTTGGGTCTTCCAGGTCGGACCCTGCCGTTTGAAGACGGCGTCTAGTTGGCAAGGCTCTAGAAGTGCAAAGCCTTGCATCGTAGACGAATTTTTGCTGCCCAATCAAGATATCAGTTCTCAATGACCTGCCGACCAGTACAGCAATGGATCACCCAGCATGCTGAGCCCCGCAGCAGTATTAAAGATTCTAAACGATGGTATGCGATCCTGCCGGCGATAGACCATGACTCCTAGGCGTCATTAATGCCGCATCTTTGAATATTGTGGCGGAGGGAGTTATGGTCCGCGGTAACATAGTTTGCCTCGCTGTAGGCGCATGAGTAAAGATGCAATTCCTACGTCCGTACCACCGCTGCACATACTTGCAATTTCCTAGGTCGCAGATCGATTACAAGCTACCGATATCCACCACGCTTGCCCAGTTTGAATGCCACAAACGAGCTGCAATTGATGCAAAGCTAGTTGTGTTTCGATCCCGAGCTTATCCAGTGAATGTGGTTCAGGATCCGGGACCGTAGCCGCGTTGCACTCCATCGCTGAGATTGGTGACCAATCACAGCAATACCGCGATTCCCGAATTTGCTACCGTACAGCCACCGTGCAAGCCAGCCCGTTCCATTCTATATGTATGCGTCTGCGACTGCTGGCGATTGGAGCTTGACCCGGGGCTCCGATGCCGCGAGCGTAGTCGAATATCGGAAAGCGATTTGCGATGCTGGCCGTACTACGATCTGTACAGAGGCGGTAGTCATTTCGCTATACTGTCCAAAGCCGGCCGTGTTGCTCTGGCCTAACTATTGGCTCTGTTGGAGCGCAGGATCTCAGTTATAGACTGCGGCAGCGCGTTGAAAGGTGCACTTCATTCAACCAACTACTCGTATCAGGGGACGCCACTTTCGTAGGGTGCTCCTGACATTCATAGGAAAACCAGTAAGTCGAAATGCATGCTATGCGATAATCTATCTCATGATGGCGTCCTTAATTGGGCACAGCAGATTCTGGCTCACCATCAAGACATGAGAGCTTGGTTGAGATGCCGCGTACTATCGAGGATCGGGCCGGACGAGTCAGGTCGTGGTACCAATTTATATATCCATTTTCAAGACTCGCTCCTGGCTGGCATACAATATAATAAAGATCTAGTGTCCCGTTTAATGTGATACTATTTAAAGGTAACGCAGTTGAAGCAAGACTTTTCCCTTCCTCGTGAATTAATATCGGCCATCTAGGAGCGCTCGCTATTACCCAACGAGCATCTTGATCACGATACGTGCATATCCTCTAGTTGACCGTTTAGTGACCCAATGCGCTCAGGACGGAGCCGAAACCAAGGTCTCCGAGGGTGGTAATGGTGGAGCCAAGGCTGTAACAGACACAGACGAGTGTCAGTACACATTATATTAACAGGTGGTCTGCACTCACGATCCAGTGACGTCGGAAATAGTTCCAGGGACGTCGGTTTCGGTGGCGGTGAGGATACTACCAAGTCCGCCATCAAGATCCCTTAGAACCGACCCAAGGCCAGCGTCGACGTCTTCCAGCACGACAACAACCGTATAAACGACATCCTGTAAGCGGAATAATTGTGAGATTCGTCCTTTGAGGCTGGTCCATCGCCCGGTGCTCACGTCAATCAAAGTGGTGAGGACTTCAACTAAACCACCCAGTAACTGTCTCTTATCGTGACTGCCAGCGCTGGCGAGGGAAGTCTCCGCGGTGTGGAAGTCAGTGACGAGGCTGTTGAGGATGGGGGCAACCTTGTTAGCTGTAGCTTGGCCGGAGTTGATAAGGTCATCTAAGTCAGTCTCTCAGCGTGGAGCCGGCCCAAAGAGTGAAGCGAATGGCTTACTGATCTGGTTAGAGGCACTCTTGACGTTGCCATCTAAGGCCGATAGCGTCTTCTCAGCAGAGCTGATCATGCCCGCGCTGGCTGCGGGTACAGCTGCCACACCAGAGAAGCCGACTGCGAGAGCAACGATAAAAGAGATGACGCGAGTGAGCTGCATAGTAAGTAAAGGTTACGATGCAGTTCTGTAGCAAGGCTGACGATGCTTAGACTTCTTTGGTTGCCGTGATGAGGTGGCAGGCAGTAACAGCAGGCCTTTTATACCATCGAAAGAGTACGGTCTGCGCAACTAGCCCGCAAACTGGATGCCGTATAAATGCATGAACGCTCTCCCCCGAAGCGAAGAGGACACTCTGAGAGCTCAATAATGGTGAAGTGATCACTTTTCCAGGCATCCAACAGCTACCGCAACGTGCATGCTCCTGCGGGTTCATCTTGCACTCTAGGATGCCGCAAGCATACAGTGCCTCTGAACAGCCCACAGGTAAGCTTCCATATTCGTCCTGTCAATCATTGCATGCATCTGACGGAGTGTTAAGCAACGGCCGTTGTATCACTAGTGTGGCTGTCCCGTGAAGATAGCTAGTCTTCAGCTGGAGTAGAGCGAGCTAGCCAGCCAGAAACGGGGCGCATATTTTCTGACTGCCACACGCGACTAGCCACATCCGTGTCGAGAATCCGCAGAGTTAGATATTAACAGTTGACGGTGGTGATGTCATTCGCACTCTGATTAAAACATGACGTCATAAGGAATCGAATCTAAGCGAGAAGACCGACTCGGCTCCGATTGGGAATGCGAATGTCTTATTTCGGCCATCTTGCTGCTCTTCACATTCTTTCACGGTATATTGTTTGTGGTTAATATATTGTATATAAGGCTTTTTCTCGCAGTGCGCTACCCTCCGAACTTCTCTCTCTACAACCTCATCTGAGTCGACACGAATGTCTCGCGTCTGTGCTTCAAAGCTTCAAGCGCTATGCGAAGCCGGACAGTTGCTGCAGCCGCCTCTTGTCGAGAGCCTCGGGAAGAGACTAGTGCTGTACTATATAGCTCTAACGCACACCATTGCAAGTAGAAGTCGACAGGTCGCTCAACATTCGTATGGATCTTGACGCGCGTAAAGCCAGTGCATGAAAGTCGCGTTCTCGGGTATGTGACTTCGCTTTGATTCCGGAAGAATGTCAGCTTCCTTAGACATAGGCGATTGGACATAGGCGAAATAGTGGCCCAATCCAGTGCAGCCCCCGCAAGATATTTCGGATACGCCGTTCAGTTGAGATCAGGTCTCTTCAGAGACTTGAACTTCCCACGGCTGCTGCGCCACCGGCAATATGGTACCTTGGGTCCAGACTGAGACCTGGTGCTACCACTCCATTGCACTCCACATCGGTGAAGCAATTGACGACCTGATCTTACGACCCTTTACGACCTACCACGTTCTACATCTCATGCTGCTTTGATTCAGAACGGAAAACACCTCTACACTCTAACTCTCCCTGCCAAATGCGAACAGTACACCCTGCTCTACGCGCCCTACTCGTCCTGACTCTCGTTTATGATCGTGCTTCGGCTTACACAGCTATTCCAAGGTATGTCACTTGTATGGAACGAATAGCTGTCAGAGCACTTACTGAATCGGGTCTTAAGATGGGGACAGGCAGTCACGCTCGTGAATGACATCCTCTTCGTGCAGGGCGGGAGAACAGACGAGTACAACGAATACTCGTACAGCTCTGCGCCTCCGAATAACGACCTACTCTTCCTCTCGTTATCCTCTTCCTTTGACCCGTCATCGCCGCCATGGCAATACGTTGGCGGTTCATCCAATTCATCTCTCCCGCAAGGACCAGCTGTATCTTGGCATACACTATCTGCATACGATACCAACGACTTGCTGCTATTCGGTGGAGTCCCGGGCCCAAATACTCCTCCCTTCCAAGTCGACCTTTCCGACTCCGCCTACCTCCTCGACGTGTACAACCGCCTGGCGCCGTCATGGACATCTGAGTCGCAGTCGTGGGCGAATGAACCTATGCGCCGCATCTATCTCTCGGCTGCATCCGCAGGGGGCAAAGTGTATATCATTGGCGGAGAGAAGGCGGATGGGTCTGGCAATGCCTTCTCGGATCATTATGTATTTGACCCCAGCGGTCCCTCCTTCGACCAATTACCAACCTCAAATGGGCCGCCAGATTTGTATGGACACGCGTCCGTGGTGCTCTCGAACGGCACGCTCCTTGTTCTTGGCGGCTACTCTCCCTCCCAATCATCACTCCTTCCTTTCAGTCGCATCTGGGCCCTCGATACCACGCAGTCCACCTTAGCATGGTCCAGTTTCTCGGCGTCTGGCTCCAATATACCCGATTCTCGACGCGGTTTCGTCGCAGTCAAACTAGATGGTGACCGGATATTGATACACGGCGGAGCAGACGCGACTCTGCAGAATACGTATAGCGATGGATGGATACTTGATACATCCCAGAATCCCGCGACTTGGAGTCAGCTGTCCGAGCTTTCCCAGTTAGGGGCGCGTAAGGACCATTTCGCTGTAGCTATGGGATCAGAAGTTGTCTTCGGTTTCGGTAAGTGGGATCGCTGTCTTTCCTGTCATTTAGGGCCTATAGTTTTCTTGTAGGTTTCTCATCCAATGGACCCGCTCCTGCTGCTCTGCAGATATACGACCTTTCCAGCAGCGCATGGCAGCCAAGTTATACCCCGATACCCACTTACACTGCGACCACGCTAGCTGCTCCGACGCAAACTGCCACAGGGACAGGCGCGGGATCTGGTACGGCAAACGGCGGATCAGCATCGGGTTACCCTACTGGGGGACCGTCGGGCTCGGGCAGTCGTTCGGGATATCCTGGTAGTCCGACGTCTTCCGGAACATCCAGCGGAGGTGGAGGCGGAAGCGGAGGTGGAGATGGAGGACAAACCGAGGACTCGCATGGTTCGAGGAGCGATGCTTTGCCGATCGTGCTCGGAACGGTGTTCGGGTTGCTTGGTCTGCTGGCTGCTGGCGCTGTAGGCGCATATTATGTGAAGCGAAACAGACAGAGACCGTGCCACGCGTTCCGTCTGATTGGTGGAGATGCTGGTGATGCTCGGGATGATGTGGAGAGTGCACATCTCGACGGGTCGGGAAGGCCCGTCCCAGCGAGGATGGCGGACTCTGCTGAAGCAGGGTGGCTGGCTGGTGGAAGGAACGCGTTGATTAGGCTGGGCAGGAGTACGGGTCTGGTGGCACAGACCGCTGCAGAGAGGCGAGATATGCTGGCTGATGAAGATACTCGCGAGTTTGGCCGCGTCTCGTTATACAACTGGGGCCGACAAGCGAGCACGAGCACAATGTCCACCGCACAGTCCGCTTGGGCACAGGAGAGGCCTAAACTGGGTGGCCTGATCCAGGGCTCGTGGGCCTCACTGCGATCACTTGGAGGTGCAATGGTGGCTGCAGCCGCTCCCCTGGGCGGTTCATCCAGGGAAGCGAGCGGAAGTTCCCGAGCGACGGAGTGGTACGAGAAAGGCGATCTTCTTTACGAGCCGTTCTCGGACACTTCGCTGATGCGCGTGGATGACCCAACTCCGAAGAGGCCTAAGGCCACGCGGCAGCCGTCTGCGAGCAGTGTCTGGTCGTACACATCGTACAACGATCCTTTCGAAGACCAGATAACCGAAGTTCTGCACGATGTCGGCTCCGATGAGAGCCATGAGATTGACGAGAAGGACGAGAAAGCAGGCTTGCTGGGACGTCCGTCGTCATACAACTTCAGAACCAAGATACCGAAGACGTTTACGGCAGGCACTTCCTTGTCTCCTGTTACGGAGGTGACATCCAGGACAAGTATGTCCAACTCTCTGTCGTCATATTCGCAAGAGGGCGAAGTTGCGTCCCCGTATGATACTCTTCGAAGATCTTCGATTTCATCGCATGATCAACCAAGGTCACCTCCCCTGAGGCCGACATCGATCATAGATGCGAACCCTCGACCATCCGAGCCGCTGAAGAGGTCAGATAGTTGGTGGGCCAGGTTTGCGAAGACGTCGTTCTTGGACCGAAGGCATAGTGATCCTAGCAGGTCAAGTCGGTCAAGTCGCGGATTTTTAGAATTCCGAGACCCACAACCGGCACCACGTCTTGTCACCATCGAGGAATCGCCTTATTCAGCTAGCAAATCACCGGAGACGCCGGAGTCCGCACGCAGGCGCACACAAAATACTACCTACTCTTCGCATCATGCTAGGTCCATGTCGTCTTTGCAGACGTCAAAGACTGCAGACTCTGAGGCACTGGAGAGAATTGCAGCCACGGCAGATGTGGTACAGAGAATGGGGTCCCATCCGAGCACCGGTTCGGAGAGCCAGACTGTCAGTCCTACGACGGAGACGACCAGGTCAACGCCGCCGCTTTCTTCTACGCTGTCGACGAGCGCGAGGGCGACGATGGGACATCGGCGAGACTCCAGTTCAGAGCGATGGAGAGATTCCGGAGCATGGAGGGACTCGGGCGCTTGGTCGAGTCCGCCTTTATCACTGTCTGCCAGAGCAGTGACCAGCCATGTCGGTGGAACGGAGTCGAACGCATCGAGTCCTCCCCTGACTGGATCCGCTAGAGCGACTCTGGGGCATGGAAGCATTACGCTGACCAGCCCGCCACTGTCTTCGTCTGCTCATGCAACCTTGAGTCATGCGACGCAGTCCGAACATCCTTCGAGCGAACGCAGATCTTCGTCGGCTCTCGCTGCAACCGGCCATACCCCTCTGCACACCCCAGAGTCGCAGCTAAACACGCCACCATCACGTCCATTATCCAACATCGCAGCCACTGGGCATAGTATTCCGACGGTGTTGTCTCCAGAAGAGATAACTCCAGAAGAAATTGGTTCACACGTGCGAGAGTCGCCTTCTTCAGAATCGTCTGGGTCGACAGCACGGAGCAGTGGCCGGCGACTGTCGGGTGGTAACGTTACCGGCAGGGTGCAGGCGTACGAGCGGCGCCTATCTCAAGATGCGGAATCATTTTTCCCTCCTCCACCTCGTAATACCCGGAGACGAGAAGAGAGATCTCGTGGTCGGCCCATGACTGTGAACTATGGACTAGTCCAGAGACCATTGCTATTTCTCGCAAATCCAGATGATCGACGTTCGAGTCAAGGGTCATCCGATTCGTCTATGTATCAACCTTAGGTGATGTATAGAGTGTAGGGATGTATGGACTGTATTATTTTACGTCGTTTGTTATGTTTATTTGCTTACTGCTACGAGTCTTACGACGTCTGTTTTCGTACTACTGACTGTTGTAATTTTTGGGGACTCTTGATTACTATGTATCCTACGCTAAAGCGATTCAAATATACCTACTCAAAGGCATTGATATGGTCTCTTGTTCGAAGATAATATAAGGAGAGATCTCGCAGGATTACAGGCCAGAGTCCCTTCCATCCGCCAGACATGTCCGGAATTCTCCGGAATTACTTCATGCGCGAAAAGGCCGACGGCATCTATGGCAGGTTGTAAGTATGCGCATATGTACATGCTTGTCTTCCACTGGCGGTGAAACTCTCGACCACTTGATCTCATTGAGAAGCCGTTCTCCAGCAGGTCCACCGTCTGCCGTGGATATTAGTGGGGTCTGCCCCACCGATAGATGAACTCGATGCC
This sequence comes from Heliocybe sulcata, assembly GCA_004369045.1. Classification (NCBI taxonomy): domain Eukaryota; kingdom Fungi; phylum Basidiomycota; class Agaricomycetes; order Gloeophyllales; family Gloeophyllaceae; genus Heliocybe; species Heliocybe sulcata. Next base: position 351,942 of record ML213515.1, on the reverse strand, counting down.
CTCCGTTTCGTCCTCATCCGGTGCAAACATGGGCGCTTAGTCTGCTCAGGCTGTCGTAAGCTCTGAAGTCATCCGGTGCTTTCACAGCACCTCTAGAGCTGCGCACGAAGCACCCAGCACCCAGCACACGTGCTAGCGACTATATAAACAGGACGGCCCCTCTCTCGACCTTCAGACGCCTCTTCTTCCCCTTCCACTACCACCACCACCACCGGCAAATACTGCTGCACAATGCGCTTTTACACATTCGCTCTCCCTCTCATTGCGGCCCTGGCTGCCGCGCCGTCCACCAACGCGGGCCCTATCGCGTACGGTATATGTCAGACGGGTAAGTTGCTGCCCATTGCTCTGAACGGAGAATGCATATTGACGAAGGTGTCCCTTCGTCGTGCACAGGTTGCAACGCTGTAGCCGTCGCCTGCTACGGCGCTGCCGGATTTACATTCGGCACCGTAGTTGCAGCCGCGGCTACTCCAGCTGCAATCATTGGGTGTAACGCAGCGTTGGGGACATGCTCTGCCGCTTGCGCTGCGACTGCCCTCATTGCTCCCATCCCTTGAGGTACGCAACCAGTATCTAGGCGGGGCAGAAGCTGATCGTTGTAGCGACCAGTGCCCAGTAATCAGTCGATGGGTCGCTGCAGCTCGGTCTGTAGCTTGATGATCGTTGCAAGTGGTTCGGCTTTATCGCATGTTCTCTAGTCGTGTATGAATACTTTCCGGGACGATTGTGTCTGTGTTGTACTAGCTCTGTGGTCGAATGTTCTTGATCTCCATCGGAATGCAGTACCTAGTCAGTGTTCCATTGACAATGCGAGCAAGATGAAAGTCCTTGAAAAACGTGATACGCCGAGCGTGAGTATGGTGAAGCTCCTGCATCCATGGAGGAAAAGCAACGAACAATGAGTCCTGTTCATACAGGGCCTACAAGTACATAGTGCTACATAACAGAATACATTGGGTGGTTATATCTGATACAAGTCCTTTTGAATGCTTCATACAATAGTCCCCAAAAGCCGAGACCGAAGCACAGATGCGCTGAATATTGAGATATGCTTCACGTGTGACGTCTCCGCAAGACCTTCCGCTTCGGAGATGGACTATTGGGTCCATGAGAACATACTAGATTCCACCTGTGCAATGTCAGCGAAGAGGTCATCACACCAGAGTGCCTGTGAACCCTGCATACCTGATAATCAGGTCGCCATGTCCTACCATGCGCCCTCCCCGTCTTATAGGCATCCCTGCGCCTTTGATATGATGATCCTGCGATGCCTTCGAAGCAGACAGCGGCACAGGGACCAGGTACAGATGGCCATCCAGGCCTTCCACGTACACGACATCATCCTGCTCGAAATAGCAGGACGACTCACGGCAGGGTAGCCGGACCTCGGTCACAAGATCGTCGCGTTCTCGCACGAACCTGCTATCATCCTGCTGAACTACTAGGAAGATGATGTCTTGGAGAGTGCCGTCTTTGCGCTCGTTGCCTACCCCTGGCACACGGATCTGGGCGCCGTCTCTGCAGCCTGCGGGTATGTCGACGTCGATGATCGCCGTCTTGGCTTCCCCAGATAATAGGTGACGGAGTATGCTGTAGCGCTGGCACGTTCCGTGGAAGAGTTCCTCGAGTGATAGGGCGAGAGGGAAGATCCATTCCTTCGATGCACCACTCGTGCTCTTCGTAGGATGAAGAGGAGGGGATCTCGGGTTTGGGCTATGCGGAGTATGGCGACTTGGACGTGGCGATAAATTTTCAGATGCGCTGGGCGTCTTGGGCAAGTTGGTTCCTCGTCGACTGCTATACCAGTCTCGCATTAGATATAGGACATTATGCCAGGGCATCCTGCAGTACGCACCGATCCGGGTCAGGTTTAGGCTTCTCCATTGGCGTTGTACGAGGGGGCTTCATCGAAGACTTTTTCGATGCTGTAGACGCTTCCGAATGTGCCTTCGGAGAAGGTGGATCTGAAGGTTTCAGGTGTTCGTCGCTGAACCTGACATGGCGCTCGCGAAGTGTTTTCTTTGTAAGAGCGCGGTAAGCCTCATACACCTGAAGTTTATGAGTTCATATCGTGCAAGTGTAACGTATTTCGGGCCATTGAAATCGCACCTCCACGAACTTATCATTCGCCAGGTCTTTATCGGTGGAGTGTCGATCTGGATGCCACTTGAGAGCCTAACATGCGGGAAGCGCCCGGGCGTCAATTAGCATACAGACGTAAAGATAGGCGAATTTTTCGCGTACCATCTTCTTGTAAGCGGTCCTGATCTCGTCAAGAGAGGCGTCGCGTCTGGTTTGCAATACTTCATGATAGTCCTTGATTTTGGAGGCCGGCATCGTGGTCACTGACCAACGCAGAGTATTGAATGTCGAGTAGTATCGAGGCCGTCAGTGTATCGCCCGGGTTCTGAAGAGGGTGAACAGGGGACCAGTGCCATAAAACCGGAGCGACAGGCAGTGCAAGAAAGGAGACGATTGCAATGAGATTAACAGTATGGAGGTGGAAAGCGCGTTCCCTGACTACATATCACTGGCGATATAGAGTCATAACACGCATGTCCTACACGTTCCGTCTCGGCTATTGCATTTACAGCATCCTTCGGAACAAGCTGTGTAATTATCTGGACAGCTTCTGGCCCATGTCTTACGCTCATGATCACATGAGCGTCCTAGTTATAAGAAGTCTCGCTGCTGGATAGATAGAGACACCAGTAAACATAGGACGGGAGAAGACTGTACATGCTGCCAGTGACATGCTGCCAGTGGATAGCAAAGACGAGCAGTAGGTTGGCAAAGAGGGTCACGGATGCAATTGCGCGGACCAATGACTGAGAAGCACCTTACGTAACCCATGCTGTCTGGAAAATGCGGTGTTTTGCTCTTCAACTCAGAGTCGTCGATATTTGTGGCAATTCGAAGACGTCGACCACGACTCAAGTACTCACTGCTTCAATATAACGTTCTGCTACTGGATTTTTCAGCTTCAGGCCCCGCTCTTCCCGGTTTCGGACCTTTGGCTGACCAGACGTTGCGCGTACCATCAGTCTAGCTTCAACTTTTAAGCTTCAAGGGGCGCCGCAAGTTACTGGCTATACTAGTGTATAAGGTGCTGGATATCCTCTGATGTCTAACCTCAAGTATTCCATGAATCGGACAGTGTCGAAGGCTTCGGTCTCCGAGCTCCCTTATCGAAGATGATGTCTCATGTTAGCCTCACCTACTGGATCAGATCCTATGCTAGCTTCGTAAGTACTGCCTCCCGGATGCCTTCAATGGTCGCTTCTCTGTGCATTGCCTCCCTCCTGGCGTCAGTTCAGCGAAAACTAGAGCCGACGCTGTCCTCTAGGCCTTAGGATCTGCGTGGAGCGTGGACACGTAAAAGATAAGCGAAGCTGCATGCCTTCGAGGATCAACATAGCTCTCCGCATTCCTGCGGCATAGCCTCCTGGTCCATGCCTAAACTATCTGTGTAGCTTGCTTATTTTGATTTTAATCTCCGGGTCGCCCACCTCATTCCTCTCTCGTGGCCCAGTGGGTTGTCTTCGGTTGAACAATCTTCCATGTACAGTTGGGCAGCCCAGGAATGCTGTGGCTGGACGAACGCAGGTCTTATAGGAATGACCTCTTCTGGCTCTGCGCAGTCGCCCGTGGTTACTCCCTGCGACCTCGATGGTCTCCTCCATCGCATGAGGCGCATTCATACAGTATTCGGCACTCTCATTGAGTGGTATTACGCACTCTGACCAACCTCCGACTTGGTCGTTGCCCGCCACCAAGACCTGTCACGTTCAGGTCGTCTGGCTCTTGACTCGGTTCAACGTCATGACTGCCACTGGCGGTCTGGATCTGGTTACTTGCGCTTGCTACCCTATCGATTACCTATCTCCCGGCAGACCCGAATCGTGTCATGAGGCAATATCTAAGTACGCACCCATATATGCTAACAGCATAATGTATGGCTGTGATCTGAAAGCCATACGAGGGGTGCAGATCACGCCGACTCCGTGGAGTCTCATCTATGGGTAGGCTCTGTAGAACCTTTGTTCGAATATCCTTAATACGCCGCCGAACGCCCGCATCAGTCCATCCGTAAATGTCCTCTACATATACACACTGAGTCGAAGTGCTCATTAATTCTTGCTGAATTTCTCCTTCGCCTGTTTGCAGATCTCTGTAAACGCCTTACCCAAATACTCGAAGTCAGACATCTGGATTTCATGGTCAGTAACAAGCAGGTAAGGTAGACGAGGCACGTACCTCCGACCACACCTGTGCGCTGCAACGTGCCCACCACTTTCCGCCATGCACGTAATGGGCAGCATAGCAGTTCCATTCCAGTAGGAGCTGCGCCTTGAGGAAGCCGTCGACCTCCAGCGTCGCAGGTACGCCATCCAACGGAAGCCCGACATTCACCTGAGAAGCTGCTCGTGAGCGAGGTTGTTCAGCAAGGACGTATCTCTCAGACTTACCATGTTTGCTGTCAGCTCGCCCTTCTCATTATCCATGACGGAAGTTCCCAGGATTTCGGCCAGACGTTTTCCTCCGGACAAGGCGAGCTGATGGCAATACTCATTGATCTTGTGCTCGCCGCCGATCCAGTTTCTGAACTCCAGGGCTGGGATACAGACATCAGCGGCGTAGCATGGAGAGACAGAGACGGCCTCGTACCTGCCGGTATACTGAGGTAGGGGACGAAGTCGATGGTCCCAGTCCCTAGACAATGATTAACGAGTGGCCGCTACGTGCGGAATGTTGACTGACATTCGTGTTGTCCTACGAAATTCCCACAAGTAGGAGAGACGTATTCGTGCGAGGTCGGTATGGACGACTTGATAATGTGTTGGTTTCGCTTTGGTACGTAGAGCACAGAACAGCTTCGTTTGGCGAACAACCACTTATGGCAGTTCTATGCAACCGTTAGTAGAGAGTGCAGAAGAAGAGAGGATTGAATGGACGTACGGAGACCCAGAAATCTGGCTGCACTTCCGATAGATTGATGTCAACCTCTTGACCGATCATGTGTGCAGCGTCGATGACACTCCATACTCCCTGTTCTCGGCAGACCTTAATCATCTCTTTCCAAGGTAGGCGGGCACCTGGAACCGAGATTATACCGTCGATGACAGCGACGACTTTACTTTTCTCTGATACAGCTTGCGGTATTCAATTACATACGGATAAACGAAAAAAAAATAGCACTAGTAGTACTGACCGGCAGCTGAGGCGACGATCGAGCTCAAGTGCGCTTTCCAGTTTGCCACTATCTCTGCGTGAGTGGTCGGGAATTGGATCGAAAACGTGGACATCGTCGGGTGAGGCGGTATGTCACAGAGATACTGAATTGTCTTGGCGATAGCACCGTAAGTAGTAGTTGCTGAGAATAAAGCGACTTAGTAAGGCAGGCGCATCGAATTTGCTTGGACACACCGCCGACAATGATGTCGCCTTCATGCCACTCGAAGTTCCGCAGGATGGTGTTTAGTCCATGAGTCGCATTGGGCACCAAGACACACTCATCGACTTCAGCACCGATGAGGTTGGCCACTAGAAGTCTGGAACGCTCTAATCGAGCCTGGTAGGTCAGGCGCATAAACCTATCGGGGCAGCCTTCTATCTCAGCTGAAATCTTCGCGCATTCCGCAGCGACAGGCAAAGGCTGGGATCCGTAGGCACCTAAAATGACAGTAAATTATGAGCAGAGTCTATCGATGTGCGTGAGACTGCGGCCAATGCGGGGCTGCCCATCCATGGCACGGCGGGCAATCGAGGCGTCCAGTTTCTTGTGGCGCAAAACTGGACACCTCCTTTGCCCGCCGTGTGGATCTGTGATGGAGTCCAGCCAACGCCGGATCCCCGGTATATATCTGACTGCGTTCGTGAAGAAAGACTGACCATGATTTAAGTTCACATAGCCTTGTTCAAAGCCAAAGTATTTCCGCATGGCACGGCCAAATTTTGGCGGCTGGCTTTGGGGATCATAGGTATGGCACTTTGCCTCCTCGGGCTCGGTGATGGAGGACATCTTCGGGCTGAAAGTGGAAGGGTCGAAGTTGATACGCCTAGGAAGGGACCTTGCAATTGCGCCTTGCATTAATACTGGAGTCGGGTTACTGAGTCATCCGTAACCGAGCCCGCACGTTAGGCCTTTAGGAGTGGCAATCTTTATATCGCACACGATGATCTTGCCGCCGGCTAACGCGATATAGGCGCCCGGCGCCCAGCAGTCATGCACAATTGCAACATTTACTAGTCCTGCAGCCCTGCAGTCTGGCGATTTATGCATGCACTCTACTGAAGTAACGCATATACTTTGGCCTATCGATGTAAGACGTACGGGATTCATATACGGATGGACCAGCCCAGCACTATGCGTGGCGGGCGTCCTCGACGTCGAAACGGTCAGCACACCTTCCTTAACTCCGGAGGGTCGCGTTCAGTCATAGCCTGCTCAGAGAGAAGAGGTGGAGAGATACATCCAGTCTCTTGCAAGCTCGGAGCATGGCGGCCACGTCCGTACTACGTGCTCCGGCGACCCCATCGTGCTTGGCAGATGCAGTTCGTACCGGACGCAGCCCTCTGCCAAGATGCCTGTTCCTTCTTTAGAGATTGAAGCTACCAGAATTCCTACGTATGTCCCTTCATCTTCCACTCGATTTTATCTCTCATTCGTTTAGATCGAGCCAATACCTGCTCATTTATTACCGCAGGCCGAAAAGCGGGTCATTGCACTACTATACGCTGGGCTTAGGCAATCGCACTGCTGTGGCTGATCACCTGAAGCCATTGAAGTTAGCTGTGGATGTTACTGGCAGGCCTCGAGCAGCCGGATCTGTACAAGGTCTGAATGAGGTTGGCCTCAACCAGGTCAGGCCCCTCCACTTACGACGGAGCCTCTGAATTCTCATGATGATACAGATGAATTATGCGCATATAGTGGAGGTAAACCTGTCTGCCACTGTCCCTGGTTCCTCCTCTGGTACCTACGGTAGAGTCAAGTCCAACTGGCTTTTCAGAGGCATGGCTTTGCATTTCGGGGTCAGCTTGCAAAGCAAACAGCTCAAACTTCCAGGAGCTTGTATGTTTACGAGTACCTGGCGCTTTATGAAATGGATCTCTATGACAGGTTCGTCCCTCTGAATCGAGCAGCGTTCATTGATAACAGAATGCGCATATAGTTCAGCAATGCAACACACGTGCTGAGCAATTCTCTCACTTACCGTTCCAGTTACGGGCGATACATCATCATCCAGGTGTCCCGGTCGAGGATTATGTCGCTATATACAACACGTAGGGTCACTGATCTCGGCTGAAAGCTATGCTCTGACTGGAACGCAGTTTCTACAACTTCATATGGCTAGTTCTCAATGATGTCATAATTGGGACTGCCATCGGGGCATTCATATGTGACAATCATGTCCTGCTCGCCGTATATCTGGGAAATTTCGTAGAAGTAGGTATCTCCCTGATCATATACCACGAGGGACGCATGACTGACATACTTCGTAGCACTACCTAGTGGGGAGTATCCAGGACATCCTAATTTGGCTGGATAATTGGCCCGCTGGACTCAAGCTTAACACGGAACTCAGTAATTTCTACTGCAGCAGTTTTATTGGCGTCATTGCTTTGTGGGGTCGTGCGTATTCCCCTGCCCTTCTCATATCCTCGGACTTATCCCTCCTAGAGCTTCTCAGGTTTGTGATCCCGCACCTCCCAACGTTGATCTATGCTGTCGGAGCTATGGGATCCTGCGGCGTAACGATGGTAGTCTCATCAATGCTCGACCTCCTCAACATCTTTACGGTCCACTTGCATGTATGCTACTACGTTGGAGCCGCTGTATATCGCCAGCAACTGCGAACACTGGGTTCCTTGTGGAATCTCTTCCGAGGCAAGCTTGCGTCCGAACAGATCTACTCTCCGTCAAACTCATAGGATCCCAGGAAAGAGATTCAATGTTCTTCGCCATCGCATAGACAACTGGGACTACGACATTGACCAGCTACTACTCGGAACGATCCTATTCACCCTTGTCGCCTTCTTGTTTCCGACTGTGCTGACCTACTACTCCCTGTTTGCCGCGGTGCGTTCGAGCTTCGAGCTTGTCCTTGGTTCTCCTATCTGAGCTTACTTGTGACATAGCTTCAATTCTGCGTTATCCTCATTCGCGCAAGCCTTGAGACCCTTTTGGTCTTCATGAACCACTTCCCCTTGTTCGCATTGATGCTGCGGGTCAAGGACCCTTGGAGACTTCCAGGTAAGATCTTCATAGAGATATGTTCTTCGCTACTGATGCCGTATTATTGCAGGCGGCATTTACTTTGAGTTCCTACCGGCATCTGATTCCTCCCCGCCTGCCATGGCGATCCAGGTAAGCTCGAGCTGCTCCCCCGAAACCACTGCATCGGATGCTGATCATCCTCATGAAGAACAAACCGGTGCCTTTCGTGACCGTCTTCTCCCAATTCGGTGAGTCAGCGCAGATCCTTCTCTTGATCTGACCAGTTCTGACGGGAAATCAAAGTCCGGATATGGTCGCGAATCGCTTCGCATTACAGTCCGTTACGACTCCTGCGCTGCCTTGTCACTGGCGACTACCTCACATCCATCCCTGGATATTCTATCCGTCACGGTGGATTGCCCGAACGTGATGCGGCCAAGAACATATGATACATTATACAGTACATACACTGCCCAGAGACGTCTCCACATCGGCGATGTTACCCGGACTCGGGTTTTGTTGACAGCGCGAGATACATCCAATGAAATCATGCAATACAGAATAAATTCAAGGAAGTTCACCCTACGTTAATCTACCCAGGTAGGGTCGACGTGCCAAGTCGCTCGAGGCTCGTATTGCCCACCTTCGAGCAGCTTTGCGGCGGCCATCCGCAACTTCACGGTTCGATGGACTTTCACTCCGTCCCTCTTCTGGCGGCGGATAGTGCGCGGACGCCCACGATTTATGCTGTAAATTCAGTATGAACTAAATGTTTTCAAGAAAGACTTGGCAAGATTACACTTACACAAATCCCGTCAGCCATTCCGTGCCCTCGTCTCCGTCTTGGTACCTTTCTTCCATCGGCAGCAGCTCTAATATCCACCAGCCCTTCGCCAGCACCAGCTCATCGTAGATCGGAGACAACGCATCTAAAATGTCTTCCTCTTCCTCGCTCAAGAATGGATTCTGAACTTGCTCAGTCGTAATATTCTTGCTGGCTGCCAAAAGGGACTCTCCAGCAGAGAGGAACGAGGACTCGGGTCCCAATGGCGGCCGCTCCTTGACGTGAGGGTAAAGAGAGGCTGGGTCTAAGCCGATCGTACGCAGTACAGTTGAGTGGAACATGATGCCTGAGTTGCACAAGAAGCACTGGCGAATCATCCAGCGTAACGGAATACGAGCTAAAGTGTGTGGAGTGCCATTGGCGACAGATCCACCGCCGACGTCTGATGAGAGGAGCGATCAGATATCCCCTTGGACAAGACGCAATCCGTCGCAACCCTTACCACAGTGACACCCAGCAAACCAGACCTCCAGCACGTCGGTTTCTCTCTGGTAGTCTTGGCTATATACCCTCTCCAAAGTATTTGCTGTCATTCTACGATGCCGTTCCTTACTCTCTTTGCTGTCCTCAGAAAATCGACTTTTCTCCTGGTTATGATCCGAGGTCGTGGATTGGTGTGATACTCGAAACGGTGAAGGCAGCCCTTCATAAATAGAGTATATCGAGGAGGTTGTGAACGTAGACGATCGCTGACCATTCGACTTGGGCATATCTCCCGGTCGCGTCCCCAGCTTCTGCTCTTCTTCGGTGGGCCTATTCCAACTGATATCGAAGGAAATCAGTACCGCCAGTGAAACAGGACGAGTGGCGTAATTACCAATTTTGCTTGAACTTGACTCGTCGCTCGTCGAGACTAAGGGCGTGTCGGAAGTACTTTACCGCAGTATTGGAGGTCGTGAAAGGCAGGGTCCGCGGGATCAAGCCAACAGAACAGACCGTATCCCTGGTTCCGCTGTAAGTAGGGTATTCGGAGCATTGAGAGGGTACCTTACCAGACTCCAAGAAATTCAATGTCGACATCTACCGAGAAGGCCTTCTTGAAGGCTGTGCTTTGAGCCCAACCTTCTTCGTCTGCTTGCGTGTACATCTGTATAGGGGAGATGAGTCTTGAGAAGCCACCGGAAATTCGCGCTTGTCAGATTGGAACGCACCTTGTACGCGAAAGCGATTTGCTGATAATTGGACGCGGGAAGCAAGCCGACCTAGGGATGTAGTCTAGTTAGTGCCAAGACTGCTAGCGAGACCGTTGATAGTAGTATCTCACCTTGTGAATCATGCCAGCCAGAGCTCTGGCGGTGTACGCCCCGCGGGAGAAACCGAATATGCATATTTTATCTCCCGCCTGGTCTGATTCGATGTAGTTAGAGCCATGCTGAGAATTGAGAGAGACCTTACGCACAGTTTTCCATGAGGAACTCGTACCCGCCCATTGCATGTGCGTCGAGATTCCACGCAATCATCATGTCGACTGTTTTGGAGATGGTAGTCCAGAACGGCGTAGCAATCTGCGGTACTGTATAGGTACCTATGCCAGCCTGAAGCAGAAACTCAGTATTCGGCACATCGTGTCGACACCTTGGGAACTATGACCTGATAGTATACCATCTGACGTTGCCGGTCATCCTTCTTCAACATGGAGAAGAGTTGTATGATGTTGGAATTCTGGCACCGTTTGAATCAGTCCACTATTCTCGGCATACAAATGGATAGTATTAGACTAACATCGTTGTCAAATTGGTCGCCGGTGCCATCGAAGCAGAGGACCAAGTTTCTCGGCTCGCCCAGGCGTTTCGGTGGAATAGCGTCGTCTTCTGCGAGAAGCCGACCACCAGCGGCAGCAGCAAAGGATGAGGCGCCGGGGGTCGTCAATGGAGTATTCGTGGACGTCGGAATATAAGAGCTTGTGGCCGGAGCTGACGATGTGGAGGGGAACCTAGACACGGGTTCATCGACCATGATAGGTGGAGGAGGCCCTCTGTTCGTCATGCTTGGACGAATCGTGCTGTCGTTCTGCTCGAAGTTACTAGCAGGCTTATACCTCGAGGTAGCGCCTTAGCTCGTAACTTCCCACTCTTGGAAGATCAGGCAGCAACCGAAGACTGGCATATGGGGCTCAAAAGCCGAACAAGCAGGAAAGCGTTCAGTATCAAGCGCCTAATTTTGCCCTATAAGTTGATATGACCTCTGGTTTGGTCCGGAAATAGATGAGAAGATGTTTTAGTCGGTTCTAAGCTTAGCACTGACATAGCCATCGGATGATGTCCGCCTCCGTCCTAAGAGCGAGGACCTCCGAGACGCTGGGTTGATACCACCAGATCCTAGCAGATGAAGAGGGGGAAAACCCATGCTGATGTCTATCGATGCCACTGGGCGGTTCCGACCCAGAGCTTAGCCCGACGCGATCATGTACAATGTGGTAAGGCTGGTCGATGTCGTGGTCCAAGTACGCAGCGTCGAATTGGGAGTCCGGTCGCCAGTCCGGACGCCACCGGCGAAGTACCTTTGGACCTCCCAGCTGACCGAGTCTCGCAGAGACTCCTTGCCATCACCGGAGGGACAGCGTGGAACCATGTAGGTTGCGCGCTTATACTAGCCATGAGCGCCGAATCCCCAAGCCGAACGGAATCAGACCTGCCCAGATACCCAGTTTCGAACTGTCTCGGGAGAGTATGTCAAGAATTACATGATGTTGTCAGGAGAAGATGAGTTGGCATGTATGGACTTGTAGGACATGAATCACGGAAAACCGTGGGAGTAACATACGCTAAATGTCTCAACCGCGCTAAACATATAAGTTCCTCCGAACAATCATGAGGACTCTAAAGTTCGGGTTTGATATTAGCGCGTTCGCCTTTCTGTCCGCGTTCTCCTCTTCTAGAATGAACCGCGGCGTTGTTCATGGCACCGAAGGATGTCCTGTTTGCCGATGGCCATCCGTTCGACCGGTTGCACTCTTGGTGGAAGCTTTGCTATCGCTGTAGCTCATGAAATAGGGAGATATCTGGAGGATATAGTGACTTGACAGGGAGGTCGCATCGCATCTGAATCCCTCCATGTTTTTGTTATTCCTATCATTTATGCTATCTTTTCTTGCTCGAGTTTTGGCGCAACGGAGGTAGGCACGACGGGCTGAGAATGGCCCACAGGACTTATATTTTTGCGTCACTGAGAGATGCAACCTTGCGCCTCTTTTATCCATCAATCATAGAAAGGAGTTGGAAACGGCGGTGTCCAGGAATACCCCCACACCACCGAGGGCCGAGGGTGTCGATGTCTTACAGGTGCTTCCGAATCTCTGGCGGCAGTTGGAGTATAGACATAGTAAGTCGACGTCGAATAATGTACGCTCAGGGCCAAGATAGTGAACGGTAGTCGTCAGGTCGCGAGAGAAGGTGAGTGATCGTCCATACAGAATCTCCAGTTACACTGACAATTCAGTCGGAAAGAAAATGTCCCTCGGCAGTCGTTGTCATCCTTTGTTGCCGCCGACTTCGAACACCGGGGAGAATGTCAGACTTTAACTACCGGATGAATTCCCACAACGTTCACAAGAGCTTGCCTTGTTCTCCGTCTTCCTCTCACGTCCGCCTCGGAGTTTGCTTTCTTATTAAGCTTCAAATCGCCGTACTTTTGCCTACCTCGGATCTGTCGTCGATGCCTCTGGTTTCTCCAGTTTGCACGGGTCTGGACCTATCGTCTTCTACGTCGATGTGCGCTTGCGCGGTATATGCAGAAGGCATGTCCAAGATCCTGGGCACAAGGGAGAGGGGCGTAACTGATTGTCTGCAATGCCTGCTGCTGGGGTGAAACGAGCTGAAGCGGCGCTCAACATATTAGTCAGGATGGCGAAGCTCTCTATTGCAGAGCTAATTTCCGGACTGCTCCACTGGTCACAATTACACCCCGAGGCATCAGCGATTCGACCGACTTTACTAACCTTGTACCCTTGGTCCTCGTGGTAGGCTTCTCTATAGATACGCTTTCTCTCCCGCGACTACTATTAATATCTCTGCTAGTTGGTGCCTTCTGTATGGATCAGGTGAGCGCACATCCTTTCCCAAGCTCGTGGAAGTTACTGCAGTCTTATTGAATTCGGATCAGACGTCTATCCACGTGGATAATACCTCCACTCCGAATCTGTTCCTACTCGACACCGAGGACAACCAACTTCCGGAAGCTGCTATAACATCGCATGGCGTCCCTGCAGTGTATTGGCCGCTCGTCCTATCCTTGAACCGGTTGGGTATCTGGAGCCTTAACTTCATTGTGCGTATGCTTGACATTTGCAATTGCCATATTTGTCCGAACTCGGTACGTCGTTGGCGGTATCCCGGGCCGCGGCAGGTAACGACGGTAGGAACGCCACGACCGCATGTCAGAAGGCTATTGGCACCCTGCAAGGGTGGACCGTCAGCGACTCCATAGCCAGTGTATCCTCCGAGGTTTAGCGTACATCATAGCATCTCACGGTCTCACTATAAGAGGGGCGTGTTGCTGCTGCAGGTTCGTCACCTCCCGACACTTACTATTTTGTAGGACCTCCCAGGCGGCAACGATGATAGCCAAAGGTTTCCTGACTCTACTGGCTTTGTTGCCTCTTGTGCAATGCATCCCAGTACGTTTTGTCATTCTGTGGCAAGGGCTGGAAGATGAGCTAACATAGTGGTTTTGATTATATAGGCGGCCACCCCTGCTGCTTCGTCGGCCTTGCCAACTGGTACATCCACGACGCTGCTTGACAATGCTGCTAAGGCTGCGGGCAAGAAGTACCTTGGTACTGCAACCGACAACGGGGAGCTCACCGACACAGCTTACACTGCTATTCTGGACGAGAAGGGCATGTTCGGACAGATCACTCCTGCAAACAGCATGAAATGGGTTAGTTCATACTACATGCTTCGAGCTTCCGACACTCACCCGACTTTTGTAGGAGAATACCGAACCTGAGCAGGGCGTATGGACCTGGACCGATGCTGATCAGATTGCCAACTTGGCCAAGTCTAACGGTCAATTGCTGAGAGGTAGCTTGTCTTCATTTAACCTAGATTTGCGCGTTAAAAGTTATCGACAGGCCACAACTGCGTCTGGTACAACCAGCTACCCAGCTGGGTGACGTCTGGCACCTGGACTACTTCCACCCTTACCTCCGTCGTTCAGAACCACACTGGTGAGTTGGTTGGCCGTTACAAGGGACAAGTGTAAGTACCCACATTCAACCTATGTGGGGTGTATGTACTCATCACGTTTCGGGTTTAGGTGTAAGTTCAGGGTTCCTATTTCTGGTCATGTCTTGTAGGCTCATGAATTGCGACGTCATCTAGACAGCTGGGATGTCGTCAACGGTAGCAATCTTTTCATTCCACCGTATGCCTCTATATCTAATGTGCATCGTAACCAGAGCCGTTCAATGACGACGGTACCTACCGCGAGGATGTTTTCTACAACACTCTCGGCGAGTCGTACATCCCGATCGCTCTGACGGCTGCCAGAGCTGCGGACCCGAATGCGAAGTTGTATATCAACGAGTACAACATTGAATACCAAGGTCCGCCATTCGCTTTCTGGATATCTGTATCTTGATAACGCCAATACTTAGGCTCCAAGGCGACGGCCATGATCAACCTTGTCAAGTCTCTTCAGTCACAGGGCGTGCCGATCGATGGTATCGGTCTTCAGTCCCACTTCATTGTCGGCGAGGTACCGAGCACGCTCCAGGCCACAATGGAGTCCTTCACCGCCCTTGGCGTTGAGATCGCTATCACTGAGCTCGACATCCGCATGACGCTCCCAGAGACAGCTGCACTCCTCGAGCAACAGAAGACGGACTACGACACTGTGATCTCAGCGTGCCGGGCTGTTTCGGGCTGCATTGGGGTCACAGTCTGGGACTTCACGGACAAGGTGTGTCAGGTCTTTATCCAGACAATGACTGCTGTTTAAAAATTGTTGCAGTACTCTTGGGTTCCGAGCACGTTCTCCGGGCAGGGTGCTGCCACGCCTTACGACTCGGTAAGTGTCATTTCTCGTGCGCTGCGGCACCTCTGATTCCGGTCCATGCAGAACCTCGTAAAGAAGCCCGCATACGATGGGATCATTGCTGGCTTCGCGTAGGGCCGCTGATGATCAATCAGCAGTATCACTCAAGAATATCTTCCTTTCAGTGCGGTTCAACATAACTGTATATGGAGGGATCACATGTATGACTGATCCTTGCAATTGAAAGCGTATCGAAGAATGATAGTTCATGCAATGGGACGCTTGAGTAACACAAACAGGTATGAAAGATGAATAATCTGGGGCTGTGGAACGGACAAGCGGATATGCTCTTATTTCAACAGGGCGAACCTGAGGACGTTATTTGTGGGATCCAACACCATATACTGCGTAGCAAGAAATGCCAAGCCGAATATCATGTATGGGTCAGTGGACTTTTGGACTTGCACGCTTCCCTGGCAATCTGTACACGAGTTAGTCGATTCGGCGGATGGTAGGGCACACGTGGTACGACTCACAGCCGTTCCCTACGGTCTTGAAGTTGAGCTGTTCGGTGCCCACAATCGCGTAATAACTGCCGACTAGCAACTCAAAACTGGGAAGGGAGCTATTGCATGGGAACACCCAGCCGTTGCTGGAAGTGAATTGAGCTCCGTCAATCGCCTCGTAGAGGTGCGTGGCGATGTCGTTCCACACATATATCAAGGTCGTGCCGCTGTCTGCATACCGGGCGTTCATCGATAGCCGAATCATTTATGTGAGATGACTCACCAATAATTGCAGCTGTCCCAACAGTGTTGGCATAGATTGTGCTGCCTACCTTCGATGAGGTTGAGTTGATCCGCCAGTAAACCGAATCAACCAAAGGTGCCTCGACTAGACTTCCACTATATTTGGTATCGTCGATGTAACCGAAATCGATACTGGCACCGCTGGATCCAGGTTTCAAGTACAGCGCAAAGATTGGCTGTTCAAGGGAGTTCATGATATTTTCGAAGAACGTCTTCTGAGGAGCGTATGTTCCATTTGCATAGTGCACTGGTGGAGTCACTCAGAACTTCCGCGAATGTCGGGACAAGGTAAAAAAGACTTACCGGTATTCAAACCGTTTGACTTCCTCCCAAGGCCCATGATACCGTCCCGACCAGAACGACTTGAGAAGGAGCTTGACACGTTGTTAGCCAGCTCTATGACTGTGGTCACAGTCACGCCGCCGACATTCACGTTCTCCGTTCCAATAACATTGCCCGAGTCCGAAGAAGAGTCTGCGTAATGATTTCCCCATGTATACCCATTCAATGCGTGAAAGGTGGTGGATTTGCCAGAGTTGTAGTATGAGTGGCCAGACAGAAGCGCAGATGGCTCCAAAGAGCTCATCACCCATCTACAGCGTCATATCAGCTTTGGGTCTGAAGTATGTAAACAGCGATCAACGTACAAGTCAGCAGAACCGGTGTCGATTTCGATCTGGAGCGTTTGTGAACCGCCGAAGGTAACGTTTGAAGTGAATTCCCCTATGTTGTTATGAAAGGTCATAGATGTACTTCCAGTGGTGGAACGCTCTGCTAGACTTCTCGCCTCCATCTCCGGCCTCCGTTCTACGCCTAAGCTAAACCGCCGCGGCAAAGAAGCCGCATTGACCGATGAAGCTCCAAAATGAATGAGCAAAGCTGTAGCTAAAAGCTGCATCTTCTGGGCAGATAAGAGAGCTGGAAGACTCAGTAGACTGGCGAAGAGGCTGGCCAATATGAAGGACAATAGCAGAGTACATATGTTCTTATACCTTTGCCACAGTACCCGTTTTGACAACGGCTGGTACCTCATCCGATGCTTTTGAATATTCCAGAAGCCTAACGGACGTCGAGGTACCTGGGTCCATGCAAGCAAGTTCATGTTAAAACCCGAGTTTGGCGTAAAGGTGAACTACAATGGACAGTTTGTTCCTTTAATATTACGATAACTGTGCTTCAGCATCAGAAAATGACGATGGACAGTCGGTGGACTCACAAGCCCGATCCATAGCATCATGTCTTCCAGACATGAGGGCTACATGTTCCTGTTCCTGGAACGATGATGGAGTAGAGTTACCGAGATGTTCGCGAGGAATCTGTCTACCCAAGGTCAAACTGAACACTCTGGTCTAGATGACTGTGACTGCCTGACCTCGGTTGCATGGTGTCTGGTAATCTATGCCTAATCGGAGTCAGCAGAGCGTGAGCATAAGCTCAAGCTTGATGACTAACAGGGGAATCCTGCGATCCCAGGTGCCTCTGTAGCGGCGTGAAGGTGGTCCCGACGGTCCGTGACTCGTTCAACCTTACGGACATGCAACAGTATGACATCCACACATGTGCTTCCACCAGGTCCCGTCAAGCTGCAGGTATTAATGCGGCCTCCTCTAGACTCGTAACCAAGATCTAGACGATACCGGACTGGGCTTCAACTCGTTGAACCTACGTTTTAGTACCAGAAACGATCTGGGGTCACTTCAACAATATTCATAAGCATACGGCATACTTAGCCAGTAGAATTTGACCGGTAGGTTTACGAAGCTGGTAGCTGCACCGAAGCCGTATTGGCAACCGAAGGGAACTTGAAGAAAGAGCAGTCCGGCATGTACCGGCAACAAACAGCACGTGGCGATTTCCTCCAGTAATGGAATGCCACCTTCCTCTTTCGGGTTTGACTAAGCATGCAGCACGTCTGTCATAACGGCGGAGCTTATTCAAGTAGCTGGGCCTTGATACACAATGCAACACATAGGACTGCTTGCTTTTTATGAATTTAATCCGACAGAATCACCAGCACGGGAGACAGACTACCGGAGCTTGCAGATCGCTCTGAGACAAAGAAAATATGCCGAGAGCAGCGCTTCGGAGGAACCTGCTCATGGGCAGAAAGTGAGAGTATAATCGGCCTCCAGACTGGAGCTGCAGGTCCAGAGTGCAGTGCCGCTGCTCTCATCATATGCATATACATATGAATCGGGACAGTTATTCTCTGGACAACATGTCGTTAGTCTATCTCAGCTTGTGCTCTTGGCTACGACGATGAAAAACGCACTAAAGTAAGAATAGTACGCCACACCGGAAGGTGGGCAGGTAGCTGCGGTGTCGTACTGGCCCGAACAACAGTTGGGAGAGTCTGCCTGGTCCCCATCCAGGTTCGCTTGGCATGCACTCTTGCAGCCAACTGGGAACCCGGAGGAGTCGAAGGGACCTGCCAAGGGCGAGGGGCCTGGAAACCATAGTAAGAAGGACAGATCTCGTGTGCGTCTATTCGACTTACAGTTTGGCCCCAGGTCGACTGGGCAGGACGGAACACCGCACCCAACATTGTTGTCAATCCGGGCCGGAAGATTGTATCCGTCAACCAGTGAGACTGGTTGTCAGAGGGGCAGCCAACGGTTAGAATATGATTATTCCAGCCAAAGCAGCTGCTTACTATCGTACCAGTCCATATCCCCGCTGGCGCTTAGGGTCCACTCAGCGACAGTAGCGGGCGGCACACCCTAAAACCAAGCACAAGACATTTCGAGGATACTCCGATTCCAAGCAAAATTTCTCACTTACTGTTCCTGTATGGGGGTCACATTCAAGGCCTCCGTTGCAGCCACCGTCGAGACAGGAGTTGGGTCCGGGGTTCGAGCTGAAGTCGCAGTCTCTCCGGGCCTGAACGGAGGCACATTAGTCTTCTTGTCAGTGTTGAGAAACTGCTACCTACCCAGATTCTGCCCGCCGTCCAGTTGTCGGGAACATTGAACGACACTGAGGTATAGGCGTCCGCCTCCCATCTGTGGGTCAACATCTTGACGATAAGCGTACGGGACACCAGATGTTCAGAGGACGAGGCGCACCCAGTAGGATAATCGGGGACGGCACTTCCTGCATTCAAGTCAGTGAACATAGCGGGCCTGCTGTGACGTCAGATCATCTCCCAGGTATCAAGTAGAGGTTAAAACACTCGCCATATCGTGAAGGGGCAATGGTTATGAACTGTGAACGTCCTCGCTGAGGCGAGCGACACAGCATACAAGGCGAAGGTGGCAAGAAACGCTTTCATGCTCGGCTGGTATAGCTTTAATGGGTGCGGGAGCTGGAGGATACGGTCTCTTTGGTCGGCACTATTTATGCGTTTCACCTGATGGCTTGTGAGGAGACACTTGGAGCCTCACATCCAACATCGTTGAGAAGCCATGCAGTTCGGAGTCCTTGTGCAGAAAGGTCGGCGTCCGGTACGGTAGGTTGTACGTGTCAGCCGCACCATGAGCGAGTGAGCCTTCCATTTCCCCTTCGGCCAGAGCCTCGCGCAGAAGTAGAGTGCCATAAAGTCCGAAAGAGTCAGGTACATGAGCTTCCATGTCAGGATCGCATTCTCTTGGCCTTCAGAGTAGAGAGCTCATGTGGTAAAGGGAGTTGTCGTCGATAACCTTTCGGTATAGTGCTGACTGCGTACTGAGGCCGTGTAACAAATATCTGTCAAGAAGGCCATATCACGCAACCAGTGGTGGCCCGTCAGAGCAGGATGACATAGGCAGAGTTGCGTCGATGAGGGAGGCACGATGTTCCTTCCACATTCAGTATACTCCTTGACGGGGTTGTTGGATACCAGGATACTCACTTCATAGAGCTAAGACAGACAATTCACGCGGTCTACTCGGGCACAGCGACAATCGCGATTCACTCGGCCCGACATCTGACGACCGTGAAAATTCCGGTCCAGTACATAGCGAACAGCGGCCAAAATGCGCTGCATTGAGAAAGTGAGTTGTTGCAGGTCCTGAAAAGGCTTGCCACAGTGACATCGACGTAAGTCTATCCCTGGCACGGCACAGGCTACCGAGCGAGGTCTCACGAGAAAGGAGGCTGGCCACGTACTGAGGATTCCTTCCGCATGATGCTGGCGTCCCATGTGAACCTCGAGGCAACGACCTGTACTCAATACGGCGCTTGAAGCCAGAGGTCACGTCTACAATAATCGAGAGCACAAGACGCTGCATAGCTGAGTAGTCCACAGACTGAAGGAGTTTGATCGGAGAGATTGGCGGAGCCCAGACAGACCGACCTATTGCGATCAAATTCCTACGTTACCAGCGGCGCTGCTTGTAGAAAGGGGATTGCCTTCGGTTTCAGGACCTTTGCTTGCCCTATTTTTACCGACTGGTCAGAGAGGCGCGTGATGAAGGGCGCTAAATTAAGGGTTGATAGAAATGGACCGACCGCTTTGTCGCCCTTGCTCTCTGGTCAAATTCGATTGTGTATGGGACCGTAGTCATCACATGAGATCTGATCACAAGGATCGACAATGTTAGAAGAGTCGGATGTACCAAGGTACCGAACGTACCCAACAGAGACGATACAAGGTAGATGCGGAGACATTGAAGGTGCATGAGGGTTCTCCCGAGCAAGCGATGTCACTGGATCGTCAAAGTCAATCGGATCGCGCAACTGATGTTCTCTAATCGTGCGAGGAAGTCGGGGTTGGGCAGTCATCCTTTTCGACTCAATGCGGCAGCATGCCTCGGCGAGCGCTAGGCCTTGAGTAGGACATCTACGAAAGGCTGCCAAAGCCTGCAGAGTCACCAGGGGGGTGGTCGTTCTCCCCTTGAGAGGAGAGCCTCAGCAATCGGTATCATCGTCCACAGCTCATGGCATTCGCAGGCATGTCGCAATCAGCGAGGAACCTCCGTCGGGAAGATGAAGCTACAGAGCCGACAGGTGCCCTGGAGTGTCGGTAGTAAGCCTTCTGTCTTAGAGCAATAAGTGTCAGCTCACCATATGACTGCGCTCCCATGATCTCCATTTTCAACCACAGTGGCCACGTCTACATAACTCCTAGGACATCGTCACAGGTTGGGTGCCTGGTGTCCACCTGTCGGTAGCCATGGGCTTACAGAATAATGATGAGGAGCACACGCTGCATACCCATGGATGCAAGAAGTTCTGCTCAGGAAAAGGCTTAGAAAGTAACTTTACGGTGTAGACCCTAGGGGGTTCCTTCAAGGAGAAATTACGATCATCGTTCAGAGGAGAGCGTTGTCACCTGTGAATGGTCAATGGTCGTCACTGAGATATGTGCCGCTTCCGCCTCATCTTTGATTCCCCAACTCTACCGCAGATAGAATAGAGTCGTCCGAAGTAGTCTGAGAAGTAAGCACAGCGACATTGTGGTCCCGCTAGGCGAATAACGACGTCTGCGAAACTGATGTTAAACACTCGCCGCAGGCACCGCATGAACGACTTCCACCTTCAACCCACTCACTCGTCTCCCCCCTCATCACTATCCTCATCATCCACGACCCCGATAACGCCGCCTCCCTGCCTCTCCTTCCACTGCCGTCCAATAGCCTCCAACTTCCCACCGAACGCCTTTCTTGCCCCGAAATTCGCACCAACGTCCCACACCTGCAGCTTTGCTTTCGATCCTGCTGCCGCGACGGTAAGCAGGTCGTCAGGGGAGAACACCGTCGAGAATACTCTGCCCTGTGATCATTATCAGGATACCGTAGTCTCAGTGGAATTCTGGAAGGACTTACCACTCCGAGATCTCTCGACGTGACCAAGCTCACTGAAGCCTTCCCGTCATCGCTCTCGTTGATATTCCACACCTTCACCATCTTATCTGTCCCGCCCGTCACGATACATCCCCGGATGTGCGGGTTCACGTCGAGCGCGCTCGCGGCGCCGTCGTGCGCGGCAAGCGTAAACCTGGCTGGGGCTGGCGTCCGTGGCGAATTGGACAGCGTGCGCGCGTCGAAGTTGAGCACCGTGCCATCTTCTAGGGATACCTGCAGGAGACCAAGGACCAGATTAATTGGCGAAAATAGCAGCTGAAATTGAAACACGAGAGAAACGTACGTAGAACGAATGGCTATTCCAGGGATCCCACCTTAGGGCCTCTACATCCGCGGAGACAACCGTCCCTAGGCAAGCATCCGGTGCCCGGGAGTCAAACACTCTCACTGCACGGTCGTAGCCACCAGTCAGGAGAACCGTGGGATCAGCCTGGTTCCACTGAACAGCTTGAACCTTGTCTTCATGTATACCCTCGAAGCTCCGGATCGCACACCCACTCGCGCTGTCCACGCCCTCTGCATCTTGCGGCATCAATGAAGGATCCCGGCTCAGATCCCACAGCTTGACGGTCTTGTCGGCCGACGCGGAGGCCAGGAGGTTGCGGTGCGTGCGGTTCCAAGACAGGGAAAGGACAGCGTCGACGTGGTGGTACGCCGACACCTGGCGAGCCTTCGTCTTCTTGCGCTTTTTCTTGCCCGTACCCAAGGGCACTGGGACGTGGGCGGCGGTCTTGTCCGGGCGGCCGAGCACCATATCGGGATACATGCCCTCCACGACATCGAGAGACCATACTTCGATCTCGGGATCCATCGTGCCTACGGCGATATAATTCCCAAATTGTTTTTGTGGCGTTTGTGGTGATAAGGGGGAGGACTGGACGGGCGGGAAGTCGAGCCATTCGAGACAAAGAGGGAAGTTGGGAAGCATCAGGTCGTGATGGACATAGAGGTTCTCTTCCGAATCATCGTAGACGTAAATTTCGAGCTGGGATACTTCGTCTTCGGTCTTCGCGACTACGAGGAGGTTATCGCTGGGGAGGATTTCCAGGTCTTCGCGTTCGTCGTCTTCTTCATCCTATAATCACGAATATGATCAGACACGAACTGGGTAAGAGCCAGTGTCGCCGTTGAGGCGAGTCAAAAAATCGAGATGAACCAGTCTTGGATAATCAAGTTTGCAAGCTCGTCAAAACTCAGCACATCGAGTCAAATCCAGTCAGACTGCGTAAGCAGTTGCCTGAACTTAGCCGGCATCTCCTAGGCGGGGAGAAGGGCAAGTGCTAAATATTGCAGAGCATGTGTGATCCGCTGAAAGTTGTGGTGTCGCTTTCAATGTCTCCGCATTGGTTGGCAATAGAGAGCATCTGAGTCGACCTAGGTAGGCGGAGGAAACGGGTGTAAGCCTTAACAAAAGGCTTTAATCTCCGGAAGTTCGGTTTCCGAGAGACTCCGCCGCTGACCTAGGTCAACTCATACGCTCTCTAGTGCGTCCGGACTGGCTGGCGATACGGCACTGATCAATGGCGCGATTGCAGGAGACCAGTCGAGGTGGACTCCATATAATTGTATAACCGAGGATGCAAGCTTCCGGCTCGAGCAGTTCAAGTCGACTCGAAGGTGATATCAGTAAGGTTGAGGAAACATAAACTCACGTCTTTCAGGGTAATATAGGGGTCGTCCTCGTTGTCGCGGTAGTATTTGAGCCCTTTGATATTACTGAAGGGTCCAGTCGCTAATATTGCAGTAATAAGCACCAGTGAAATGGTATATTCCAGTACTTCGCAGACGCACCGGGAGCAGCATCGTCGTTGTCATAATCATCAAGGTTATACTTTGACAGATCCTCGTCCATGGCTTTCTTCACCTCCTCAGTCGGAGGGTCCTCGTCCATCAGATCTTCACCCTCCTTCTGCCCCTCATCTTCCTCACTGAACCGTTCCATCATCATCTCCGCTTGCAGAGAAGCATGATCACTCACTCGACCCACTCGTCCTCGTCCTCGCCAGCGTCATCTGCTTCATCTCCCTCCGCACCCTTCCCCATACCTTGCGCTGCCTCGTGTGCGCGTTGTAATTCTAGCCTGGCATCTTCTAGTTCAATCCGGGCAAGTGAGCTGACCCGCTCGAGTTCTTTGTCGTCGAGAATATATTTTGATGGGTGTCGCGCAGCCACCCCGCGTTTCACCCTGGCATGCAACTTGAGCCGTCTGACAGCCAATTGCTCAGTAGACTGCAGACGTACCAAGAAACACAGGAAATAAGGCTGCTCATTGTCGCATGCAGCTGCAAGAAGTCCTCGATCAATATGTCCGATTCCAAAAAATCAGGAGCCCACGTGGGTCGTGCGAACATAACCTGCATTTGGGTATCAGCGATGTCGGATCGATCTCTACCTCGTACATACGGTACACGCTAATACCTTGCGAGAGCCCCAATAATGTCTGACTGGGGTAATGCACGATACCGCAGGTTTGACTGGAATTTTATGTTCTAATTAACAGTTGGAGAGCAGACGACGATGAAGCGGCCCCTGCGCCTGCCCCCGTGCCGAAGAAGGTGCCCGTGAAGAGCAAGTGGGAGGGGGAGGACGAGGAGGAGTCGGGACCAGCGGTGTGTATTTACTTCATGTATAACCACCACTCTTGAAAGTCTCATTGATATGCTCGGACACATAGAGTGATTGGGAAGCCTCGTCTTCGGACGAAGATGAGAAGAAACCCGCACCGACCACGACCACGGCACCACCGAAAAAGAAGGGTACATTGAAGCAGAAGTTAGCTGAGAAGGAGGCGGCGAGGGCTGCCCGTTCGGGAGCGGACGACGAGGATTACGACGAGGATGCAGTACTAGACCCGCGGGAGAAGGCGAAGAGGGACAAGGAGAGAGAGTTGAATGCTGATTTGGCGAACACAGCGGACTTATTCGGGGCTGCTGCCCTCGGAGGTACGTTCGAAATAATGTACAGTCTACACAAATCTGAACCGTTCTGGGACGCCACTAGGCACTTCAAACAAAGAACTCGACGCGCTCCTTACATTCAACCCCAAAACCAAGGAAGACTTCCAGGACTTCTCGCACCGTATCTTTGAGCTCCTCATCAAGCGCTTAGAAGACAGGCCGCTCTACGCGTCCTTTGTCGAGCACCATGTGCGTGAGGTTGCGGAGCCGCTGAAGGATGTGGAGGTGAGGAAGGCGGCAAGCGGGCTGACGACGCTGGCGAATGAGAAGCAGAAGGAGCAGAGGGACAAGGCCAGCGGAAAGAAGAAGAAGGCGACGGGGAAGCCGACACTTGGGTCGACGAAGGTGGCGAGCAAGTGAGTATCTGTTCCTTGGGGCTTAGGATGACTGCTGATGGTGCGTGCAGGCTGGATACGAGCGCGTATGACGAGGGGATGGATGATTTCGGGGCAGATGACTTCATGTGATATGTATCTCATCCTTTTACTTCACTCTTATCTACTCTGTATCCATACCATTCGTCCTGGGTCATTGTAGTCCTATACGCCCAATCAGTTGCCCGGATTTCTCTGGTTCCATCCAATCCCGGTCCCGAGTCTTTGGCTGGTCTTACACGGACCGAAAACGATTTGTAGTCCATCTGTAGTCTGACTACTGTGCTGGGCCGCGTACTCGGACACCATACGGTATTTACTAACTCAGACTGACTCCTGTGCGCGCGCGTTGTCCGTTCTATCCCCAACCTTTTTGTAGATGTCGGCACAAATGCTCTCTATAATATGACAGTGATTTTGTGATTTTATGTGAAGAGTAGAGTGCTGTAGAAATAATCTTGTGCGGCCGGGCTGGATGTGCCCATGTTGTATTCGCCGACGCAAGTAACCCTTCTCTCGTGATGATCGATGACTGCGCAACTGCGCCCCCGTATTATGACTTTCTATCTGCTTTCTGATGTACACTGTTCCGCAGTCTGTCTGACTCGACCGCAGCCTTCGTATGACTCGACTGCTATTCTCCTTACCTCTATCCTAGTCATTGTTTCCTTCCTTTCTTTCGTATAAAAGACCACTTCATGGCATACGGACTCTTACCAACCCTTGCGCTAAGTCGTGAACCTCGAGCCGTCCATGTCCGACTTGCAGACGTATATTAGCGACAATGTAACTCGTTTCTTCGGTCTGTCTGACAAGGCTATAGTTGACTATACCATAGCCTCAGCCTCGTCTTCACAAAGTCCTGAGGCCTTGTTCTCCGTCCTCAAAGGTTATGGCCTACCTGACTCGGCCGGTGCGCAGACTTTCGTATCCGAAGTGTACAGCCGCGTTCCGCGGAAGTCAAAGCACAAGAAATCCGAAGACTCTGCACGAAGACAGGCGGAAAAGGAGAGCCGGGTTCTTCAGTCGCAGAAGTACTCTTTCGTGCTCGATGACGATGAACTTTCGCGGGACGTCATCGGCCTGAAGCCTCCGGAACGGAAGAGCAAGGACAAGCACCAGAGGCACACCCCGAAGCGTGAGTCTGATGCACGAGAATGGCAGAGCGATAAAGAGGCGAGGGTCCGGAAGCGGTGGAAGGGGGATGACGACGGTGAGAGAGAAGAAGTGGGGGCAGAGGACGGGTTGTACATGGAGGATGAGCAGACGCGGACTGAGAGGGAGAAACTGGAGGACCAGAAGGAGAGGGACGCCTTTGCCCAGCGGGTACGAGAACGCGACCGCCAGAAGACGAGGCGCGTGATCGAGCACCGATCTTCCAAGTTGGGCGACGCTGCTGAGGCCGCCCGACGACGACAACTTGCTGACGACGCTGATAGCAGTGAAGGGGCCATGCATTCGCTCCGTGAGCACTCCCGGCAGGAGTACCTGTCTAAGCGAGAACTCCAGCGGCTCGAGCTGCTCCGCCAGGAAATTGCTGACGATGAGGCGTTATTCCGGGGCATGAAGGTCTCAACACGGGAAAGGAACGAATTGGACCGAAAAAAGGAGTTGCTAAGGATTGTCGAAGAACGTCTGAATATAGACAATAAGTACGAGGGATATCGGCTGCCCGAGGACTATATCACCGAGCAGGGGAAGATTGACAAGAAGAAGAAGGAGAATGTGCTGTACAAGCGGTACGAGGAGGCGAAGTCCAAGTATGACCAGTTCGTCACTGATGTTGACCAGTGGGAGGCCAAGCAGACAACCCATAGCGCGTTCAAGGTCGGCGCTATGGACAAGCCAGAGCTGGTTGAGGAATACGACTACGTCTTTGACGAGAGTCAAACGATCAAGTTCGTCATGGACGTGACATTGCATGGGACGCCTATGAGCGAGAGGGATCGCTTGTTGCAGGCGCAGATAGAAGAGGCTGAGAAGAGAGCCAAGAGTGTCGATGAGACACGGAAGACTTTGCCCATCTACAAGTACCGTGACGATCTCCTAGCTGCGATCAAGCAGCACCAGGTCCTCATTGTGGTCGCCGAGACTGGGTCCGGCAAGACAACGCAATTGCCGCAATACCTTCACGAGGCAGGCTATACCGCAGGCGGGATGAAGGTTGGCTGCACACAACCGCGCCGCGTCGCCGCCATGTCTGTGGCTGCGCGTGTGGCGGAGGAGATGGGTACGAAGGTCGGCTACGAGGTCGGCTACTCCATTCGGTTCGAGGATTGCACAAGCGACAGGACCGTGTTGAAGTACATGACTGATGGGATGCTGCTCCGAGAGTTCTTAACAGAACCTGATCTGGCAGGGTACTCGGCGCTTATTATCGACGAGGCCCACGAGAGAACGTTGAGTACGGATATTCTCTTTGCTCTTGTCAAGGATATCGCGCGGTTTAGGCCTGAGCTTCGACTGTTGATTTCGAGTGCGACTATGGACGCGGAGAAGTTCAGCGAGTATTTTGACAAGGCGCCCATATTCGACGTTCCTGGGCGACGGTACCCTGTCGATGTTCATTACACCCCTCAGCCGGAAGCAAACTACCTTCATGCGGCCATCACCACCGTCTTCCAGATCCATACGACTCAGCCTAAGGGCGATATCCTCGTCTTCTTCACTGGTCAAGATGAAATCGAAGCGGCTCAGGAGAACCTGCAGGAGACTGCTCGTGCACTGGGCAATAAGATTGCAGAACTCATCGTGTGCCCGATATATGCCAACCTCCCTAGTGATATGCAAGCGAAGATTTTCGAGCCGACGCCAGAAGGAGCACGAAAAGTCGTCCTGGCCACCAATATCGCAGAGACATCGATCACCATCGACGGTGTCGTTTTTGTGATCGATCCAGGCTTTGTTAAGCAGAATGCGTACAATCCTAGGACGGGAATGTCGTCTCTTGTCGTTGTCCCCTGCTCGCGTGCAGCAGCCAAACAGCGAGCTGGTCGCGCAGGTCGTGTTGGACCCGGAAAGGCCTTTCGTCTCTACACGAAGTGGGCCTTCAACGACGAGCTCGAAGAGAATACGGTTCCCGAGATTCAGCGGACTAACTTGGGAATGGTGGTATTGTTATTAAAATCCCTCGGTATCAACGATCTGATAGGCTTCGATTTCATGGATCCTCCACCGGGCGAGACGCTGATGAGGGCTCTGGAGTTGCTCTACGCTCTTGGAGCGCTGAATAATAGAGGTGAGCTTACTAAGCTTGGACGTAGGATGGCGGAGTTCCCTGTTGACCCCATGTTGTCCAAGGCAATCATTGCCAGCGAGGACTATTCCTGTACGGACGAGGTGCTCACCATAATCTCCATGTTGTCCGAATCCGGCTCGATATTCTACCGACCTAAGGACAAGAAACTGCATGCTGATCAAGCACGACAGAATTTCGTTCGGGCGGGTGGTGATCACTTTACCCTCCTCAATGTCTGGGAGCAGTGGGCGGAGACGAACTACTCGCAGCAGTTTTGCTACGAACAGTTCTTGCAGTTCAAGAGCCTTAGCCGGGCGCGGGATATCCGAGATCAACTGGCAGGACTTTGCGAGCGCATGGGGATTGTTGTCGAGACTAATCCCAACTCGAACGATATCACGCCGATCCAGAAGGCCATCGCTGCTGGGTATTTCTACAACACCGCGCAACTCCAGAAGAGCGGGGATTCTTATCGGACGCTGAAGACGAACCAGACCGTGTACATCCACCCCTCTTCTTCCCTATTCCAATACCAGCCACCTGTCAAGACGCTCCTCTACTATGACCTGGTGATGACATCCAAGTCGTACCTGCGCCAAGTGATGGAGATCAAGCCGCAGTGGCTGATGGAAGTTGCCCCGCATTATTTCAAGGCTGCTGTTCTCGAGCAATTAGCTTCGGCAGATAAGAAGATGCCGAAGGCCATCGGTTCTGCAGGGACGCTATGAGGGCGTAGGATGTAGGGACCTTGTATTTGTAAGCCTGCCTCATTGCTGTTGTCGCGCAGAGCAATCATATGTCCTACTTGCCCAGTTCTATGGTATCTCTGCTTAAAAAGCGGAATGTTTATTTTTTCCAAGGTCGACGCTCTCTATATCTCCCCTACCGAACGGGCTGGCACATCACATGACACGGATCCTTGCAAAGGTGCTGACTGCGGCACCTTCCAGCCTGGGCCCCGGAGGCCCTCGACGCGGGCAAGCACGTCGTCCCCAAAAAGCCCTTCAGCGCCGACGCTGACGAAGCCAAGTCCCTCGTCGCGCTCGCAAAGCTCAAGTCCCTCGTCCTCGTCGAGGCCTTCCACTGGCAATGGCACCCCACGTCGCACATTGTCAAGGCCCTCCTCGACTCGGGCAAGTACAGGAACATCATCAGCACCTACGCGCGCATGACCACGCCCGTCGGGACCATGCCCAAGGCGAACATCCGGTGGAAGTACGATCTCGTGGGGGGCAGCTTCATGGACATGACGTACGTCGTCAGCTCCACGCGCTGCTTCCTGGATCGGGTGCTCCCAAGGAGGTCGTGTGGGCTAAGGTGTGGCCCGCGAAGCTTGAGGACAGCAGGGTGGACGAGGCGATGAAGGCCGTGTTGAAGTTCGAGGTCGGTAAAACCGGGCGGGTTGTCGCGTCGAGGTTATACACGGACATGGCCCGCGAGAGCGTTGCGTAGGTGGGCCCGCGTATGTGGGAGCTGCCCGCGTCGAGATTAAGACCGAGAAGGCTACTACAAGTGCGCATCCCGGGCTAACCCCGGTGCCACCCGCTAATTCCCCTTGCAGCTTCATGATGCCCCACCTCTACCACTACATCGTCATCACCGACAAAGCGACCGGGCACACGTCCTACACCAAGGCCTACCAGGGTGGCCCGCTCTGGGGCACGCGTGGCGAGCCGTGGTGGAGCACGTACCGCTGGCAGCTCGAGGCCTTCGTGGACAAGGTGCGTGGCAAGGAGCCGTGCACCGGGTCACGCTCGAGAGCAGTGTTGTGACGTTGGATGCGGTGTATGAGAAAGTCGGGGTTGGGCAAGAGACCGGCCCATCAGTAGGAAGTCCAGGTGAAAGTAAATCGTAAGGCCCGAGGATTAAACAAATTGACGTGCGCTTGAAGTTTGTATCGTTACTCATGCTGTAATCATTAGTGTACGGTCTGGCCGTGCCATCTCCCCTTTGAATACATTACGAACCTACAAAGGCCTGACTGACTTGGTTGCGTTGATATAGACTGCTTAACTAGCGAGCCGTGTTGATTCGTGCTACTTGTGCAACCTAAAATGAACGATATACAATATTAATACATATCCTAAAAGCAGGAAGAGGCGGAAAAAGACAAAATACATCGGGATACTTTGATTCAGCAGTGTAAAAATGCAGTGATGACAGGGAATGCAAAAGGAGATAATTTGTGTTATAACCAAAAGAAATCGACGCCTGGGCGTCTTTTGAATACCGTCCTACCTCACGTCTTCATAGGCTTTACAACGAAGACTTAGAGCTGTTTCCCAAGCTCGGATGCAACAACTGCTGGTGCAGCGCCTTCCCTGCGGGCACCATCGGGAACACATGTTCGTTCGTCTCCACCACGCACTCCATCAGCACCGGCTTGCTGTTGTCGTACTCCAACAACTCCTTCATTTTTGCTGGGAGCTCGGCGGCTGAAGTGCACTTGATTGCGTGCACCCGCATCGACTTGGCGAGGGCGATGAAGTCGGGATTGACCATCCGTGTATGGGAGTAGCGTGCATCGTAGAAGAGGTCTGGGGGGGCATCATTAGCAAGGAAATACCAGAAGACAGTACAGTCAAAGCCAACCTTGCCACTGCAGAACCATCCCCTGGAATTCATTATTCAACACGATAACCTTCACACCCACCCCAGACGCAGACGCAGTAGCCAGCTCCATAGCTGTCATACTAAACGACGCGTCCCCATCAATATCAATCACAATCTTCTCTGGAGCAGCCACCTTCGCCCCAATCGCCGCGGGCAACCGAAGCCCATTGTCTTCACACACCCAGAGCTCATTAGCCTCCCATTTGAGCAAGTTAACAGGCAAAGACACGCACTAGGCCTCCTTCCACTCCTTGATTTCCCTTAACCAGCCCTCTCGCGTATCGCGCTTGATCATCGGGACCAGTGTCACAAGATGTGACACGACGTCGCCTAAGATGGGGATCTGCGTCTCGACAACCTTGTTTATGTTCTTGGGTTGGATCTCAAAATGGATAATCCCTCCTCGGCGTTCCAGACTCGCAGCGCGGGCAGCAGGCGCGAAAGTATCTACCTTGCCCGTCACACGGTCATCAAACCGCGCGGCCTGGCGGATGAGCTCGTGGTCTGGCGCGAGTGCATCGGGCTGCAGAGGGTTCGCAGGGAGACCGAGGTTCATGCCCGGCGTGGTGATCCGGTAGGGCAGAGGCGTACGGATGATACCTGCCGTGACGTCCTTCGGAAGATCGACCAGGACGGGCCCTGGGCGCCTGGGCGACCTGAGGTGGCGATCTTGAACGCCTCGTCGATCCTCCTTGGGAGCTCAGCGATGTCCTTCACCATTACGTTCCATTTTGTGCAGCTCCTCGAGATGCCGACAATGTCCGCCTCCTGGAAGGCGTCGGATCCAATGGCCGAGGTCGCGACCTGACAGCAGAAAACGATGAGAGGGACACCGTCGGACATGGCATCTTGCATAGCCGTAACAACATTTGTGGCACCAGGACCTGAGGTGACGAGGACGATGCCGGGCTTGCCTGTGACGTGGGCGTAGCCCTCGGCCATGTGCCCAGCGCCTTGTTCGTGGCGGGGGAGGATGAAGGTAAAGTGCGGGGAGTTGTAGATGGCATCGAAGACGGGCAAGATCCGAGTAGCGTCGCAGTAGAGTATGTAGTACTCACGGAGATTGTCCTTGCCGCTCGGGTGATGTGGGGCATGGGAAATCATATTAAGTCAAAACGTAGGAACATTATGCTATGGGAACTAATGGTGAAATCAAGGAGTGTCGCAGATCATAAAGTTCTATGAGGAATCCTGCCAAAGTAAACCACGAGAAGTTGAACGCCTCGCAAATGCACTCTAAGACGCGTTGACCGTAGTGATTTGAACGGGTGCATAAACACCGCCATAAGTGTAGTACTGGCTGCCATCAGTGCCGTCCTGGGCGAAGGTCATCTGGAGTGCGATGTCATAGCTGGCATTCCAGTAGTAGGCATGAGGAATCTGTCAGTAGCCAAAGGTCAGAGCGTGACAAGGGCAGCACATAGTAAATAGCTTGCCTGGACGGTGAATTCCTCATTGAGGGTACCCGCAGCAGGCTCGTGGTGAGCCAGGACGTAAGGGAGCTCGTAACCGTTGTTGTTTACGGGCACCTTGAGGACATAGTCGGTGTACGTGGGGACGTGGTTGAACTGCTGAACTGCACAGGTGAAGTCCGCCTTAATCGTGACGGTCTACGTGGCACGAAGGTTAGTCTGAGCGCCGGGTGTCATCAACATTTTGCGGTACTCACGTCACCAGCAGCAACAGTCGTGGGCGATACAGTGACGACACCATATCTTGTGGCCTCGGGGCATGAAGCGGCGGGGGCTGCTGCGACGAGGGCGGCAAGGGAGGAGATGGCAGCGGCGGCGGCAAAGAACTTCATTGTGGCGTGTGGTGGAGAACAGGAGGAGGTTTACGAAAGGCTTGAAAGGCGTAGAACGAAGATGGGATGATGTTGATAAAGCCTCGCCGGGTCTCCCTTATATACTCCAGGGAGACGGCCATGCATGGCCTTTGCCAGAGTGCTAAACTGTGATCATGAGGTCTGGCCGAACTTGGGCCGAACAATATGTTATCACAATTGATCAACCAGCACCGGCTCGTAGCGGAAGAAGAAACAGTTGGAATAACGGAAGAGAGCATGACGGCCAGGAAATCCCGCGTTTCGAGCCGCCTAGGGTGTGTATGCCATTGCTTCGCGATTGCGGACAGCCTCGGCCTCCTGGTGGTTGCAACGTAGCAAGTACTGTGTCTTTAGCCACATTTTCGCCGCTATAACGCGGCTCTCTTTACTCTGTTCCGCCTTCGCAGAGGGAGCCAAGGGTAAATAAGCCGACGGAGGTCGATCGGGCAGGGCATCCTATAATAGCGGATAGAAGATCCTTCCATGAGGTGGCTGTGTCCATGAGGTGACTATGTTTAGACTGGCCACCACGACTTATCCGAGATGGCCTGACGGCTTCCTGATGCCCTGTTGGAAGCTGCGTTGCTCTCATATTATTGCCGGACCATATGTAACTGCCCGCACCCAGGGAATGAGCACTGTATATACGGATATACGGTCAAAAGAGCTCTATTAATATCTCGTACACTGATATTTGAGGAGGTTGGAGACAAGCGTCGCGTATGAATGATTTCTGGGCTGACGATTTTATGCGACGTGTATCTCATCCTTTGGCCAGTTGTCGGAAATTCTCTGAATCCATTCAATTCCGCTTCCGAGCCTGGTCTTACGCGGGTTCAAGACAATTTGTAGTCGATCTGTAGTCCAACTTATAAACTTTGTGATCGTGAGAACCTATCCGATCATAGCGTCCAAATGATCAATTCAACCCAAATTCAACCCCACTACATGCGAAGCTCACACAACAATGAGGTCCTTACCGCTAGCTTCCCTCCTCCCTCAGCTTACCCACATTTCCAGCTAGTCCTGCAGGCCCAATTCTTAAACATACCTTCCTCCTCATCCCCATACACGGCTTCACCCGCTCGGCGCTCTCCCTCTCGGTCCTCCACCTCCCCAACCCCCACCCTCAACCTTTGTCGGATAGCGCTATTAATGCGCTATTCGGCGAGGGTGACGATGCGCGGAGGACCCTCGTAGAAGGGTGGCTCGAGGATAAGAGGGTGGAGATGGGGAAGAGGGTTAGTGGGACTGGGAGGGAGAAGCCTACGGTGAAGGAGACTTTGAGAGCGCGGTTGGATGCGAACACGCCTGTACTAAAGCATCTGCCTGAGGTAGGCTTTGATATATGGCCCGTAAAGGCGCCAGCTAAGGTTGGTACAGGCGTTCGCGTTGCTTGCGTCGCCGCGGTATGGCCTTCCCCCGTTGGACCCGAGACCGGGTCTGAAACACGCGTTCGCAGTCGCGGATGAGGCGTGTCGGATCGCTGGGGATACAACGATCGGTGTAAGCTTTTCCTGTTTTTCTTACGCAATCTGGGACCTGAATATTTGTAGACGGCGTGGTACGCCCGCCGCGGCTCGTTAACTGCCATCTATTCCGCTGCAGGTACGTCCTAGATTCCATTGTCGGATGGCTTGTGGTTTCAACGTGTATGCAGAGCTTCATCAGTTGACCTCCCCGCATACTGCCCCCGCCTTCCTCGATCACCTCCTCGACGTCTCGTCAGCAACCAAGTCAACGGTTGACGACGCCGCAACCTACGCAAATTATATTGGGCGCAGCTGGGCTGGGATAATTCGCAGCTCTGGGATCTTCTGAACGTTTAGGTAGCTGGTCTTGTGAGCGGCAAGCGTTGCCCGTCCAAAATGCGTATCGTGATGGATTCTCGCGCACACATGTTATCGACGTCCGGTCGTCCTAGCTCTTGCTATGCATCGGAGGCAAGCGTTCGTTTCCAGACTTCCAATACCCGCCGACTCCTACAACCATGCATCATCCGTGCGATTGTGTTTGCCGCAGGCTTCGTGCTATCATACATTGGCTCGCTTTTACTGGGAGGATGATTGTAAGCCTCCATAACTTCACCTCAGCTTCGCATGAAATGATGTAGCTAGATTATCCGCATTATATGTTGGGTCTTTCAGCGTCTTTCTACTCAGCCAGTTATCCGAGTATCGTCGCAGCGGAACATATAGTACGGAGACGGCCCTGAGCTCTTAACTGCGGGACGTAGCAAATCATATTAAGTCAGAGCGTAAGGACATTATGCTATGATAACTAATAGTGGGTCCAAAGAGTGTCGCAAATCATAAAGTCCTAAGAATCCTGCCAAAGTAAAACACGAGGAGTCGAACGTCTTGCAGATGTACTTTACGAAACGTTGACCGTAGTGATGTCAACGGGCAGGTAAACACCGCCATAAGTGTAGTACGGGCTGCCATCAGTGCCGTTCTGGGGAAAGGTCATCTGCATTGCGATGTCATAGCTGGCATTCCAGAAGTAGCCATGGGGAATCTGCCAGAGACCGAGAGTCAGAGCGTGACAAGGGCAGCACATAGTAAATCGCTTGCCTGAACGCTGAATTCCTCATTAAGGGTGCCCGGAGCAAGGTCGTGGTGGGCCAAGACGTAAGGGAGCTCGTAACCGTTGTTGTTTACGGGCACCTTGAGGATATAGTCGGTGTACATGGGGACGTGGTTGAAGTGTTGAACTGCACAGGTGAAGTCTGCCTTAATCGTGACGGTCTACGCGGCACGAAGGTCAGTCTGAGCGCCGGCTGTTATCAAAGATTGGGAGTACTCACGTCACCAGCAGCAACAGTCGTCGGCGATACAGTGGCAACACCATACCTCGTGGCCTCGGGGCATGAAGCGGCGGGGGCTGCTGCGACGAAGGCGGCAAGGGAGGAGATGGCAGCGGCGGCGGCAAAGAACTTCATTGTGGAGTGTGGTGGAGGAAAAGAGGAGGTTTATGAAAGGCTTGAAAGGCGTGAAATGAGGTTGTGCAGGATGTTGGTCAAGCCCCAGTGGGTTCGCCCTTATATACTCCAGGGAGACGGCCGTGCGTGGCCTTCTGCGACCGGATTAATGCGATCATGAGGTCTGGCCGAGGATTACGTTGTTACCATTGGCCAGGCAGTGCTAGGCAGCACAGGCGCGTAGCGGAAGAAAAGCCAGTCTGATTAATAACATGACGGCCAGGACATCCCGCTCCTGGGAATCCGGGCCTGGTATCCTGGTGGTTTGCAACATAGCGCTGTGTCTTTGGCCACGTCTCACCGCTACTCTTCGGACCATCTCTCGTATGCATATGTTGCGCTTTCGCAGAGGGAGCTAAGCTTGAGCGTAGATAGACTGACGGAGTGTGTCGCCAGCGGACGATGAAGCTGAAGACCCTTCCGTGAGGTGGCTGTGTTCTGATCAGCGTGCCGCAAAGCGGTGGCAATATTGTACACGAGATGCCCTACCGGAAGCTGTGTTACTCATACAATTGCGGGACCATACCTGACCATATACAAATGCCCGGAATCGAGGGAACGAGCACAGTCAAAAGAGCTCTAGCAACAAGTCGTATACTTGTGTATCGGGGAAGTTCTGAATATTGTATTGGACTGGCATATGGCAGA
Organism: Heliocybe sulcata; assembly: GCA_004369045.1. Classification (NCBI taxonomy): domain Eukaryota; kingdom Fungi; phylum Basidiomycota; class Agaricomycetes; order Gloeophyllales; family Gloeophyllaceae; genus Heliocybe; species Heliocybe sulcata. The sequence goes on along the minus strand of ML213515.1, from coordinate 315,671 downwards.
CAATATTGGCATTAGAACCTGGAGTGAACGGCAGTACAGCATGCATTGGCACGGGTGAATAACATCTATGCTTCTAGGTGTCTATATCTATGGTGTGGACGCTAGTGCTACATGCGAGACTAATGAGGGCAGAATAAACTTGTGGAAGTGGGCCACTGCTATGCATGGCATGGTACGAGTCCTGAGTTTGGAACTTCCTGAGGTAAGTACTTAGGTGCATTCCACTTAAATATGGATGCACAGCAGTAAAGGCAGTGCATTCATGGAGACACAATAATGTACCTTAAGTATCTACTAAATATTATCTATACACATTGACAGAGGCACTATCTACAAGAAGATCAAAAGCACAACACCACATACTACCTAGATACTAAGGGGAAAAGAGAAGTTAGTTGATAAGCAGAAACAGATGTAGAAGAACATAGGCATGTGGAGGCACATGCTTGTTTATGCAAGTTTGAGGATAAGGTCCAAAATATGAACTTGGAATTGCACCCCCCAGATTCTTACTGGGACTGCATATACATTGCTAGTTTATTCACACTACTGAAAGTCATATGGCATTGCCCATGTGGTTATATAAGCAGAAATCTAGGTATGTCCAACAGCTCTTGATTTTTTTGTGCATTTTGCCACTTAATTTATGCTGCTGGAAGCTATCTTTTGTGCTTGCATAAGTGTGGATTTCAGGTGGCTGGGTGCTGCTGATTATCCCAAATTTTTGTGTATTTTTGAATTGATTTCAATGGTAAAATGCCTTCATACATGACTTGATTCATAGCAGCATGTTATTAATAGCACTGATAGCACTGCCTCCACTCTCTAGAATATTTGCTGATTTTTTGTGATTTTGTCCCATATTTTATTGCTGTATTTGAAGGCAGCACAAGTTTACATCATGCTGATTACGTCAGAGTGCAGGGCTATGACGCACTTGCATGTTCAAAAGTTTCAATTCTCGAGCTGCATGTCCGTCATAGTTGCCTTAACCAGAATCTATCATAGTCCAACTACAAAATTTTGTAGTCAGTAGTAAGTAGCGCTCCATTACAAGCCACCAGCCAATGAGAAGCCAGGATTCCCAACCGGCGCGGAAATCCTGTGGTTGAAACTCCGACAATCCTCTCTCACGATAAGCAACAGGTAAGAACATGATTTGTAGTCTCCAGTTTGTTGTGACGCTCACTGCAGGCTCAGAATCTACCGTAAAATCACGAAAATATTTGGAGAGGTGGAGAATGTAATGTGCATGATATATTTGGAAGGTGGGATTGCTATGGCAACCAGAGGGTGAGCACTGCACACATTACTGAAATGTGGCACTACAAATCCAGAATTGTAGTCTCGACTACAAGCGGGGTTTCAATATTTTGTAGTCTTGACTACATTTTTAATTCCCACCACTTCTCGGCATCATTCTTCTCACAGTCATCATCATTCGGCTCCATGTCGCTAAAGACTCTTCCTTCGTACCTCAGGACTCGTAATAGTATAAATATGCTGATGAGTCGAATAGTGAGCGGCTGTATGAGTCATTAGTAGCAGATAGGATAGTAAGCAAAATAAAGGGAATGAAAGACTGCCGACCACGAAGACTGACTTGGCTGGATCCGAAACGACAGGAAGCCCGACAAGAATCAGGATGATATATCTAGAAAGAGTGCACACCATGATGGAGATGGCGAGCGGCGTGGTGCACTCTGCGCATCTTGTGGGTGTTGGTAAGAGGTGTGGTTCCATTGTTGATGCTTGCTGGACAGAGTTGGTCCCAGGCGGCTGATCGAACGTCAGCAACCATACGGCAGCAAGGGGTTTGCTTTCACCTGGGATGTTCTTCTCGGTGGACTTGACATCCGGTACATCCTCAGCCATGACAACACCAAAGCCACTAGGTCACCAATGAGATCAGAGGCCGGAAAAAAGGCAAGAACGACGTACGCAGACAAGTGCCAGTCAATGTGACTGCGAGAAGAGCATTGCTATCAGCGCTTATAGACCGCGAGGAAGATAACTAGCTCGTACCAGTGGAGGAACCAAGGCCCCGAATTGTCCGTCTCAAACCGGATGGTAACATTGTCGGTATTAACTGGATCATTTCCGCCGACGTTCACAACATCGCGGCGCACTGGCGAGCACAGCTGTGTTAGAGGAACAATTCGCAACGTTCAATCAAGCTAGCACACCAGGGCTGTCGTAGTTGTACTGAGTGCTACCAGCGCTTCGAACAACTGAGAAGGTATGCTGGAAGTCAAGAGGAGGTCAGGTAAACATATATCAGGAGGGTGAGGAGTACCGGGAACGTACACCGTGCAAGTGGATAGGGTGCTAATTTCAAGTCCCAAGTCAGATATGTATGTGACGCAAAGAGGGGAGATCGTGTACAGGAGCTCTGGCACTCATCCCGGCGCCCATAGGAAACGAGATCTCCACAACTTTATTAGCTATCAGCAGGGCGTGAGCGTTCATCGCAAAGCGTGACAGTCATCATGCCAAACTTGCCTGGAAGTGGAAGAACGCTGCCGGCAGGCATAAGGTCGTTCGCATTCTGGGCACCACTTAGGATTTGGAGAAGAACGGGGACTGGAGGGCTCGTATACGGGACATTATTGACGGCGAAGTTTGTTTGATTCTGATGGCATGTTTCAATGTTGTGGGTCTGAGCCGATCAAGGTAAATTATGATGTATGAAGTCAATCTCCAAGTTCAGCGCATAGTCAACGCAGCCCTGACACTTCCCGCCAGGCTGAGATGACAGTCTTTAGGGGTCTATACCAGTATTATCAGGCATAGCACTTACTGCAGCGGGATTCACGAGTGGCTGCGACAGACGTCAGATTATGTCGTTAACATGCCACTAGCTAAGGACTCACATGAAGGTTGGTTTCCTGCAGTGGCATGACGCTCGGCGTCTGTGCCGTAGTGGGCTCCGTATTGGGGGCCCCGACATAGCGGAGGATGGCGGCATTGACACCGCCGGAGTTCTTTCCCATATCGTCACCGCTGCTAGGAAGCGAGCGAATCCCTGGTGCAGATATGGGTAAGAGTAACCAAAGAGATGTGAAGTATGTTACAGTAGTTCTGCACTTTCTGGTTCGCCTCAAGCTGAATACTGCGCGTTAGATATCTCATGGATTTTTTCAGAAGAGTCAAGCTGCTTACGATGAAGGAGTATCTGTAAGGGCTCCCCTTCAGCCACCTTCGCTTTCAGCCACCGTGACGTGACGTCACGTGTCACGCGGTGCGGCCACTTTCTGTTTTGCACTTGTTG
>ML213515.1:215782-310370 GCA_004369045.1 Heliocybe sulcata | reverse complement strand
GACGAGGAAGTCTTGGAGGAAGGTGATCGCATCTTTGTCACCACCCTTGCACCTGAGGAGGAGTTCATCCGGGTGACCTCGACTGTCTCACAGCGCCTTGCGGAAGCCCATGCGAAGAACACCATCCGCGATCCCTCGGACGGCCTCCCCGAGCGATTCTTCGAGTTCCGGGACGTCTTTGAGAAGGATTCCTTCGACACCCTGCCAGGTCGCAAGCGCTGGGACCACGCGATTGAGCTCACCCCGGACGCGGAGCTGTTCAAGTCCAAGGTCTACCTGCTCTCTCCGGTCGAACAAGTTGCGCTCGACGAATTCCTGGAAGAGAACCTTGCGATGGGACGTATCCGACCTTCCAAGTCTCCCATTGCCTCCCCCGTCTTCTTCGTCAAGAAGAAGGATGGCGGCCTTCGCTTCGTCCAGGACTACCGCAAGCTGAATGCCATGACAGTGAAGAACCAGTACCCTCTCCCTCTCATCAGTGACCTCATCAACCGCCTGCAAGGTGCAAAGTACTTCACCAAGCTCGACGTTCGCTGGGGCTTCAACAACGTCTGGATCAAGGACGGCGATGAGTGGAAGGCGGCTTTCCGTACCAACCGCGGTCTCTTTGAACCGCTCGTCATGTACTTTGGTCTGACCAACAGCCCGGCGACGTTCCAGACGATGATGAACGACATCTTCCACGACCTCATTATGGAAGGGTCGGTCTGCATCTATCTTGACGACATCCTCATCTTCACCAAGGACGTCGAAGAGCATCATCGGATCACTCGTATCGTGCTGGATCGGTTGCGTCAGAACAAGCTCTACTTGCGTGTGGACAAGTGCGAGTTTGAGAAGACGGAGGTTGAGTACTTGGGCGTGATCATCTCTCACAACTGTGTGAAGATGGATCCGGTCAAGGTTGTGGGAGTGACGGATTGGCCGACGCCCAAGGACAAGAAGGAGGTGTCCTCATTCCTGGGGTTCATCAACTTCTATCACCGGTTTGTCAAGGACTTCTCGAGGCATGCGCGCCCTCTCTTCGACCTTACGCGCGCTGCTGTGAAGTTCTCCTGGGGTGAGACGGAGCAAGCTTCCTTCGACCTCTTGAAGAAGCTGATTACCTCCGCTCCCGTTCTCGCCCTCCCTGACGATAATCGTCCTTTCCGTGTCTTGGCCGATAGCTCGGACTTCGCGACTGGTGGTGTGCTCGAGCAGGAGTCGGAGGAAGATGGCAAGTGGCATCCCGTGGCCTTCTACTCCAAGAGCCTTAGTGCTGTGGAGCGGAACTATGAGATCTATGACAAGGAGCTGTTGGCGATTGTGCGTGTCCTTGAGGAATGGCGACATTTCCTCGAAGGCGCCAAGCACCCCATCGAGATCTGGACGGACCACAAGAACCTGGAGTACTTCAAGAGCGCTCAGAAAGTCAACCGTCGTCAAGCACGATGGGCGCTTTTCCTCGCCAGGTTCAACTACTCCCTTCACCACCGACCAGGCGCTTCCATGGGCAAGCCCGATGCACTCTCTCGGCATCCAGACCATGGCGATGGGGCTGCAGACAATGACAACGTTGTTGTTCTGAAGCCAGAGTCCTTTGTCATTGCCGCTCTCTCTGGTCTCACTGCAGTGGGTGCCGAGTCTGAGGTCCTCCGCAACATCCGGTTCGCAGTCAGGCACGACGAGCTGGAGGAACCTATCGCGAAGGCTGTCCTCGAGTTGCGTAAGTCTGGTGAGCGGTCAGTGCGTAGTTGCGAATGGGATGAGAGGCAGGGGCTTCTCTACTTCCGTGGCCGGATCTACGTCCCTCCAACGCATGACTTGTGCCGCTGGATTGTCGAGCAGCACCACGACTCGGTGATTGCTGGGCACCCAGGATGTTTCAAGACGCTGGAGCTGGTGTCTCGGAACTACTGGTGGCCGCAGATGTCTCATTTTATTGGGGAATATACGAGACACTGCGACCTCTGCCTGCGCACCAAAGTGCAACAACGTCCACCTGTTGGCGAACTTGTCCCGACTGAGATGCCGCTGGAGCGCTGGAGTAAAGTCAGTGTCGACTTCATTGTTGAGCTGCCTGAAGCGCATGGCTACGACGCGGTAATGGTGGTCATCGACCTCCTCTCCAAGCGCGCCCACTTCATCCCGACCCACACGACTCTCGATGCCGAAGGATCTGTGCGCCTGTTCTTGCGCGAGGTTTGGAAGCACCATGGACTCCCCTCCGATGTCCTGTCTGACCGTGGTCCACAGTTCGTTGCGGACTTCACGCGTGAGCTGTATCGCCTCTTGGGGATCAAGATCAGCAACTCAACTGCTTACCACCCTCAGAGCGATGGTCAAACGGAGCGGGTGAACCAGGAGTTAGAGGGCTTCCTCCGGCTCTTCGTGAGTGAGCGTCAGGATGACTGGGACCAGCTGCTGCCTATGGGTGAGTTTGCGTACAACAACCACCTCCACGTTTCCACCCAGCAGATGCCCTTCATGGTCGATACTGGGCGACACCCGCGCATGGGTTTTGAGCCTCACCAGCAACCATCATCCTTGGAGTCAGTCAACGACTTTAAGGCACGTATGGATGCTGGCTTGACTGAGGCCAGGGCTGCGATTGAGAAGGCAAAGGAGGAGTATACGCGGTACTACAACCAACGCCGTACTCCTGCACCTACTTACCGCCCTGGAGACAAGGTCTGGCTCGACTCGTCTGACATCCGGACGACTCGCCCCTCGCGGAAGCTCGGACATAAGTGGTGGGGACCCTATGTCGTGGAGAAGGAAGTTGGACGCAACGCGTACCGGTTGAAGCTGCCGCCCTCTATGAAACGGCTTCATCCTGTGTTCCCGGTGGTCAAACTCGACCAGGCTCTACCCGACCCGATCTCTGGCCGCCTTCGCCCACCTCCACCTGATCCTGTGGTGGTGGACAACCAGGTCGAGCATGAGGTGGAGAAGGTTGTCGATAGCCGTTTCCACTATCGCAAGCTTCAATACCTGGTCAAATGGAAGGGGTATGGGCCTGAGGAGAACACCTGGGAGCCGGCGGAATTCTTGGAACACGCGCCGAAGGAAGTTGCCAAGTTCCATCAGCAACACCCTTCTGCTCCAAGACGAGTCAATGCGGTCACCTTTGCAGCACTCTCGTGGGCGATGGTTAAGCGGCCGACGGATGGTGGAGATGTGGGGACAAATGGTGTGGTTTAATTTATTCTTTTCTACGGTCATTTTAATACTTTTTCCTTTTATTTCTTTTCAAACGGTCTCTGTAAATACTTCTTCTCTTTCTTATTTTCCTTTCTTCTTTTCGCGTCGTGGTCGCCGCGACCTAGAAGGGGGGGTGATGTAAGGGCTCCCCTTCAGCCACCTTCGCTTTCAGCCACCGTGACGTGACGTCACGTGTCACGCGGTGCGGCCACTTTCTGTTTTGCACTTGTTGAAGGGTTCCTTAACCTGTTCCTCTTTGGAACTCCCTTCAACAACGTGCAGGTGAGCCCTTAGATATTAGTAGTGGATGTATCTAGTGCTCATGAGTGTATATATTTGCTTTGGAACTCCCTTCAACAACGTGCAGCCTTGCCAGCTCACTGGTTGTTAAGGTAGCCCTTACAGTATCTTTGGCCTTAAAATCCCATTTGTGAGCTGTTGTGCACCAGATCTGGAGCCGCACTCACCAGCCAGAATTTGAATCGAATCTACAGTGAGTGGCTGATGGTTGACACCGTCGACTTCAATGATCGTCATGTTGTGTCCATCAATACTGAAGGTGAAATTCGGGTCGCACGACATAGAAATGAGTCGCATCCGGTATCTAAACCAGTTTTCAGTATGAGGAAAGGCATAGTTTAAGACAATATGCGTGACCTACCGCTTGCCAGGTTGCACGGAGATCACGGATAGGTTAGACTTCGTGACTACGCCGTTCTGACCGGAATAACGACCTTTGCCGTTGATGAGGACAGAGTTCGATAGACTACACAGAGGTCAGTGCTGCAAACCCGAAGCCTGTGCCGAGAACTTACGGGAATGGTCCATTGCTTGGATTAGTGGATACAGTATGGTACCTACCATGGCCATTTGAATAAGTCGCAAGAGAGCTAGAAGTAGGGACTCGTACCAGTCCGCAAGTGTAATGATAGTGCTCTCTATTGCAGTGTTATCAAATCGTCCCGAGTCACTGAGGGAAGGCCACATACCATCATCCACGTCATACATGTGCTTGAAGGGATCCACTGGGTCATAGACGACGAAAGGTCCCCTCAGGCCGTCGCAATACTGGTTCCCGAGATGCGAGTGGTACCAGTAGGTGCCGGCTTGGTCGGGGACATTGAAGTTATACGTGAAGGAGTTTCCGGGGTCGATGGGACACTGAGTGACCATAGCCGTCCCATCCGCCCAGTTCGAGCCCTTCTGGTACAATCCGTGCCAATGCTGCAAGACATGAATATCGATCTCAGTCACCAAATTCTTGCAGAGGCACGTACAACGGTGGTGCTTGTGAGCATAGTGTTAGCTGTCAGTTTATCCTCGACATTAATTTGGAAATTGTCGCCCTATCGTTCCATAAGCTTGTAGGCCGAAACAACTACCGTCGGTTCGTACCTTGTTCCCACTAATGAGTGGCCCGGGAAATGTGCCGCCAGCGACAACAGTTCTAGGTCAGACGTGTTAGAGTTGTTCGCAGATCACAGTAGTCAATACTGTACTCACGAGCGACTACCGAATCCATTGGGATTTAACTGTGTATTGACGATCGGGAGGTTAACAGACTTGGCGTGGATGCCAGCTGCTGAAGCAATAATCAAGAAAATAGCGGCTTTGCTAATGAGCGGCATTAATGTAACGATTAGTGGGTGACGAGAGCGAGGTGCTACCGCAGTCTCTAGAAGAAAACCAGGGAATTCCAGTACTGGTGTTACTGGCTGCTTTACTGCCATCTTATATAGTGCAACACCGGACAAACCGCATGTCATAATGACAACCATGGCGATGAAAGGTTTCTCGCCGCGAAGAGGAGGTTGGCGTAGCTCAGAGAACCAGACAGAATCTGGGTCAGGTACTGATATGACGCCCACGGAATTGTGGACAGGCTTGATTGTCTCATTGTGAAATTCATGTTACCAGTGAAGTCTGCGGTACGCAGGCACGCAGCCACAGCCCGAAAGTATGGGTATCAGCATGGGTTGGGTTGGGTTGAGCCAAGCGGACGAAACTTGATAACATAGTGAGAGCTCCTTACTGAATCCAAAGAAGCCTCTGCAAGACTTCATCGCCACAGGGTCGACTGACTTCATAACAACTTCGTCACTTCATAGGAGTAGGGTTAGTTTTCGCCGTTATCAGGAGAATCGCATCGCCGCCCACTGGTCCGTTCTCTGAGCGACATTAGGCAATGCATGTTCAGCTACGTCAGATTGGTCTCAACCCATGGGAAAGAGTAATGAGGCGAGGCCGTGCTTGCTCTTGATGCAGTTACCTGGAGTACCAACTGGAAGGCAGTCAGATGAGACGGTTGGGCGGAAGCGGATTCCGATCAATCCCGGCCACCAAATCCTTGTCCGGCGCAAGCCGGTGGCTGTGCCAGGCCTGCTTCTCAAGACTGATTAGCCACACATTCAAGCCGCTACCAGTACGAAGATCCTGTTCTCCGTCTTGTGAAGCTCTTTTCCAAAACTTCTGTGATCAACACGCAAGTTTCAACACTTCGGTCCACATGTTGGCAAGTTCCTCAGATCATCACCGCCGCGTTACTCTCCGAAAGTATGAGAATGGCTCAAAGGCGCATCAAGAACCAGGAGATGTTGTCACTACTGACTATTGCGCCAGGAGAGAACTGCGAAGTGCTCTTCGGAGAGGCCGTGATATGCGCCACTTGCTTATGCTAGCTAGCTGTCGAGTCAGACAAGCACGTCAAGCGGAAACTTGTAAGGAGGTCACCATGAATCATCTCCCGGACTTCCCTTAAGCTCTGGCGCTAATTGTAGCGTGTGGCTGTTTCACTATACCTTATGCTCATTGTGTTGATATTTTCTGCTAGCCGGGATTGCGGGTCAAGATCAGTCGGGCGTATCGCACGTCCTTGTTATGACCAGCTTGCAGCACTGAGGTAGATCGTACATCATAGGTCCGGTGTCGCCGTCGTCGAGAAGCAACACAGGATCACGGCTCAATTATGCGTCATCGCGGTATCGAACGCGATGGCAAACTGCTGATCCGATTGTTCTCCGGTGTCAGCGCCCTGTATTTGTTCAATTTTGTTGGCAAACTGAGTGGCGGAGCTTTCACCCGGCATGCCGAAGTATCCAACGCTTTGGGATCCGTTGGTGACTCACCAATCCTGTTCTGGAGTATAAATAGCTGTAGTAAGTGCCACGCCTCGATGGATTCCGCTCAGAACGACGGAGACAAGCTGCGTCATTACTCGGGTTTCTTCTGCGAGACTCGACATGCTGCTGTATGATATCTCGGAGACGATATCCTACAACAGCATGTCAAGGGCTACGTAGCCCCCGATCTTCCGCTTCATCTCGCGATGACTTCCTGATTCGACACGACTCTCCCAGAACTTCCGAGTTAGATAGTTTCACAGAGCCGTTCGTTCGTATCGCAATGGGTGGACGTCGCGCCCGGGACGTCGATACGTCGATGCCAGGGCAGAGCTCCGTGGCGAACAGGTAGTAGTACGCTTCTCGCAAGTTTAGGATCGGGCGTGAGCCCGTGATAAGAGCCAAGGATAGAGTGCATGTTTAAGCTGCGCCGCAGAGAACCTGTGGCCAGAGAAGTGAAAGTCGGAAGCGATGTCGCTCACCGGTGGTTTCACGAATACGATTAAATCCGCGGTATACAAGCCCAGGACGCTGGTGGGAAACATGAATATCATACCATTAACGGGCAGTGGTTGATGCTTACACCAGGAAGGGCAGAAAGCTATCTCTGAGCACAATCTTCAAAAGACGCGCCCCGTTGCGCACGCCTCGTGCTCCATGATAGTTTTCTATACCTTTCCACGCTGCGAAATAAAGGAGATTTGCATCCATCATAATCTCCTGCGGGTGTCCCAAGAAGTGTGTCGTTGAAGGGTCTAGACCAATGAGAGTCCACTTACCACAATCCGGTATGTCCAGTAGTAGGACGAAATGCGATGGAGTATACAGAATCCCTGTGATCATGGAGTGGTCATGAAGGCAAAAGTCAGCTGAAACTAACCAACTGTGGACTTTGCGGAGAGTCCCAGGATCACCGACATCGTATGATCTCCGCGATATCGAAGGCAAACACGAGTACCGTGACGATCTTGAAGCAGCTGTACAAGACGCACAGACCTAATTGTGAAATCGCTGGGTACGGTGGGGAGCTTATATATTCGGGAGGAAGAGGTGGATTATTACTCACGTCTGTAGTTCTAAAGGAGACGAGGAATTAAGCGGAGATACCATATTTAAGTTCACGCGTGACGCGTCATATGGTCAGGATCTGACAGCTTTGACACTGAACGTAAGACCAGAATGCTTTCTCAAGTGGCTAATACCGCTCAGAAGCACGAGGGAGTACACACTGGCTCGACTGAGTCATGATCAGCGGAAATGCGTATTCTGGTGCTTTCCTCCAGGTGAGCTAACAGGATTAAGAGGTCGCGGGTTGACTTACCTGGAGTTCTTATCCGCTATCTCTATACACTAAGAGATGGCGAACTTGCACTGTCTCAGCCTCAAGTGCAGGGGGAGTGAAATTTCAAGAAATTTCGAGTTGCAAGCAAAGAACCGGCAAGTGCCGGTCAGCTGACTTCGTTCCCGCGGTACACTAGCTGGACATGTACATGCATCGACAGCGTAAATCAGGTCTCCTGCCACTCGCATGACTGCTTTGTTCTGAGGATATTATACATAATCATAATAGCAAACACGAATGCGCGGCGCCGACCTTACGCGGCTCTACAGTGGACTTAATTATACAGAATGTTGCCATGCTCATTTCACCAGCACCCGGGACTGTACGCCACCCATCGTCCTCAATCTAAGCACACTCTCCAAGCCGGCTGGAGTCTTCATCTGCTTCTCGCCATGACCGTTCACAGAAGTGAGTTGCGACGGATAACGCGGACTCGGAGGGTGTCTGGTCAAAACACACAGACCCCGTATTGTCCTGAAGAGTCGTCACTTCCGGTATAACCACCGTCATGAACGGATGGTAGTATGCTTCTCTGATGTTCAAGACCATTCGACCACTCATGATAACCGCCACGGGCAACGTGAACGCTTGTGGTATCACAAAGATTTGCTACAAGGCTACGTATCAGACCTGGTCCTCATACGACTGGGTGATGCTCACGATTTGCGTCCGGACGATGATCGCGTCTGCTATAATCAAGCCCAGCGGTCTACGATCCACAATTAACATGATCGCGAGGATGCGAGAGAGAATGGGCGCTTACAGTAAGAAGAACATGAAGCTGTCTCGAACGAGGACCGTGAAGAGCGCCCTTCCCTTGAGCGGGCCCCGGTAGTGATACAAATCTTGTACGGCCCGCCAAGCGACGGCCAAGAATATGAAAGACTCCATACCGATGACCTGCGGACCGCCTTGAATGCCACTCATGTAATCATGAAACGATGCGAGAAACGCACGATAAGCCAGTAAATCCAGTAATAAGACGAGACCTTGCTCATCACGCAGAATCGTATACCGGGCGCTAGCTCATTCAGTACTGCCTGACGCGTAAGAGAAATCATGCCGTAGAAATATGAGGTACAACTCACCGACAGTACTTCCTGTGGATAGTCCTAGGATGAGGGACTGGGAGATGATCCCGGCTAAATACAACGTGAGTGCAATAGCGTACACTGTAGTACCGCGGTTGTACAGCGTCCATACGCGGAGGTGGCAGACGGCTGAGGACACCCGCGTGAATAAAACGCATTGCTTCAGAAATAATATATACGCCCACCTTGCAGAGACCACCCAAATGACAGTCCCAGACCACGCTAGAAACGGCAGCAGGACACTGCCTGAAAAAGTAGGTATTGTCAGCATCCATGGTTCAGAGAGGAAAAGTAGAACAACGCCTACAACTAGAGTGGAGACGTAGGACCAAGTTCAGCCAGGCCCTCCTAGTACATAACAGCCGGTTATACTCACTACTAATCAGTCATTCAGTCTCAATACAAGTATGGGTAACATGGCCAACTTACTTTGACTGAAGGATCTCTATGCAAAGCCGCTGCGTATGGTGAGATAGACCCACACAACTCATGGGCGTTCATGCTCCCCACTCACCCAGGGCAGATATTCTGCTCCGGAACCTATGGTTAGAGGGAAGCTTCAAGAAAGAAAAGGGAGACTGACAATACAAAGGCGTCGCCAAGATATCGATTCTGTACAGGCACGATAAGCGGCCGGAACACAAGAGTGGCAGACTTTTACGCACGCAGATGTATAGCATTTTGGTGAGAGACCACTCCCGCCGCTGCTAGAGAAGAGGTCAGTAATCAGTTCTCGAAGCCTTGAGGATGGCGAGGACGAGAGATAATCACCCATATGAGCTCCACCTGACATCGAATCAGTGGATGCTATGGAACTGTATATGGTTACGGAAACATACCTCCTGATCAAGGACCATAGCTATGCCATACCCACGATGAGCACCAAGCCTCTTCGCCAACATTGTGACATACCATGCTCAAAAAGCGTGAGTGTCACCGCCGACACTAAAGCAATAGATTTGTGGAGAAGGTCACGGTACCAAGGACAGCTGGCACGGACCATGGCAATACCGGATGACGTCTACGTCGTGGTACAACGCGGCAACAAAAGGATTCGGGTCCATCACTGCTCGACGTTAGGTGTTAGCACGACCGAGCAGGGTCTGGAAATCAGGGGGAAGAGAAACGGAAGACGAAGGGAGGGAACACTATTGAGGTCGACCTGAGGCGATTTTACGGATTGGGCGGAATAAGCATTCGGATACGGTCCACTCGATCACTGTCGTTACCAGCGGAAGCGCCTGTCATCAGAGTGTACGCTGATTGGGTCGCGCCGCCCTAAGTGGTATCGGGTTGCAGTCTCTGGGAGTACCGGACAAAGGACCGAGCATAGCAGCGCTCGCGGAACAAGGCGTATACCGGAAGACCTGAAGCAAGACTCAGGCGTGATTGCTGCAAAACTGCAATGGCTGGGTGAGGAACTCGGATTCACATTCTGACCAATCAGGTACGTGAATGCAAGTGACCGATCGGCTGTGGAGCGAGACGATTGTCCTGCTATTGGTTGATCACTCCCTGGGTGTTGTTGGCATAGTCCTGATGCCACGCAGCCTACGACCCCAGTACCTGACCATATGCATAAGCACCCAAGAGGCGCACGCAACTTAGCACCCGCAAGGAACTGAGACCTATGCCGGACACCGTTCCAAACATAGCGAAATGAAAGCCCGCAAGTCGAGATCGGCACACCGGCGCTCCGGATCGATGTTAAGCTTTCTGAGGTAACAAGCCTGAGTTACATTTCGAGGCAGGTGAGCCAATTTGGCAGCGAACGTAGATCACAACGCATCAATGAAGCATGACCACGAGGATCGCATCGAAACGGTCAACAGGAGAGTACCAACGAGGAAACGATGGCCCAGCCAGTAGCGGGAGGTCATTCGGGGACCGGGAGCAGCACCCATCGGACCTCTGTGTAGCAGAGACAAAGATGTACCCCAGAGCTCAGAAGGATCCTCGTATTCGCCGTGTTTGGGTGAAATTCGACCTTGTCGGGCTGGAGCGGACATATTCTTGCTATTGTGATAGGACTCCCGAGCTCCTGCGGTGATATCTCGGGATGTAAGTCAGTACAATCGCCGATATTGAGACTGAGCCAGCATGCTACGATGTCCTAATGGAGAGTTGTGAGGCACGTCGACGAATCTCCCGAACGAGGCTGCTGCACGAACGAGGCTGCTGTACCAAGTTTTAGCTATCGATTATCATTGAATTATTTTCGATAATACCAAATATCCAATGTTTAATACTTGGCTTCAGTCTCAGCCTATAATCCTTAAGTCTCTTCAAGCTCAGCAATGTGCTACTGCTTTGAAATATGCAGGCTGAATCTTGTGCATATCCCCGTGGAACATGAGAGATTCAGGCCAGATGTTTTAATTAGTACGGTTTATTTTCTGCATTTATAGCTCTGTTTTCAGGGCGCGATTGAGTATGACGAGGAACATCAAAGACGATCGGTCAAATCCGGGGCTATAACGATGACGTCCTTTTCGACGAAATCTGCAAAACCCCTCCAGAACCGATGTCGTCCTCATCGTCTTAAATCTCCCCCTGTTACTTATCCTTAACTTAAACTTCCCCGCACGAACGCCCTCCTCATCGTCCTCAAGCAGCGGTCATCATGCCTGGCCTCAGCACCGACACATCGGAGCCCTCCGTCAATGGCCTCGACGCCGGCGACAAGACTCGTCTCATCGTCGTCGCCAATCGCCTGCCCATCACCATCACCAAGGACGCGAATGGCGAGTACAACTTCAAGATGTCGTCAGGCGGTCTTGTCTCTGCGCTTGCAGGTTTCAAGAAGTCCATGACATTTACCTGGATCGGCTGGCCAGGATTCTACATTCCCCCTAAAGACCGGCCCATCGTCGACAAACGACTGAGTGATGAGTTTTCCTGCCAGGCTGTCTACCTCGAGGATGAACTCGCCGATCGCCATTACAACGGCTTCGCCAACTCCATCCTCTGGCCCCTTCTGCATTATCACCCCGGCGAAATGAATTTCGACGAGGAAAACTGGCTCGCGTACCGTCAGGCGAACATGCGCTTTGCTGAAGCCGTGCGCCAAGTTTTGACCCCCGGATCCATGGTTTGGGTGCAGGACTACCACCTGATGCTGCTCCCCATGATGCTTCGTACACTCGTTGACGGCAAGGAGAAGGCCGGCGAGATGACCAGGACGGAGTTACCAAAGATCATCGAGGGCATCGAGGCCGAGGACGGCGGTATGCCGGATACACAAAGCTTCGAGCGGATCAAGATTGGTTTCTTCCTCCACACTCCCTTCCCTAGTAGTGAGATCTACAGGTGAGTCCGATGCGCGTTCCATTTCGGGAAAATCCTCACGCCCTTGTAGAATTCTCCCAGTACGGAGAGAAATCCTTCTGGGTCTCCTCTACTGCGACCTCATTGGTTTCCACACCTATGACTACGCCCGCCATTTCCTTTCGTCATGTACTCGTATCCTCGGCTTACCGACGATGCCCAACGGTGTGGAGTTCGAGGGCCGGCTTGCCCATGTCGGGATGTTCCCGATTGGTATCGAGCCCGACTCCTTCATCCAGAACTTGAAGAAAGACTCCGTTCAGCAGCGCGTTGCGCAGCTCCAGCAGCGCTTCGGCGATGTGAAGGTCATCGTTGGTGTCGACCGGCTCGATTATATCAAGGGTGTCCCGCAGAAGCTGCATGCATTGGAGTTGTTCCTCACACAACATCCGGAATGGGTGGGCAAGGTGCGCGTCTTCTCTCGAAATAATTCTGCTTGGTGCCTGACTGTGCCTTGTTTCAGGTTGTCCTTGCTCAACTGGCTGTGCCGTCACGACAGGACGTGGAGGAGTACCAGAATCTGCGCGCGACAGTGAACGAGCTCGTTGGCCGGATAAACGGCCGATTTGGCACGGTCGAGTTCATGCCTATTCACTTTATGCACAAGAGCTTGCCGTTTGATGAGCTCTGTGCTCTCTACGCTGTCAGTGACGTCTGTCTAGTCACCAGTACGAGGGACGGTATGAACTTGGTGCGTCCTATCTCTTGGTATTGTACTCCTTGTTCATTGACTCGTCACCATGGCATAGGTGTCATATGAGTATATAGCGTGTCAGCAAGAACGCCAGGGCGTTATGATCCTTTCCGAGTTCGCTGGCGCTGCGCAGAGTCTGAATGGCAGTATTGTCGTGAACCCGTGGGACAGCCAGCAGGTTGCGGACGCGATTCATGAGGCCGTCACGATGGACGGGGAGACGCGTGCTGAGAACCACCGTAAACTGTTCAAGGTTCGTGTTGGAAGTATCTGTGATGAGACGTGTTAGTGATGACGCTCTTTTATTAGTATGTGAAGAAGTACTCGGCGTCGTATTGGGGGACGTCGTTCATCAAGGAGATGAGCAAGATCCGGTCGCCGGAGGAGGGAGCGCCGGAGAAGGTGCATGAGGAGCTGCAGCCGAACGAAAATGGGACGAAGCCGAGCGGGCCTGAGCATGCATGATTTGTGACATTGTAAATGATTTCAGCTCATAGCCCGGGAAACTTATAATCTGATCGTGGTTTAGAATAGGTTTCATCGACCTTTATGCCCTTTGTGGGTCATCATCATCATCATTTTTCAATCCTTTGCATATACGATTAGGATGCTGCGAGCTGCAATGAGAAAACATGAAGTGTTGTTGTATTGTAGAACTAGCTCTGCTGCATGTCCATTAGATGCTATTTGTATAATATCATAAATTCACGGTATGACTCTTGATGCTTGTGCGGTGAGGAGAGCGAGGAGAGCATGCGACGGATCGCTGAGCGTGATATGATGATACACGTCCAGAGGGCTACTCCTGCACAGCCAGGCGTATCATATGTATCGGAACATGTTGCTCCGCACGCCCCTCTTCATGGCGACCGGCTGGCCGTCTTCGAGCTCGAGTCCCGCGGAACCGCCGTCACCAGACATATCCTCTAGTGCACGTTTCAGGGCTTCGTCGCGCTGAGCGAAAGTTAAGTGGGGAGCTTGTTTCGGATCAGACGAAGAGGAAGTCTGGTCCTGTACATTCTCTTAGACTGTGCGAAATGGAGAGTGGTATGCCGGCGTACCTGCTGTTCGGAATTGGCGGAGGCGTTTCTGTCTGGCGCTGGTCCTGACTTCGAGATGTCTGAGTCTCGCTGCTGAGTTTATTTAGTTGAACGAGACTAGGTTAGGTTCACGAAATAGACCCACTGATGATGGAGACGGCAGGGGGTTTTCTGTCTTTGCCTCCTCAGATCCAGACGCTGGTGGGCGAGTTGCATAAGACCTTGCCGTCGAGCTTTTCGTATGGAGCGACGCTAGGCGCCTCGTCGACTTTGAGAGGGAGTACATTGTAGTGAAAAGATAAGTTGAGCGTAAGTGAGCTGAAATGTTACATGCTGAAACTGTGGCGGGAGGAGTGGGGTCAGTGATGAAGTCACTTCGTGATCGAGCTCCATGCCCTATATGGATGTGCCATTACCGCTTTCGGTAGATGTGACTCGGCTATGTCGAGTCCTTGCGTTCTTCGCGTTATTTTGCACAGCAACCAAGTTTCTCGGCCTTATGGAATGGACTGCGTGCAATAGAACAGTGTCAGTGTATCTCTGGAACGCGGCATTAGACTCCCATCCATGCGAACCATATCGAGGTCAGTTCCAGAGCGTGGGGTGCCGAGATGCTGACGATAACGCGTTCAAAAGGCATACACAACTAGCCGCGAGCTCATGCTACTTGCGGACATAGAAAAGTATGCTGCCGATGCGTTTCGCGTCTAAAAAGCCTGGTAGCGTTGCGCCACCTAGTAGTCTGATCTATATAGAGCCCGATGTAAGTAGCACGTCCCCTATGCTTGTAATGTTCTCAGAACACTTACTATGCAGCTGACTCTCAAGAATTTCATTGTGAAGCATGAGACCGGCGTGCCACCGCTCGTGGTGGGCGACGACCTAACTGGAAAGACAATGGTAGTGGTCGGCGCCAACACAGGGATTGGCTTGGCAGCAGCGAAACTGTTCGCGTCCATGAAGGCTAGCCGGGTCATCATGGCGTGCCGTAACGAAGAGAAGGGCACAAAAGCTGTGGCAGGTAAGCTCGGTGTCTTGTGCGTATCGTTGGTATTGATATCGTGTACAGGGGTTGAAGAGGCCACCGGGACGAAGAGCGCGGAGCTGTGGCTGGTGGACCTGGGCAAGTTTTCTTCAATAGTTGAGTTCTGCGACAGATGGGAGAAGGAAGGCGGCCGCCTTGATATCCTCATCATGAACGCGGGGATTGCTGTATGGGGAACGTGGGATATATTGGAAGGCTGGGAGTCAACGTGAGTTGCAACACGCCGAATCAATGCACAAGAGATCACTTCTCGCTCTGCAGCCTCCAGATAAACCACCTCGGCACGTCCCTTTTTTCCCTCCTCCTGCTGCCTCGACTTCAAGAGATGGCGAGGGAGTCCTTGGAGCAAACAAGACTCGTCTTCGTCGGTAGCGACACCCACTACTTCGTGACCATCAATGAGTACTTGAGGAATAGCCCGAGCATTCTGAGGACGCTCAACGATAAAGAGAAAGCCTCTTTGACGTGCCAGACCATGGTGTCGGCACCGGGGCAGGACCAGCGGTACCCCATCTCCAAGCGTAAGTGTCCGCTGCTTCTATGTGGGAGCCATATAAGACTGAACATGTGCTTAGAATAGTATTGAATCTTTTGTTTTCTCGATCCCTCGCAGCGCGCCTTGGTCCATCCTCTCAGGTGATTGTAACGTCGGTTTCTCCAGGCTATTGCACTTCCGAGCTGCGCCGCAATACACCAGAAACGCGCTAGCACCCCAGCATCGAGCATGAAGGCAGGCGGATCGAATTACATGAAAGAACGAGCGAGCAGGGAGCATATCAGCTTATGTGGGCCGCGTTGGGGCCGACCAATCCGTCGGACAACGACCACATCAGGGGCGCCTACGTGGTGGACAATGAGATCACAGAGCCGAGCGATTTTGTTATCAGCAAGGAGGGACACGAAGTGCAGGAGAGGATAAGGGTGTGTGGCCAGTCTATTTTGATGAGCGCAGAACTGAGTAGTTGCCATAGAACGAGACCATTGAAATTTTGAGGGGCGTGGCACCAAAGATCAGCGAGATTGTGGACCAGTCCCTCCGAGCCTGAGGCGATCTTACTGGTATCGACGTCGCTCCGGAATAGAGAAGCGCAGGAGCTAAGGACAACGTCGGTCTGCTGAGTAGATGTGGTCGCCAGTGATGGTACTGTAGGTTCTCGAACACAGACATTTCACGTTCAGATCCTACCTCTGAATAATACTTTCGTCGTTTGCAAAGTAGTTATATTCATTCAAAACGAGAATAACCGGAACATACTCGGTCTGAGCGTAGTATTCCACACCCAAGGGATACTGCTGAGGTTTCAAGGAAAGTCCGTTCTTGCTGAAGTCGGATAGGAAAAACAAGCGCACTCCACGTACAGTGGGCACTCATCTGCATCAAGCCAGTCATTAGAGCATACGGAGCAGAGTCAAGATAGAAGAGTACGCGTTTCTGAAAAATATGTCCACGCAGAACTCGCGTGCTCGTGATAAACGCGTTACGTCACATTGTGACAAACGCGTCTCTTGCTTAACTCCTTCACGCCACCTTCGCCAGTCCGACCGCCACCAGCATGTCACTCTGGGTCGATAAAGTAACGCAGATTTATACAATTATCAATGATTTGGATAACTCATTGCACAACGCCAGTACCGTCCTAGGACACTCGACGACTTACATTACCATCATGATTTGACTGCGAGGCTGAAGTCCCTTGTGCGTCGCATCTTCCGCCTTTCTGTGGTTTCTAGCTGCAACACTCACCATGTACTGCTTAGGCTGCCTCCGGAGACTTTCCCCATATGCTGTTTTACGGTCCATCCGGCGCTGGGAAGAAGACTCGGATAACATGCACATTAAGACAGCTGTTCGGAGCAGGAGTGGAGAAGGTGAGTCTTCATTGATGTTATCCGTTGCTTTTCCACTAACAGAGGATAGCTGAGGATCGATCAAAGAGTATTCATGACCCCCTCGAGACGGAAGCTGGATCTGAACGTCGTCCAAAGCAATTTCCATATAGAGATCACGCCCAGGTCCGTCGTACTCTGCTCGATCCGTGTGTATGCTTCTTATAATTACACTGGTACAGTGAAGTGGGAATGTACGACAGGGTCGTCATACAGGAGATCCTAAAGGAGATTGCGCAGACTCAGCAGGTGGATTTGAACGCGAAACAACGATTCAAGGGTGAGTCCCCGAACTATCGAGTCTGTCGTGATACTCAAGCTCTCGGCCGACTAACCATAGTTGTCATTATCAATGATGCCGATACGCTATCGCGAGACGCCCAAGCGGCTCTCCGTCGGACCATGGAGAAATACATGAACAATATGCGAATAATTCTCTGCGCGAACAGCACTAGCAAGCTCATTGCCCCAATCAAGAGTCGATGTTTACTTGTCCGCGTGGCTGCTCCCAGCAGCGAGGAGGTAAGCCGATCCACTTCCGAAATCGCTTCTTGCCCATGCGAGCTGGCCCACTCTCGCAATAGATGCAGCATGCCCTTGAGTACGTGGCCAAACGGGAGAAGTTTACCCTACCCCCCGAAGCATCACAACAAATCATAGAAGATTCCAACGGCAACCTTCGGAAAGCGATGCTCGTCCTCGAAGCTTTGAAGATGCAATCGTACGTCGCTCGCAGACTTGATACTTGTTAGAAAAGCTGATCTGAGCCCTTGCAGACCAGATATGTCAGGCCCACTAAGCATCGCAAAACCCGACTGGGAGACCTACTGCCACAAGGTGGCCGATATGATCATCCAAGAACAGACGCCCCAACGGGTCATGGACGTTCGGGCGAAGTTCTACGAGCTTCTTAGTCACTGTATACCTCCGACCGTTATTCTAAAGGTGATATATCACCTGCTCCCCCACTACGACCACATGCTCGATGCTTATTCCATCTTGGCAGACCGTGGCAGAGAGGGTGGTGGACAAGGTAGACGAGAGTATAAAGGCCGATGTTATGCATTGGGCTGCGTTTTACGTACGTTCAAGTCCGTTGTTGGCTTCTTCCATGCAAACTGACGAGCTGCCCAGGAGGTCCGCATGCGAGTGGGCAACAAGAAGATATTCCATCTCGAAGCGTGGGTCGTGAAGGTTATGAGCCTTTACAAGGTAAGCATCGACTACGTCGAGCGGTGTTCCGGCGGGTTGACGATATACCGCAGCATTCGTTCTATGGCATTGAGCTGGACGATTTCGAGGACTAATGCGGCTGACGAAATGCCGTGCTGTCTGGCGCATACCAGACTGCCCTGGTAGTTAGTCTCTTAAGTCTGAGAGGTACTGTATATTATTGATCACTTTTTGTATCACGTGCTACGAATTCCGGAAAGACCGATGAGATAAATCCCTCAGCACCGATAGCAAATGATAGTGCCTATCAGGGTTAATCCTCGGAATCATCACTCCTACAAAAGCAAGCACTCGAGATATGATTCCCAAGTGTTGACATGTCCATACATTCCGTCAAGCGAGAACAGTGCCACTTGGCGTGGGATAACAGGTTAGTGCATACTGGATATTAGAACCTGAGACGTACTGTATTCCCTGTCCAGCATACCTCCAGTCGCTCGCATCAAGTCAGGGGAGAGCGTAAGCTTTGACTGCCTGGACGCCTCAAACGGTCAAATCGACCCAGCCTCCACTGTCGCTACCTTGCGCTCCCTGGTGTTCTCACGTCTGGATCAAGTCAATGGCCCCATTTATGTCGAAGATGCTCAACCCGGCGACACACTGCAAGTGGATGTACTATCCATTGAAACCGCAGAATGGGGGTGGTCGGCTCTCATCCCCGGATTTGGTCTCCTGGCGGACGAGTTTCCTGAGCCTGAACTTAAGCTCTGGAAGTTAGATAAGGAAGCCGGTTTTGCATGGTTCGATGAGGCCAAAGGTATCAAGATACCGCTGAGACCGTTCGCTGGCGAGATGGGCGTGGCCCGAGGAGTGAAGGGGCCCTATTCCACTATACCTCCTTACAACACAGGCGGCAACATTGATACAAAGCATGTAACGGTGGGCTCGACGTTGTTTCTTCCCATAGAAGTTGAGGGCGCGTTGTTTTCTACGGGCGTGAGTTACACGATATGCCACAAGACGTATATCTCCGTGATTAATTCACGTTAACGTTTTGTGGCTTACTAGGACGGTCATGCCGCTCAGGGCGATGGAGGTGAGCGCTGCATCCCTAGAGTCCAGTACGAGGAGGGCTAAATGTAACCTTTGCAGAGGTTTGCGGTAGGTCTTCATTGAAAACACTAGTACCCGCCTCTGTTGACAATCCGTCCTGTCAGGCACCGCAATTGAGACGCCTATGAAAGTAACAGTGCGCCTTACCGTCCGGAAGGATCGACCTTACACAAAGACACCGCACTTCTCAACAAAAGTGTCCGTTAATAATGAAGAGTATTATTGCACTACTGGCGTGGATGCAGGTTCGTCTATCCCCCACCTACGTAAATCGCTTTGGGTGATCTCCCCTCTGCATAAACAGATATGAAGACTGCCACCCAAGCGGCGGTCAGATACATGATAGATTTCCTTTGCGCTGAGTATGGGTTAGGAAGGACCGAAGCATATATGCTGTGCAGCGTTGCAGGGGATCTGCGCTTGCACGAAGTCGTACGCATTCCTGTCGCTGTTTCGGGATAAGAGGATACTGAGCGGCATCGATAGGTTGACATGCCCAACTATGTGGTACGTTGGACATGCTCATTCGCTGAGGCCGGAATTTATCAATATGACCGAGAAGGTGGGGATGATGATGCCACAATCAATCTTTGGTGGCTCCTGATGGTGGATATCGTGTCGACGACCTGGAGTTCGGAATGTGTCCTCACAGTTACAGGTCCTACAAGCCGGAAGCAGTCATGGGAGCTGAATGATACATCGTTGCGTACTCACCAGCATCGCACTGAAAGAAATACGGCGACGTCTCTTTGTTGTAGCATCTATCGGCAGCATATGCCTTGATGTCTTCGGACGTTGATCACTCAGTTTTTGACGGACTGGCGCTTGGCGTCGAATCCTTTTTATTTTGTCCGATGCCTTATATATAAGTCATACCAACTGTGCAGAACCATACTTCGGTTTCAGCATTACGGCAGCGTACTGCGTCGGCGGATTGATGTTTTCGTCAAGCAATAATACGCAAATGGTCATAAATGAGCAGTGTCCCTTCTGTCATGCTTGCACATTGTATTCTTCATCCACGGCGTTGAGGAAGTCCAGCATCTGTCCAGGTCAGGTCACGAAAGCGTTACTTGCGCAAGGTAATTCAACAACGCACCAACTGATGCCGCTTCTCGCCGAGCTGCCTACCAGCAGCAGTTTTCAGTCTTTTTCGAATGTGAAGCAGCTTATCATGAAAGTGCTGGATTGCGGAGTCTTGGTAGCCCGGAGCGCCAATTGGAATGTGCAAGGCCCTAGAGAGACTAAGTCAGCGGCACGTTGCGCATAGATTGAAAAAGCTGACGGACCTGTGGGTTGCTGCGCTAAACGCAGAACAGCGCATGATGCCTAAGCTGATGTAAGTGACGGGGATACATGTTACGAATAAATTCTAAGCGAACCAAATGCCCCGATAGCATCAAGCCTGTCTGCATCTTGCACGCAGTGTAGCTCTATACACTGCTCGTGCCAGGGCCCCCATTCACCTGTCTGCCGCCTCTTCTTTTCGGTACTCCACGAGACATTGTCGATGATTTCCGCTATCTCCTTCGCGCGTCCGTCATTCACGAGGTCAATCCCTGACGCGTCTCTCCACTCATTGAAGAAGGGGAGGAAATACGCGTATGGGTCCGCTGCCTTTGCAGCGGTAACATATTTCTTGTCTAGCACGTCGTGCAGCAATGCGGCAAGCTCGACTGTGAGTAAGTCTGGCTGCCTTCCGGGTGTCTGCGAGACAGTTCGGGCGAGGTGCAGCGCGGTTTTCCGGACGCGTTCCACTGGTAGATCATGGCGTATATAAATTTTTCATAACTGAAATGACTAGGTCTGCTATTGCGATCACATCTATCAACACTACTTACCGTGAAACGCGTCGTGTGAAGGATCGTATCTGGCCATCGTCTCGTCCATGAGCTGTTCAGCAGCTCGAATAATGGTCGCTTCCGCTTTCGTAGGATAGGCCCCAGAAGACATAGTAGCAGTTGAAATGTCGAGGATCGTCGAACCGCCGTTATTGAGAGACGCGTACAGTGCAAAGTTCAGACAAACAAACGCACGCGTCGCGTCGCGTCAGCCACACCGGTTGCCGGACCGTGGACTTCCGCAGACGCGTCGTAACGAGCCACGTGTCTGGAATCGACACGGGACACGGCTTCGGACACGGGAGTGCTTGTCCTTGCAACGATGGCGGCCGGAAAACCAAGTCGAATTCGATTGCTATGTGCTGTACTCGTGATATGTGCTGCTTCGCTCGCTTATGCACAGGGAGAGCTGAAAGAGGAATACTTGGTCGTCCGAGTCAGTCGTTTTACTTGACATGTCGTGGTCCCGTGAGGTGCTCGTCTGGAGCGCTATTGATCATCCATTATTCCGAATTCCTATTCTCTAGGAATCTGAAATATCACAATGTGAACCAGTGGTGCAGCTGAGCTCCCTGAAAGCCCGCCTCGCGGAGGGGGAGTCCCCCATTATGCGTCAAATCTTCGCATGGCTGTTTCCGTTCGGTCCTGGATGGAACTCTGGTACGTTAGGGCATATACCAATCGATCACTAATATTTACTGGCCATCTCCCGAAGTCCTTGGCACTTTCTACATTAGCTCGTGGGTTACCAAATATCACGACGCTGCACCTTCGTCTGGATGACCACAGTATTCCAGAGTACCTAATTTTATCCTTGCATTCATCCCTGCGCAAATCAACACCAACACGTTGAACACCATGACAGCATTCGCCGTACGTATCTACTCTTCTTTGATGCTGGGGTCTGCATGATGTTGAGCACCGCTGCAGACAGGCGGCCTTCTCTCGGACGTGTTCCTCCATCTGGTCCCACATTCCTTCATGGGCGAGCACCAGGACTCCTCGGTGCATTTCGTAATGGTCCAAGAAAAGCGAAATATTCTCGTTGGGCAAGTCGCTTCTGCCTCGCTTTTTCCGCGAGGACGCACGTTCACTAATATCCGTATCACTTCTCAGGCTAGGTATTTTCGTTGGATTCGCCTCTTTCTTTATGATGGAAAAGACGCTGCGCGTCCTCGGTGGCGAGTCGGACGGGCATGGACATTCGCATTCTCACTCCCATGGGCCTGCAGTCGGTCCTGAGAAGGCCATTGCCTCTGGCGTAGAGGCGACCTCCTCTGGAAGTGATATTCGCGCCCGTGGAAAGACGGCTTCCGACCTGGATGAGTCTTCTGACTTGACGACAGTCGAGCATGATGAGCCCACGGGCTCGGTCTCAAAATTATCCGCTTACTTGAATCTATTCGGAGACTTTGTCCATAACATGTGCGTAACCCCATTAACGCTGCTTGGGCTCTTCTGACGCACACAATAGCACCGATGGATTGGCGTAAGTGGTATAGTCATCGATCTGTGAGGCCCTCACTCATGCTCCGTATCCCTCTCTCACCAGGATGGCTGCGTCGTTCTATTCATCGCCCCTTATAGGTGCCACAACCACCCTAGCATGCTTTGCGCATGAGATCCCGCACGAGATCGCAGACTACTCGATCCTCATCCGGTCCGGTTTCACAAAACGACAGGCCATGCAATCGCAGTTCATCACCGCAGTCGGGGCATTCGTACGTCACCTTGGCTGCACTCGCACCGGTTTATTGCCACTCACGGTCGACTTGCACTGATTAGATCGGGTATAGGCTCTCGTTACATTGTACGCGCAGGCGACTCGTGACTGACGCTTCTCCCGTTATGATAGAACGTTCATGGGCATTGCGGTTCACAATATGGCTGCCTCTGGCAGTTCTGGCAGTGAGGTGGCCGGATCCTCAGACCTGGCGTCTGCCCTGCGCCAAAATGCAGCCGGTATCTTGGGAACGACCGTCCAGGCGGCAGATTTGGTCAGTTTTCATCTTCATTGCTATGCTTATGGGACAGCTATTCTCTCATGAATGCACCGACTGTATGAACTGCTCAATGTTACTCGAGTAGGTTATCCCGTTCGTTGCCGGCGGGTTCCTGTATATAGGCGCCGTTGCCGTCCTTCCAACGTGAGTGGACATGCTCCAATAGTATCGTATTTGCTGATGCTGACCTTTGGACCAGGCTGTTGGAGGATAGCAAGAGCGGCGCGCAGGCCCTACGAGAGGTCAGCCTGCTCCGCTCCTACCGCTCGCTTGATTGTTGACGTGCCTGCTTTAGTTCGCGGCCATGGCCTTTGGGGTATTGTGCATGTTCCTGGTTGCGTGAGTACCCTCGATCTCCGACATTCAAAATCCTGCTGATGACTCTTCTCGTCAGGTGGAACGAGTGAAAGTAGTATAAAGGGTCCGACGCCTCTATGGTCCTCAGTAGATGCTTCTCTGGTGTTTCATCGGAGCAGCTGACTTGTGTCCGTTCATATAAATCCTATTTCCGAGAGGTTCGCCAGCTCTCGAGGGTAGATCTACATTAACGTCCGTATAGTCCGCCGTATACAGCGCTTATGAGAGAAGTATCACGGAATAGCAAGGCACCAGGCGATGACGTTTCTGAGAAGGCATCACCGGCGAAGCGCCTGGCTTCTGAGTGGCCGAGGAACGTGCGAGAACGGAAGATGCTTGTTGGTTGCTCACCAAGTCCGCTCCGCCGCATGCCAGGCCCTCCGTAAATTAGCCACACGACTGCTTTAATACTCCTTGCCTCAAATCCTTACCATACCGGCCATACCTGCCTAAACAGCCAGCCGTCTCTATTTGCTGCCGTTTGTGCGTCTCTATTCTGCGAAAAGCAACCCCGTTACCCTCGACTCTGCGCTCACAGCTCCTCGTTTTTTCTCAATAGATTCCGTTTCCTTCAGCTGCTCAGTCGGCAATCTTATAGCTCTTTCGAGGTCTGCGTGCGCAACGCAGTCGTTCCTGCCATCACGACCTTTCAGTCAAAACGCCAGCTGTCTCAGCCGTTTCAAGTGACAAGCCGCTCAGACAAACTGCCCTGGGGTAGTCACTCAACCCACCCCGGCACCGAAGCATCCTCGTTTCTCTGGGCCGCGTCATCTCCTTTTCAATCTGGTGACTGTCGATCGGTCATACTCTTGCGTTGCCACCATGAGCAATAAAGGTCGCTCTACCCCTCGGGTCGTGTGCTGCGCAATACCTATAGCTAGGGCAGCAGGAAAGGTCCTCATAATCTCCAGTCGTAAGCGACCAGATAATTGGGTCTGTAAGTAATCGATTTTGATCCCATCCTGGTCCTATCAACCATCTTTTTTGCCACCTCGTTCATGAATTAACGTCTTGCATCTCTTTTGCTACGCTCGTCCATGCTAGTGCCGAAGGGAGGCTGGGAGCAGTCAGATGGAGCGTTAGAGCAGGCGGCGCTTCGAGAAGCGTTTGAAGAAGGTCTCATCCTTTTCCCTCCTCTTCCCGTCCCCACCCCCTCCTGATGCCGTCTGCGCATGCCTTATATTCGTTGTTTCCGTTACAGCGGGCGTACGCGGCAAGATCACCCGATTCGTGACGACCATCCCTTCCGCATCGTCGACATACCACTTCTACGAGCTGGACGTGGCATCGCTCGAGCAAGAATGGTTGGAGAGCAAGGAGAGGAAGAGGGAGTGGGTGGACTATGCGGAAGCGGTGCAGCGGATATCGTGGAAGGCGGAGTTGGCGCAGGGGCTGCAGCTGTCGTCGCTGGCGCCTAAGCGGTGACCACCGTGCGGCGGAAGATGGCAAGCACGACGAGGAATCTTCAATCTCCACCATGTCACCACCTCTCGACCCATCATCTGCTTTCGGCCACCACGTTCAATCGATTGTTTCCCGTCCACATAGACTCGCCACTCATACGTTACCGTCAAGAATTATTCGAAGATACCAAAGGGCACCCCCTCTCGCTACTTGACACAACGCCAGGATCTCCCATCGTACCTCCCTCGTCCTGCAATATCTCTTCGCATATATCGCTTTGCATGTACAATCTAATCTCGCCTGCAGTAGTATAGACACGTCCCGACTGCTCTCACGGACATACCGTATCATATTGCGTTGGTATAATCGACGATAGTTGGGCGTCATAATCTCGTATGCATGGTCGTACAAGCGCATTCACCCAATGGTAATAATTTTCTGGAATTCAATAATGGGTGAATCTAAGTTTGGCGCCGCTGACGGTCGACGTTGTCCAGTCGCGATGCAGTCCGAGCTCGCCCGTTGATGGCAAGGGCATCCGGCTTCACTAAGAACGTCGACGTGCAATCTTGTCCCGCAAATTGTTTGCCATATCCTCTATCGCACGTTTGGTTGTCCTGGAACGCATACGAGCGCGCCCTATCAGTACCAAGTGATAGTACCAAGAAACGACCATATGGCGCTGGCACCCAGGCACCGGGTGCCGCTGATATAGCTGGGAGGATTGTACTACCGACGGCGACTGTGTCCCATCACTCTGTATATAAGACCGGAGAGATGGGGATGCCAGAGTGCGGTGCTCCTTGCGCTCTCCGGGTAGAATGATGCTCTTCTGGTCGCTGCTGAGTCTCTTGCCCTTGCTGGTCGCCGCGGTCCCAACGTCGTCGGCTGAGGAGAAGATATGGGACAGCCTCGGGAACCTGTCGCCCTACCACCCAGCCCCCATTCCAGTGGGGGTGAGCGCGGACTTGCCTGCGGATTGTACGGTGGACCAGGTCATGCTGGTGCGTGCGCGCGTGTTGCTCTCGGGCCATACTCGGATCTGATCCTTGAAGTGTTAGATGGGCAGGCATGGGTCCAGGTTTCCGCTCGCCTCGGAGCTGGTTTACATCCAGAATATGACGTATAAGCTTGGGAACGCGTCGGCTGCAGTTGCGAAGGCGAAACTGCCGAGTAGTATGCAGTTTCTGAAGGAGGGATATACGACTAAGCTGGGCCATGATGACTTGTCTGCGCCCGGTAGGCTCGAACTGTTCAAGCATGGTGTTAAGTGAGTGATGGCAGAAATACTGGATTGGTGGTCGCTGATCACCTGGTCAGCTTTCGCTTGAAATACCCCCAGTTCAACGCTACTAGTATCCTTGCCGGCGGACAAGATCGTGTACGCATTCATCTATACGGAATCTGATGTCCAGAGTATACTGAGATGAAGTGCAGGTCATCGAGTCTGCTCAATGGTTCGCAAACGGCTACTATGGTCGGATCTGGCCTAACATTTCCTCGACTGTATTCTCCGAGATCGCAGAGGATAATGTTACCGTCTCCTGGATAACGCCTATGGACACCTGTCCGAAGTGGGACTACAACTACGGTAACAACGTGCGGCTCCCAGCTTATTGTAAATATTTATCGCACTGGCTCAATATTTTTTGCCTTGTGCAGGCCACTGTGGCATGGGGCAAGATCTATCTCCCGGCTATCACGAAGCGGCTCAACAAGCTGCTTCCTGGAGTCGGTTTGACGGACGATGACACTCACGGTGCCTTGTACGCCTGCGCGTACGACCTCGCCGCCTACGATGTGTCGCCCTGGTGCGACGTCTTTACGACTACGGAGATTAAGGACTTTGAGTATGAGCTGGATCTGCTCATGGATGGTGCTTTCGGGTATAACTTGCCTGGCGTCATGGGGCCTACGCTGGGCTCACTCTACGTGAATAAGCTCATTGAGCGGTACGTCTAACCTGTCGCTCTGGCAGAATACCTGCTGAACGAGTGCGCTTGTTGTTAGGTTCTCGAATGCCAGTGCCGAGCCCGTTTATCTTGAGTTCGGACATGACACGACGATTGACATGATTCTCACCGCGCTCGGCCTGGCCAAGTGAGAATCCCATGCGTCTGGAGTTCAAGTTCCCGACTTAATCCTGTCGTGTAACAGGGACACTCCTCCGCTATCCGCGTCGGGGCCCGTGAACCCCAACCGCAAATTCCGCACGTCAAACCAGGTGCCCTTCGCGGCCCAGATGGTATGGGAGAAATTCACGTGCTCGTCTTCGTACGTCCTCTCTTCGCAGACCGAGCTGCCAGGACATTAATTCCCCCTTCACAGATTCCAAGGACCGCAAATCCGTCTGGTCCTGAATGACGCGCCGCTGCCTTTGACCACCTGCGCCCAGTCGAAAGAGGACAAGGCATACGGCACCTGCTCGTTCGACGCGTTCGTCTCCTCGAACAACTTCAGCACGTCAATTTCTTGGGGCGATGCGGCGTGGAATTCGACCTGTGGGAA
The DNA here is from genome assembly GCA_004369045.1 of Heliocybe sulcata. Classification (NCBI taxonomy): domain Eukaryota; kingdom Fungi; phylum Basidiomycota; class Agaricomycetes; order Gloeophyllales; family Gloeophyllaceae; genus Heliocybe; species Heliocybe sulcata. The sequence goes on along the minus strand of ML213515.1, from coordinate 283,243 downwards.
TCCAGGATTCTAGGTGCTGGTGTAGCCTGTAAGAGGCCCAGTATGATATAGAGGTGCTTGCGTAATGCAATATTGTTCGCTCAGAGCAATTGGTGCTTTTTGGTGGCCGCCTGCTGGCCACCGAATGACTTTATTGTGTCGAATCGACGCTGTCTCGCCTATTCTTATTCCTGTCATCAAAGACTGATACGCGTTCAGTCACAGATATTCACTCACGTGATCTATTGTCACGCCTGTCAGCTGCGCATTTCGGCTGAGATCAGTCCTTCCACTTTTTTACCTCTTCATTATAGGCGACTTCCACAACCACCGCTTCATGTCCCCTCGGAGTGGTGATCCCGTTCGGGCAGTGCCTCCGCCTGTCCGGCGTATTGCTCTTCTCGCCAATCAGTTGAACAGTCCTACTGGCATTGGAGTTTCCCTGGGTGAGTGCTGTTCCCCTTCGGCGCTTGCACCTGCATTGTCGATTTCCTGAACATTGCTTATGCTAGCGCGCCGCCTGACGAGCAAGGGCTGACATCTGGCATAGTCCAGATGGTGGCTTCGGTAGTGCCAGCTCGTTCATGTCGGGTGGTACAAGGAAAGAGCTACATGAGCAGTACGGGCGCAGGTTCTGTCTTGCCGTCGCGTTTACTGGACTTGTTGCGATTGCAGCCGTCTTGATTCGGCCCATTCCTCCAAAGGCGAAGAAAAGCATGACGAAGAGAGAGCAATCAGGGCAGAGCGGTGCAGGGTGACAACTGAAGGTCTTCTTTAGGGTTGTATGCGGTGACGTCGTCGGCCAATAACAAGGACGACCGGGACGGCATGGCTCAGCTGCTGGCAATCGGGCAGCAGCACAAGAAGCACGATGATTGAGTGGGGTGGAAACGTGGGTGCACTGACGCTACAATATCTTACAAAATGAGACTGAAGAACGCTCTGCTTGCGCACTATGAACGTGAACCCATCCCAGCTTCTCGCGCCGACCCTCTGTATCGTGGTCGCCTCGTAAAACTCGGTGTTGCTTCCCAGAAACTCGAGCGCCCTGCGGCATTCGTTGATAAAGTCGTATTGTGTCACGGCCGGGTCGCTGACATGGCCGTCGAAGACCATGTTGTCGATGATCTGCGCGGCGTCATGGTTGGTCAGCTATATGTCCGGATGGATCATGGAATGCAGGGGGAGGGGAGGACGTACGATGAGCCCCCCCTTGCGCACGAGGGTCTTGCAGGACTCGAGGTAGTCGGCGTAGCCGAACTGGCAGTCCATGAAGACCAGGTCGAAGTGCTGCGTGGGGTCCAGTGTGGCGAGAGACGCTGCGGCGGGGCCGACGAGGACGGTGACCTTTGAGGAGAGACCGGCGTGTGCGATGTTCTGCTTCGCGACCTGAGAAGGAGGGTGGGGTGTGGGTGTTTTATGTGAGCGGGCTGGGTGGCTGGATGCGTACCTCGGCGTGCTTGGGGCTCAGCTCGCAGGTGATCAGCTCGCCGTCGTCGGGGAGCGCGCGCGCGAGCCATATGGCCGAGTGGCTAGCGTCATTCAGATCTAGCTGGCTTCGATAACCTAACCGGCACGTACTCAGTACTCACCCTCCCAGGGTCCCCAGCTCGAGGATCCGCTTCGCGCCGATCGCCTTTGCCTGCAGCTGGAGGTACCTCCCCTCGTTGGGACCGATCGAGATATCGGGCAACCCATTCTTCTCGGTGTTCTTTGTGCAAAAATCGATCGCCGCGTCGGTCTCGACGTCTTTGAGGAGGAACGAGTTGTGGAAGTTCTCCTCGCGCACCCAGCGCGCGTCCACGGAGGGCGCCCAGCTTTGAGGAATGGCGTGCGACATGGTGGATAGCGATGGGGAGTGGTTGCGGGTAGGTGGGTGCTGGTGCTGGAGAGGCCTGGTGAGCCCCCGCCCCAGCTTATAGACGTGTCTGTATGCAGCCTTCATCCCCGTCTCAGTCGACTGCTCTGCCCGTTATAATGGCGCGTCCGACCAATCATGGGGCAGCGGCATTGATTCGTCATTATCTGATAAGATGCATATGGCAGCGTGCCGTACGGACTTGTCAGGTACTCCTGTTCTCGTGCTCGGCTGACCATTGAGCTTGAGCTTGACGCGTCAACTCGGCAGCAAGAACGACGCGAATCGAATCGGCGCACCGCCTCGGGTCGTTGTCGCCCTCGCGGTGGATACTGTGGTCGGAAGAGCCCCACAGTTCAGGTATGCGAGTCGCAGAATGGCTGGTCGAGCGCAACCCTTCTGCAGCGTACGACCTGTTATGCTCAGACCCTGCAGGCGAGCTGGCCGTGACAACCACAGCACGTGATGGTGCTGACATGTGACGAGGAGCGAGGCATGTTGGGCCACTATATCATGCCGGAAACTGCTTAGCACGCGCGTCTGGTTCTTCTCCTCATATACATACCTGGAAACGGGCCCGCCGCCCAAACACTAGGCTCTCCCATTGCATTCACGGTCCGCGACGAGCTGGACGATATGGCTGCTGTCATAATCAGTTGGGACATGGTCGCGACCACAAGTGGGATCACGTCCACCAGATTGCCCTTGCCACAAAATCTTATCTTATCTCCCATCTTCCATTCTACATACATACAAATAATAATACACGCATGATCTAATCTCGAACAAGTCTACAATTACATTCCATTATCCTCTTCTTCTTTCCTTCTTTCGAGCGGTACTTTTGGCCATCCCTCACCCCACCACGGGCCCAAACACACACGTCCCCTTCTCCAAATGATACTTTAGGCCATTCGGGTTCAAATAGCTCTGTCCTTTCATCAGTACTATCCCGGCTAGGGCATTTAGGGACACACCTTTGTACAGCCGAGCTTCGGACACCTGAACCCGCGCTCGCGCTTCGCCCTCTCGCGCCGTCGCTCGACTTTCCCGGTCCCGCTTCTACTCTTCCCATTCCCATTCCCATTCCCGGTCCCGGTCCCTACTGGTCGGTCATTAAAGCTCGGATGCGCGGGAGGGACCGTAAACGCCCCGGGGGGCAGCGCCATCTCCTCCATCCCCATCGCACCCGCCTCTCCCTGCCCTGGACTCATCCACGGAGCGAGGTCAGCGTACTCGGACCGGGGCGACCATGACCAACTGGAGGCGTGGTCCTGGTACTGATGCTGGAGAATCGCGCACGGGTCGGGCCCGCACCCGCAGTCTTGGTGGTACTCTGGATTGGGGTGGCCGAGGAGCGGGGAGGCGGGGCGCGGGTAGGAGTGTGTTATTGCGAGGAAGGGGCGCGTGGGGCGGGGTGCGTGCAGCGGGAGGGTGGATAAGTGTGATTGGGATTGTGGTTCTGAGTGGGGGTAGGGGCTGGGGTTGGGGTAGGAGACGACGTGGGGTTTCATGTAGGGGTGGTACCGCGGGGAGGAGGGGCGGGAGGGGGGCGAGGGCGAGACGAGGAGGACGTGGGATTCTTCAAAGTGGTCGACGAGCTCGTGCAGGTCGGAGAGGGAGAGGCCGCAGCATGTGAAGTTTGTGCACTGTGCGCGCTTAGTGGGCGGGCGGGAGGGAGGGAGAGGGACTCACAAAGTCGCGCTCGAACGCGTCGAGCGGGGCGGGGGTGTGCGGCGCGGAGGAGATTGGGGAGAGCGTGGAAGTGGGGGAGATGGGGTGCAGCGGCTGGGGGACCGCGTCGAGTGCGAAGCTTCTCGTGATGAGCGCGGTGGGACTCGAACGAACAAGCATACTCACTCGGTCGGATCCGCCCACGCGTCGGGCTGGGCATCCTGTTCGATGTTATAGGCGCGTGCGGTGACAGTCATGGCGGTGGGCGCGCGGTGGGTGGGAGGAAGTATTATAGGCGCGGGCGGAGGGATGACCTCGGCGGACGTCATCGTGGCCCGCCTCGACCAGCAGTCCAGTCCTGGCGAGGGCGTTCCTGGGGGCGGGTGGTGTTCGAGGCGGGGCTGCCACGCCCGTTCGGGCAATTCGCATACCGCATTGGGAGGAGGGTAGGCATCCTCCATGGCAACTCTCCACGCCCCGAGGGCAATCGGAGGCTTGCGTCCAATCGCGGAGAGCCAATGGAGAGACGAGCGCTCGGGCGGCCAATCAGAGGGACAGACTCATTGTGGGCGTGGTGTTGAGCTCCAAGGTCGAAGGTCGAAGCCCACACCCGAGCTCCCAGCGCGTCTCTCGAGCTCGTTTGGTTCAGGAGACTCGCCAGTGGACTTGTGTTTGATCCAATCGGGTCCCACTTATCGTCGCCCACTTCCGACTCGAACGTAGGTTCACCAACATCGAAGCTTCGCGTTTCGGTCTTGGAGCTGTCGGCGCCTTCTCTGCTGGTTGGACGTTGGAGCGGGAAGCGAGCTGTGGATCGGAGGCGGGGATGCCATCACTGCCTTCCCACGCGCGGTGATAGGTCGGTCGGGGTCAGCCGAGACTCAACCACCTTTGTCCTTTACATCTTCCCCTTCTCTCGACTCATCTTCCCTTATGCTCTCGACTCCCTCTCGACTCGCCTGCGCTGGCCAGCTCACCGACTGGAGCGTCGCAGCCACGTTATCTCTCCTGTGGCACATCTCAGCGATGCCCACGCTCGTTACGATCCTTACTCGGACCAAGCATCAGAAAGTATCCAGCCAATGCACGGGCACCTGGTGTCGAGGCCATGTCAGTGCGCCCGCCATCCCGCTCGAGGCTGAATCCCACTCGGGGATCCCCGATGTCGAAGCTTACCCTTATCTACGAGGCTACTATACTTCCTCTCCCCTATACCAGATCGCAAATGCACCGTCGTCCGGTCGCGCGCTGTCCGGGTGAGTATACTGGTCTTTCGCTCGGGTGGAGGCAACGCACGCTGTTCTCGTGGCGTCCGGATGCCCAAGCGTAGTCGCTTGTCCAGTCGAGGCCACGGGACTGCGTGCGGTTGCGGACTTGCGGGCGGTGCGAGTGTTACAGGACGCAATCCTTGTTGCCTCTTGTCTGTCCGTGGGCTAGGGAGGGCACGGCGCTCGCGGTCTGGTTCACGTCCGAGGTGACTCGTCAAGGGAACGCTGAGAGGGCTGGGAGCGCGCAGCCGAGGTCGTTCGCTGAGTGCATCGTATACTGTTCAGGCGGGTGGATACTTCGCGAACGTCCAAAGGTGTTTTTGTTCCTGTCCCTCGGTCCGTCCTTGTGGTTATCAGGGAATTGGTGGGTTAGGTGTGGCGGAGTCTCGCGGAGCTTGTGAGCGCTGGGATGCGACGCGGCTGAGGTCGTGTGGCCACATCCCTCGCCGCGTTCTCGGCTTGGGTTTGGTGGGCTCACGTCCGAGGTTTGTCGTGCGTCCCTAGTGCATTCACCGGCTCGCGTGCACGTTGATTTTATTCTCAGGAGGAGAGGATGTCGGGGATTGGAGATTGGATGCCGAGGTCGTCAACCGGATTGTCCTTGCTGCGACGGGGTGGCTGCTGTCTCGTTGTTTGAGGTCTGTTTTGCGACGATTCGGGAGCTGGGGCATGATGCTGCTGAGGTCGTAGACCGCCGAGATGTTTTGCGGTGCCTAAACGGGCACTTCGGCCTACGTACGAGGCACAGAGGAGAGGAAGGGCATTCGGACGCGACTGCCCATCGATGGCATTATGCACAATTGGGCAGCATCTCCGTCTTCAGGTGTGAGTATCCCTTTCGGAGGCAGGGAGGTGGACTCGTCTTTGTGATATTTTCGAGCTGATGGGTGCGGGTTTCGCGGGTCAGCGTACAATGGGTGATATGTTGGTGCGCAGTCGTCTTGGCGTCGTATCACTTGGTGAGCTTGCATCGTCTCGACATGCTTTTGTTCTCAGATGGAGAACCCAAAGTCAGTCGGCTACTTTGAATAAGTACGTCTTTGACGTCTCCGGGGAACGCGGGGCCTCCTCCGCCGTCGGTGAAACCAACGCGATCTGCTGGGAGACTGAGATGTGAAGGTAGGCGGCGCTCGATGTAGTTCTCCGGAGAGGTAAATGGAACGAGTGGATCCGAGGTCTATCGCATGTTGCAGTTGCTGAACCCGGCATAAATTTCGCCGATGGGTTTTCTGAATGTCTCGGTGAGTAGCAGGGATGGGACAGTAGATGTGGCTTCGTCAATATCCTGGCTTAGTCTGACCAGGTCGTGCGCATCCCAGGGATGCATAGGGTGTGCTATGTTGTCCTAAGCAGAAGTCAAAGATGGATGCAGCCAGTAGCTAGGGGCAGCCAATCTAGAAGTCCAGAGATAGCGTCATGAGCGCAGGTAAGTCTACATCCAGTGTGGCAGAAAGTTTCTATGTCGCGAGGACATGGTTGATATTGACGGTCATTATTCAAGCCGCAGACATGAGCGAGGCTCTGAAGCAGACTAGAGACTGGCAAGATTGGACGCGAAAATCTATCAGACAGGAATAACAGAGATTTAGCAGAACCTTACTGACGCATAAGGACCTCATGATCGTCATTTTCGTCATCACGGTCCTGAGTAGTGAGATTTGCGAGCGCATTGATCGTGGCAGATCCGTACGACTTATAGTTACCCGGTTAACATCCAGCGCAGATCAGACCCTAATTACAGAGACATGTTTGATTAGAGAACGTAAGCGTCTGTACAACGTGGTTTTCATTACCTTGCAGATTTTGCGATTATATTGATCGTCAGGATGATATATTCGACTCGTTTGCGGGGGCGGGATCGAAGATGACATTAATTAGGCTCGCGATATTACTATATTCTCCGGGAAAGCGGACCTGAATTCATAGTTTATTCCCAAAGCTAGTGCGCCCATCCTCCGCTGCAGGCATGAGTACTTCAGTAGTGCAGCCTGCTTGCGTCCATAGCCACTTGAAACCAGGATAGCACAAAGTGAGATGAGAAGTCTGATAATATTATCTGTTTCGAGATGATGTCATGCATCAGCTGAACCGTGAGATGGTAGCGATAGGTTGGTAGGCTATCAGACGATGCACACAGAAGATGGATCAACGCTTTGCCAAAGACGTTGTGCCCCCATGGTAAGTAGAGAGGCAGATATTGACTCCGGTTGGAAACCACTTTCCCCGCATTTCGCAAACAACGGCGATCTTTGGTTAGCTCGTCAAGGTACTCCTCTTCTGCTGCCGCAGTTGACGACAGCAAATCGCGTGCAGATGCCCCAGGCGAGCCTTCTAAGGTCAGGAGGGCGTTGTGGCATCTCCGCCACATGACCCCGCGCCGGGTATCCGGTTGAGCCGGGGAGCTACCCCAGGTGCACCGCCACCGGCCACCTCAAAAGGTCGAGTGGGGGCAATGTCAGACGATTTATCACATGGACGCCTGCCTGCGCCTTCCCCGCACAACTAGCCATGCCTCTCCTCTCGCCTGCTGAATCCCATGCGTTTTCCTCTTTCCTCTCCGCCATCGACGTGCCCGACGGTTTCGCGCCAGAATGGTCGATGTACGCTCACCAGCTCGCCGCCGAGCGCCCTATCCAGGGGAAGGAAGCTCTCACCAAGGCGACGAAGGATTTGATGTCGCTGGACCAAGATAAGGACAGGTCGGATAGTTACTTTTCGTGGTCGTCGTCGTCGTCCCCGGCGAGCACGGATACGCCGCAGTCGCATGCGCAGCAACACGCACGACCGGCGTCGCGACATCGACAGAGTGATCCGCCGAGCTACGCGCACGAGCCGCATTACTCTTTCGGGTACCAAGAGGATGCAGTGGTATCGCGCCCCCATGCGTCCCATTCTCAATCTTCGAGCAGCGTTGCGCCCTCGCGAACACTTATCCCCCCTCTATCCACGCCGACGCCGACGCCCCCGCCTGCTCCTCCACATTCGATAAGCGCCCCTCTTCCGCGCCGGTCGTCCAAGCGCTCGTCTGTAGCGGAGTCTGCACCATCCAGCAAACGCCGCCGCTCCTCCCCCAGCGTCTCGTCTACCCCCGAATCGCCCTCCCAGTCCGCGAAACCCGCACTATTGACGCCCTCGCAGAAGAAAGCGAATCATATCCAATCGGAGCAGAAACGCCGCGCGAACATCCGGCGGGGATATGAGGCGTTATGCGATACTGTCCCTGCTCTGAGAGAGGCGATTGCAAAGGAGGAAGAGGAGAGTCGGATGAGGGGAGAGAGTGCAGAGGGGACGGGGAAGAGTAAGGGGAAGAAGGGGAAGAAGAAAGCCGTGGAGGAGGCTGAGAAGATGGATGGGCGGGCTGGGCCGAAAAGCGAGAACATTGTCTTGCAAAAGAGTGAGTTTTCCGTTTCGCTTCTGCCACTTAGTCCTTGACCATCTTTCGATATCCATCTCCTATTATCTTGTGTCAATGGGCACCCCTCATTGTTTTCCTTGATAGCAATCGACTACGTCACCGGCCTTCTGGACGAGCGCAGAGCCCTCCTAGTCCGTCTGGAGCATGCGCGGGCACGGCTGCGTCCTGACCATCCTGCACTACGTCCGTCCTCAGCGAACACCATCCCCCTCTGGGAGCGCGAGTGGACAGGTGGGACAGGCGATGGAGACTTGGACGAGGAAGAGGACTAGCGGCTTCCATGTTGAACGTTGAGGGAGCGTTGTTGGGTCTTCGGTCCATCCACCACGAAGAGCCCAGTCTGTGCAAGCAAGCAGGCCGGAACTCAACGTGGAAAGAGGGCCGTCGGGCTTGAGGTGTATATATACCCGGATTTATTCGATTATTCGAGGTAGCGTTGTCTGAGTCGCAGTGTATTTATACTAATTGCACATAGCTACTAACTGGATGGGCTTTTGATTTCGAGTGTGGTACTTACGAACGTATGATAATGTGCAGTGTATGATAATGACTTGCGTACAGTTGAGCGGTGGAATCCGCGTAAATAGACGCATCCTGATTGGCCGCCACAATGGATCCTAAATCGGATCTTGCGGCTGAGCGCTGAAGTTCTGAGTCAATCGGATAACTCAAGAAGTCTGATGATTCTCATGCCTAATTGTACAGTTATTGATGCATACTTCTACGAGGTCAAAAATTGCGTCAAGACCTGGAAATACCTTTCCTTCTCCTCGTACATAGGCATGTGGCTGCTCTTCCCGAAGCTAATCCACTTCACGCGCGGGATATCTCTGAAGAAAGGCTCCATCGTAAAGTCTTGAACTGTATCATTCTCCCCATTGATAAGGAGGGTTGGGCAGCTGATCTTGGTCAAGGAGTCGGTCACGGACCACGTTTTCAAAGTGCCCGTAACGAAGAACTCGGAGGCTCCGATCCTGCACCACGCCTCTCGTCAGGGCAATGCTAGCGGGAATGATGTTGGGACATACATGGTGCGATACACCGTAGGATCTTCATCCATCTTTGCGAACGATTCGACCAAGTACTCCGGCCATGGCTGCAGCGTGCATACGAACTTGTTGTAGAACAGCTCCATGCCCTTCTGGTACTCTGGATCGTCAGTCGTCTCTTCTTTCTCGTGTTTCTTTAGCGTCTCTTTGATATCGTCTGGGAGGAGCTCCAGGAGGCGATTGGTGGAGGATTCGTAGAGCTTCATGGATGCTGGCGCAGATGAGAGGATGAGGTGCTTCAGGCCAGCATGAGGCCGACGTGAGGCGTATGTGGCAGCAAGCATGCCTTTCGACCTAGTGTAAGCTTCATTGTAGACCTCGGACCATGATCAACACTCACCTCCCCACGAGTGGCCGATCAAGTCATAATTGTCCGAGATACCAAAGTGCCGCAGGACGTTGTCCAGCTCGTCCATGAAAAGCTCTACCGACCAAAACTGAGCAGGTTTCCCTTCCACATGCGAGGACTGTCCTATTCCCAGCTGATCGTATATGATGACGGGAATATTGCTCGAAGCAGCGAGCTCCGCGTGAGGAAGTAGATAGTGGTGCGAGATTCCCGGACCGCCGTGAAGTACGACCAGGGGACGTGTCCCGGAGGTTAGGTTGCCCACCACTTTGTACCAGGTATGGTATGTCTCGCCATTGTAGGTGAAGGGGATGGTGCCGGTTGACTCGTTGGGCATGATGCCCAGTCAAAACCGGTGACTTTGCCCTCGTTTGCGAGCCATTCTCAGCAGTTCCCACAGTTTCCCCGCGATTAACCGAGTAGATCACCAAAATAATGGCTGGCAAAGGTGAATCGGCAGTACAATGGGCAGAACTGCCTTTGCCCGCCTTTATCTCGCATTAGCACTACAACCCGCATGTACTACCGTAGACCATCAATAGATCACAATATTTTTTAAAGGGCACATCTGATTGCAATAACCATCACCGCTTCGTTGCCACTGTATCCATTGCCGCAATATCAAAAACATTACTGCATATTGCCCAACATTCCAGGCATTTCAAACTGATGGTCCAATCTTTTCCCGTACCAGTCCTTTCCCTCCCATTCCCGTCCTTTCCCTTCATTTCCACCCCAATCCCGACCATTGTAGGCCAATTCCATACTGTACTCCCCCTTCCCTTGCCTCCAGCACGTCCCCTCCCCCACTCCATCCCGCCCCTCTGCTGCTGCCACGGTACCGCTAGTAGCATATACTCAATGTCAAATCTTATAGCAATGCATGATATGAGCCACTTACCTCTCTACGAGCTCTACGCCGCGTGTTCCTTCCCCTTCTTCCGTCCCCTTGCTTTAGTAGGCTTCTGAAACGAGAATATAGTTAGTCCATATCTTTGTATTGAATGCCACTTACGCCACCTGTCTCCGCCGCTGCTGCTGCCAAGAGCGCTGTAGCACGGTTACTGTATTCCTAGTATAATCATATTTCATCAGTCTGAATGCGTCCCCACACGGCCGAGTCACCCATGAACGAGACACTAACCTTCTTCCTATCTGCCATTAGCTCCCTCCAAAGTTTCCTGAACTGGGCATCCGTCACGTTGCCCTTCTCGTACTGTTCTTGTTGGAACAATTGCCTGGGGTGGGAGGATACCGGCCATCAATGGGATGTCCCTCAAGCGACCGTCAACTCACTTTGCTGTCTTCACCTCCTTAGGCTTCTCGACTGGCTTGCCTCTCGGCTTTGGCAGTGTTGACCCTGGCTCCTGTCCTCCTTCCCCGCTGCCGCCACCGAGCGCGTGCTTCCCTCCACCACCGCCGAGTTCCTCCTCACCATCAGGCATACCCTTATCTCCACCGCTGGTGACTTCCTCCTCACTGTCGAGTGTGCGCCGTCCTCCAGCGCTGGCGACTTCCTCACCAGCACGTCCCTCTCCACCCTCTCCCCCGAGCGTGCCCTTCTCTCCACTGTCGCCAAGTTCTTCACCGGCATGTCCCTCTCCACCCTCGCCACCGAGTGCGTGCTGTCCTCCACCACCGCCGAGTTCCTCCTCACCATCGAGCGCGCGCTGTCCTCCACCACTGGCGACTTCCTCCTCGCTGTCGAGCGCGCGCTGTCCTCCACCGCTGGCGACTTCCTCCTCGCCGTCGAGCGTGCTCTTCTCTCCACTGCTGGTGACTTCCTCCTCGCCGTCGAGCGTGCTCTTCTCTCCACCGCTGCCGAGTCCCTCCTCACCGTCGAGCGTGCTCTTCTCTCCACTCTGCAGAAGATCTTGTACCTCTGTGACACTTGTAGTCGATGTTGGAACAGGATTGTTGATGCTAGAGGAAAGATCATAAACTCCGTAGCTAGCTTGGTCCATCTGTAATCTCGATTACTTACTATGGATTGCTCAAGTTGAGACACCTCTTCTTTGGCTTCGGCACACTCTCTGATGAAGCTTTACGCTTTGTTCGTATTGTGTCACCTTCCTTTGACGATCCTGCAGCCACTCTCACCCCATCAGTACCACCCGGTATTGTGCCCATAGAGAATGTCACTAATGTAGAAGATCCTGCGCCGTCAGTCAGAGTGGCAGAATCCTCGATCTTGTGGAGGCCATCCAGACTAGGAGATGCTCGCTGGCGCCCAAGTTTCCTGCAGAACGACTTGTATATCTTGGTAACCACCGACTTTGCCTTCCAGTTGTTCTCGCAGTATGCCAGCTCGTGGAAGTTATTCTTCATGGTTGTATAGTAGGCGTTCTTCACGTGTAAGCCAATAGTGTCCCAGGATCGAGTTGCCAGCCCGATAGTCTGCAAAGTGAACAGGATATCCCAGGTCATGTTGGAGATCGCGTCAATGCAATGGCCATCGACGATGGTGCCGTCTTCTTCGCAGATAAAACGCCATGGTACGTTGATGCCCTGAGATCGGTGTTGCTTACCCTTAGAGCCAGGTGGGGCCACCTTGTCACTAGGGCGGTTCTCAGCATCTCGCCAAGAGCACTTAGTCCAGAACATGTGGTCTAGTTGCTCTTCTGTGTAAGATCTGGCCTGGGGATACTCCCAGTTGGGCTGTAAGGCAAGACCGCATGCTTCGAGATTGGGGACAGATTGTGGAGTCGATGATGGGCCTTCCGATGCCGCCGGAGTACTCATCGATAGTTTGATGATTGTTTCCCTTCCAATCATCAGTTTGTGCTGCGAAAGAAGGCACATATACTTACTGGAGCGATGTTATTGTACCCTTGGCAACACTCAGGTTTTCTTCCGCGAGTCTCAGTCGTCTTCCTCTCTCCTCTAGGTCCTTCTTCTGGTCTGTAAGTCACTGACATAGTTGGCTGTAGCGGGGACAGTGTTGTACAAGAGATTCGTGACCCAGTGAGCACAGAGTTTGTCGCCAGTCACTAGCACCGCTGCCAGAGCTTGAACCAGAGCTCGAACCTATAGTGGAAGCCGTCGTAAGTGTGCGAGATCTGGAAAGCGCACCATTCCCGATATTGTGTGACCCTAGATTCCACATATCAAAGTCATCGCCACCAGGAACCCTTGATCCGGCGGTAAGTGGGATGATTGGATTTTCCAAATTAGCCTCCGATGCATCAAATGGATTCCGAGAGGATGCAGTATCGCCAAAATGACTTGGAATACACATAGGCTGTGTGAAATCCCAGACCATATCATCGCCATCATCTTCATGTCTGCCCGAGAGGCCGCCAGGTAGACGCAAGCTGTTGTGGGCCGAGCTATGGGAACCAGAGTACGAGTAATCGAAATCTCCGTCACCAGAGTAGTCCCCACTCATGATAGAAATGCAGAAGTACCGCAGAATAATCTGGAGGACCACAGTGAACACTAAGACAAAAGCGAAGGGCAGAGCTGGCAAGACGGGATACGTGATGTCACCAATGTGACAATACACGTCTGATTTTCCTGAGTCCCATCTCGCTTTCTTTATTTCATTCAGTGCACTCTTCCAACAATGTCTGACAGACGTGCTGAAGAATTCTCACTTGATGAGATACTCCCGGGATTTATCTGTCCGCCAGACTTAGACTTGGGCCCAGGAACAATCTGGCTGAAAACCCTCCAGCCGGAGGACTACGCTTGTCACCCGCATAGCTCTCGCCAAGAAGTATTATGCGAGCTGTTCCTAGTATGCATCGATGTGAGTGACCTAGATGTATTTATCATTTGTTTTTCTAAACATTTGGCTACAGGAGGTCAGCAACAATACGGTATTTGCAAATGAAGACATGCACGAGCTACATGCCTCAGTATATATCCCCATCAACTCCGGCATTCCAGAGAAGTATCGTATCAGCCCTACTGTGATTGTAGATCAGTGGTCTGGGTGGAGGGAGTGGCCGGGCACACCTGAATGGACGAAATGGACACCCGGTACATCGAAGAGTTTCGTCGAGTGCCGATCAGTTGTGGCCAAGCTCTTCGGTCTATGCTCGACTCATCCTTGGAACAGGGATATCTCGGAGTCCATCTGGGAGTGGAGCAGCGAAGCTTCAGTGCGTTCACCTCTACTAATGTCTTTCTTCGTGCTGAGCCTATTTAGATTGGTACCGAAGCTGAGGAGGCATTTCATAGCGGTGAAAATGAGTCCGAAGAAGACTTCACTATGGTGGATGACTCTGTGGAGTCTATGGCTGATTTATACGTAAAATTACACTTGTAATCACAGGTTGATCAATATTTTTCATGTAATAAAATCGCGCTTGTAATCAAAAGCTTTTATTCAAGTAATAGAAAGTGTACAAAGCCGAGAACTTATTCTAAGTTCCCATTCAACTCGATATACCCGCCCAGGATGTCTATCGATAAGCCAGGCTTCTCGACGAGGAAGAATCGATGTTGAGGGATATCTTGCCCGGGTAGCTTGATATGGTGGGGAACCATGGCGACGACCGAGAGTATCGACTTGATGTCGATGGCAAGGACATCGTCGGGCTCTCCGGGAAGGCATGATGATAGGGTACCATGTGATAGATCTTCCAGAGTAGGGTCAGGATCAGAAAATCATCGGATTAGGGCGCAAGGGGGACATGGTGGGCAATTGTCGAGGGCTTCATCCAGCTTGATAAAGTAGAGTACTTCAGCAATAAATACCTTGTTATTGTTCTGAACCTAGCAACAATGGAATGAATATCATTGCAGGCATAGAGTATGCGGCCGCTCACCTTCACCATGCGTGATACACGCGCATTGTCATTGGAGTGCTCAAGCTCCTTCCAAGCGGATCGTGCTATATGACCATTTGGAAGCCGTACCTTTGACCAGCGGTGGATGTGAATGTACGGTCGCACACGGTCCTCATAGCAGGACAGATACTCCCGGATAGCCCGAGCTTCTGATCCCTGTATATGGCGTGCATACCTGTCCCAAGCACGAAGAAGTACGTAGCCATCGCCTAGATCAACTGCACTGCGAGGGAGTGCAGTCTCATCTGGTATAAGGTCGGGGACCATTGCCTGAAGCGCAGACATGTGTACATGGCGTAGTGTGACTTGGGTGAGGTTGGCGAATGGGTTGGATGGCTGGCATACTAGACGACCAAGGAATCCAATCGCGTTTTCTGTAGAGCACTGTGAATGACAAACCCCAGGGCTGTATTCGATAACAAGCTGAGGGAGGTGCGTTATGGTGTGGGCAGAGGGCCGTACAAGCGGAATCCGAGAGTCCTTGCGCTGATAATAGATGTGCTCGTATTCGTCCTCCCATGACACCAGTGCCTTGTGGGCAGAATCGATTTGCTGCTCCGTAATAGTACACTGGCATATAATTCGGACACCGTAGACCAGCTTGCAGTAGTGTCGCCAGATTGGAAGTGGAAGGACATCATAAAATAGTCCCGGGCCAATACCGTAGATGTAGTTTATGTATTCGATAGCCTTGTAGCCGCTGCTAATTTTCTCAATGGGATTCCGAGGTGCACGCCCAAATGAGGTCGGCAAGTATGGGCGTACAGCTGCAACATCGTCCCCGTGTCTGGTCCAGACATTGCCCTGGAGCACGGCCCAATCCCAAGTGCGCTTATCCTCCCCAGGGCATTTGAGAGTTCCGTGCCAGAGAGGGATCAGAAGGTCGGGTATATTCAGAGCTGGGAGATGCATGATGTCGACACCAAATACTTTGGGAGAGCCGAAACTACGGGAGATACCGCTGAAGATTGTCGGCTTGCAAATACCTGTCTGTAGACGTAAGTCCTTGTAATGTGAGGGATTGTTGGCAGTCTTGAGCAGGGCCAGATTGCGGTCGTATTCTTCCTTGGTTGGATTGGGAGGGCCGAGAGGAAGATCCGGAAAGTCAGACCCAGCAACGGTGCGATCAGGCTTTAGGCGGATGGGATAATATCTTGTTCCATCCTTCTTGTGGCGTCCTTTCTGAGGACAGTATATCCGGCATCCATGAAAGCCCTGGCTGCCGACAAGACCATTTAGTGCAGCCATACCAGGCGCATCGGCAAGGGCAAGCAGAAGCCAAGGATGGGAATGGAATACCAGGCTCGGCGGAGATAGCGGAAAAGTGGTGCAGGCCGGGGAAAAGAAATGAGTCCAGGTTTTTCGGCTTGTTTGGTCCAGGGATAATAGTACCAGGTATGATATGCTTCTTTTTGTAGTGCTTATTGGGGGAGAGGTCGACTATAACCCAAATATATATCCAAAAATCGGATAGCTTGTTCTTGTACAACTGGGTGCCGTCAGCGGAGAACATGAGAACCATGTCCTCATCTTGGATATCGCCAGAGTTGACTGCTTCGAGATAAGCGTTACCGCAGAGCACATCGTCGAATTCGTCGAGATGAGGTCGGTTGCTGGTCCCGAGAAGGTCGAAGAGTTGTTTTGTACGAGTCTGACGGTACATCATAGACTCGGCACTCTTGGGGGACCACATTAGCGCCTGTAGCTGTGGACCAACCGGGAATGTCGAGAACGTCTGGTAAGGGATGTGTTTGCCTCTTTTGCTCTTCTTGGGATCATAGCGCGGGTGTGCGCAGTACTTGCAAGTGTCGAGATCAGCATAAGGACCAGTATATGCCATACAGCTGTTCTTGCACATGCCGTAGACGATCGGGTAGATGCCAGTCAACTCTCCTGTGAGTTTCCGGACTTCGTAGAATGAAAGCATTTTGACACCTTCACCGAAGCGTTCGCGAACTGCTCGTTGCATGGACTTGTAGCACTGCTTGGAGGCCTCAGTGAGCGAGAGGTAAACGCGTATCGAGAATAGAATGTCGGGGTCGTCAATCTCGAGGATGGACTGGGGGGGGGGGTCGAGGAGACGTTGGAGCACTTCGTCGTCCATACGAGAGTGGCCGTCAGACAGCGTAGCATTCTTGATCAACTTGATATATTGATCAGCGTCCCTAATCTCGTCTATGTTGCCAATGTACTCTTCATACTCTGGATCTGTATCGAGTTGATCTTCGTCATCCAAATCACTCTCATGCGGAAGGTTGTCGTCCACCAGCGCATCTTCATTGTCATCCTCCAGCTCTTCATCTATGTCAGAGGCATGCTCAGAATGTTCTTCGTCAGAGAGATGCTGGAAGAAGTCGTTGGCAGGGAGTTCGGGCATGTTGAAGTCGTGTTCATCGTGTAAATGGTCATCAAAGTCCGGATGCTCTGGCAGTTGGGTGTGAGCGTTAGAGAAATATTCCGCGTCATGCATGGGACTGTCATGGTTGGATTCCTTGTGGATTGTCAGTATCTCTCATTTGGTGCGGTTCAAACTGTTTACTCACTATACGCTCACTGTCAGATCCTGTGTCAGGAGGACCACACTTTCTGGCAGCACTGTTGGTACTCCGAGAGGATGCTTGTACTGCAGTGGAACTAGTGGTACCTAGATATGCTTGCATGTCAGCGATATAGCAGTTTTGAGTCTCTTCACAACGACGCTTTTTATGTGTGTAAAATGTGCGCTCGCTGATCCATTTACCCCCACCACATTTTTCTTCACAATCGCAAAAGACCTTGCCTTCGGGGTTTCGACGCATGGGTAGGAGCGCGAACGACCTGGGACAGAGGGGAGGGAGTGCTGGACCAGGTTGACAGACAGACGCGAACCAGTGACAAATATATAAAGAGAGAGTGCGTGGAATCAGCGCTACACGCTGATTGCACGCAGCAGCTGCAGTCACCAGATGCAACACGACTGTCGTTTAACGTTTGTTGTTCACTAGTCACTCGTTGGGAACTCGCGCGTCCGAATTAGGCTATGTGGCGGTGTCAGATCAAGGCGCTCGGCAGTTTAATGGATTACTAAATATAGCAATGGCGCTTAAACTATTCTATTGGGTCGCAAACGAGGGCAAAGTCACCGGTTTTGACTGGGCATGATGGGTCGTGTTAGGTACAGAGGCGGCTGCGCTCAAGCGCACAGGTTATATGAGGAACTGGATAGTGCATCATAGTATTGTTGTTAGTTTGCTCCATATAGAATATTGCTGTTCTTGTCCCATGACCGCGACATACCCGTTTGACCTCGAAGTCGGATGCCGAGAAGCCCGCCCAAATCTTATCTGCGAGCACTGCCATCACGTGCGCGTTCTCCTTGTCTTGCCTTTACCTATCAACGCAGTCGACTATGATCCTGAGGGCCGCCTCCAGAAACGTTACACACCCTCTGCTTCGTTAACAGCTGACAAGTATCAAGCATCCCAGTTGAAGCGCACCTCTCCATCAGAACGTCTTCTACACCCAGAACCGCCGTCCATTCGGAGGAACACTGCTCCAGGATACTTACCATCTTTCAAAGGTGCTGATTGCTTGAACGCTCCCATGAGAACGTACCACTTCAGCATGAAGAACTTGCGTCTGGGCAAGATCCGAGTTGGCCCTTCGTCTTTTTATAGCTGTTCCGCGGCGGACGAGAACACCGTATGTACATAACTGAACAATCATTCAAAAGAACCACCTGGCATTTCCTACAATTCTGCCACGGGAAGTATGCCTTGTTGTGGTGCGCCGAGTTTCGAAGACCTTGCATGTCCCCAAGTACCCCAACACAGCATATACTCATCGAGATTGTCATGAGGCCAATCCTTCATACGATAGTCATCTTTGCTATACTCTGCACCATCATTACGTCGCCATTTATTATGTGGTTCACGGCCAGACACAACAACTTGAAGGAAGTCGGTGATGAATACGAAGCAAGTACGTCCGATTTCGACGTGGATTCTAAATAGCTACTTACTGCGGGATTCACAGCGGGCACTTAAGCTGCGTGGTTTAAAGAAGTCTTTTTTCCGCTGCTTTCCAACAGACATTCGTACTTCCCCGCCAACAGCGTCCGGCGATCCCAGCAATGTCGTATGCACCGAACGAGACGAGCGCTCAGATATATGCCGAGCAATGTTTTGTCCAGGG
Organism: Heliocybe sulcata; assembly: GCA_004369045.1. Classification (NCBI taxonomy): domain Eukaryota; kingdom Fungi; phylum Basidiomycota; class Agaricomycetes; order Gloeophyllales; family Gloeophyllaceae; genus Heliocybe; species Heliocybe sulcata. The sequence goes on along the minus strand of ML213515.1, from coordinate 264,682 downwards.
AGCACTTCTTTGCGCTGTCGGCTATGGAATCCAGACCGCCTTGTTCGGCATGTGCATCAACTACACGCACAAGGAGCTCTCCAGCAGGCCGCGGCAGAGGGGAACCATCCTCCGCGGACTCTACGTAACCGTCCTTTTCACCCTGAACACACTCTTTATGGCATCCGTGGCGAAATTCACGCACTCTCCTTCATCGACGATCGCAACTTTCCTGGCGGACCTGCCGCCTTCGAAGACGACATGTTCTCTATCCCTATCGATGAGCTGGGGAACGTCTGTTTCGTCCTAGCCAACTGGATTGCTGATGGAATTGTGGTACGTGTAGTTCACGCGTGCGTACTGGATGGCTCATAACAGGCGGGACGCAGGTCTGGCGATTCATGGTCATCTATAAGGGAAGCATAATCCCAATGTGGGCTGTCATGGCGTTTCCAGCCCTTATATATCTTGCATCGATCAGTGAGTGTCTTGTGTATCCCGTCGGTGTTCTGCAGATGCTCATTGTGGCCACCACAGCCATGGGTATCCTGTGGCTCATACAGGTATCCGTCACGTCCCCATGGGAAAGCGGGTCCTTGAATTGGACAGTGCCGTACCTCAGCATATCGCTCGCCCTCAATATCATCCTGACTGTGGCTATCACTGCGAGACTGCTGGTCTACAGACACCGCATACGTTCTGTGATGGGTCCAGGTCACGGCAAGAAGTATGTGGGCATTGCAGCGATGCTCGTGGAGTCCGCGTCTCTCTACACCGTGTTCTCGCTCCTCGTGCTCGTTCCGTTCGCCCTCAACAATCCGCTGTCTGACGTATTTCTACAGGCGCTGATCCAGTTCCAGGTGAGTTGGCGCAGTCTCTCCGGGGATTATTCTCTGGTCCGTTTTCTAATCAGACCTAGGCTACAGCAGTATTCCTCATCATGTATCGTGTTGCGCAAGGGAAGGCTTGGGCCTCGACTGCCTCAATTGAGGCGTTCACCGTTGAGAATACAGCTATTCGCATGTCAAAGCTCTCTAGCACGCGTCTCGGTGCACCCGGTTCCACCGGCAGTGTACCGGAAAGGTCTGGTGTTGTCGTCAGCAAAGAAGCGTTTTCAATCATGGACACCATCGAACCCGATATCAAGCCCGTCTTTCTCAGTCAAGACCAAGAGACCGTGTAGCCAGACTACCGATAGTTTCTAACCAGTGCTTTGTGTACCCGTGTAATTCCAAGCGCACCTTGAGGCGTAGTGCGGAGTGTATGGACTGCGTCCGCCTTCGTACGCATACACTGCATTAAATCCCGAACCATACGTTGTTTGCTACGAGATATGTTTGTCTTCTATCTTTACCTTCTGATACTATCTTCTCACTAGGCCATTGCATGGAATCCAAGAATAGATATATATCCAACCAAACCAGCTGACTAGTTGGTCTAAACTCGATCCGAAGCATGATCGATATCAATAGATATTATTGTACCTCCGAGAACGCGCATAAGCGGAATCTTTGCGGGTGAAGTGAAGGTTGAAGGCGTGGGATATCGTTTCAGGTGCATGCCAGGAAAGGAAACCATGATCTGATGTGGCAACGCCTGGTAACCCGCTTTGCACGACCTCTTCTTCACCGCCTACGCCGCCTGCCACGGCGCTGAGAACGACTAGCGAGCAGGAATCGTGGATGTGCACTCTGCATCTTTTACATCGAATGCAGTAGACCTCCTTCGCCGGTGCGTGTCGTTCAACTTGACTCAACTGCTCCTGTGATTTGTCTTTACTGAACCATGATCTCAATTCCTGTTGATAGTACTCCCCTGTTCAATTCCCCAAGACCATACGCTCTTTATACCACCACCATTCTTTACCGACGCCCCACCAAATTATGCATATCTCACCCAGATACCCGCATAGACGACAGGTTCCATCTCTCTCTGCAGTCGCTGGTATCAATACCGCGGGTACGACGCTCGCTGTTCCCCAGCCAATTCAAACAGGCAGCCTTGTTATTGACCAGTCTGCAACGGCTGATGGCAACGATGTACCGGCCCAGCTCCCGACGATCACCATTACGAGCTCCAATTCTCCGACACCTACCACGGTCGCACCCACGGCTTCTTCCTCTCCGGTCTCCAGCTCCTCTGGCGATTCCGATATCCCCGTCGGCACTGTCGTCGGTGCTTGCATAGGTGCCTTTGCAGCGCTCGGCTTACTGATCCTCCTCGTCATATGGTGCGGTAAGCGCGACAAGGATGTGCGTAAGCACGCAGATCGTAATCTCAGCGGCGAAGGCGCGCGGCGCCGGTCCCGCTTGGAACCATGGGCAAAGCTTGGAGATGACGAGGACAAGTGGGAGGGCATGCACTCGCAGACGTCGCACGTGCAGACGCGGGAGATCGAGGACGAGAAGTTCAACATGTTCAAGAAGTCGCCTAGCGTACGTACGCGTGCGTCGGAGAAGTCCACGTCCGAGTACGAGCTTCCGCCTGTCCCCGTGTCCTCGTATTACCCTGGTCTCGCGGAGGAGCTGTCTGGCATACCCCCGCCGCGGCCGTTTGTCGGCCGCGCGGACACCGAGCCGACTATGTCGTGGGGTAGTGAGACCGTTGGGGACGATTCGTTCCTGTCTATGCGGTCTCTGCGCATGTCACAGAACAGCGCAATGTCTCCAGTCAAAGACCTCGCCATCCCCACTCCCCCTGCAACTATCTATGGCGCTCACGATCACAAATGGGAGTCGGCTGAGGTCATCAGGCCTGAAGAGGGCGAGATCTCAAATCCATTCGAAGACGACTCCTTGCAGAGGAGAAAGAGCGTTAACAATCCCTTCTTTGGGGCTCAGGATTGCCGGCCCCGAAGTAAGAGCCTCCGCGCTAGCAGGAGCGCGAACCCGTTCGGCGACGAGAATGGCGTGCAGGTGCCGCAGAAGGCGGCTACCAAGCACGCTACCCGGAACGTCGACAGCGTTATGACTGCACGGAGTTCTGTCACATATACCACGGACCGCGCTATGCGGTCCCTTATTGCTGCTCTTCAACTGCCCGCGGGAGTGTCGGAGGACGATGAGAAGCTGCGCGCCTCTGTGCAGCCGTCTATGAGAACCATTTCAACGTACGGCGACGACGATGAGATTACCAGTGTTGCCCAGTTTCCTCTACCTCCGGGTTCGAGTGGTCACGGGCACTGATGGAGATGTCCCCCGTTACTGTCATCCCACCTCGCTTTCCTCCGCCCTCCGCAGGCTCGCCATCGCCTGCGGTCGCGGACGTTGTACAGCTGTATGATTGTCGCTGCGTTTCCTCTGCCTCCCACCAGGAAACGGTCTGGCATCTATTCCTGAATACTTTGCTCACACCCCCGCGCGTATTTTTGTTCGTGCTTTCCATCTTTCTTTTGCCGGTACTACCGACGAACCTGTGTTATGTTATCGTTATTAAACAGTGGTAGTTATTTATTACTGCTAATCTCGTCGGGATATGTTTTGGAATACATATCGTGTGCTATCCTAACGGAAGTCCAGTAGGGACTCATAATTACTGTATCTGAGATCTCCTTGGTGACCGAGTCGCCGGCCTCGGGAGCCTAATTGCCACGCGAGACGTGATCGGGCGTATGCACGGAAGAAGTTGCCGGGTGGTCCGACATCGCGTTGCCAGGATGGTTGGTGTATCGCGAGTGCATATCAACATTTTCTGTTCATCTTCTCCCTTCATACCCCACCCTCCCCGTGGACCCCGCCGCCCATATACCCTGGGCCACGGTTCGTAGCGTCAAGCCACCCGCTACCGGAGGGACACCCGCCCACTGCAAGTACATACCCCTGTACTTTGTCGTTCTTTTCGAAAATACGCTCTTTATTGCAAGATTCCAGGTCGACTTCTCCTATAACGATATGGCACCCTCTCCGCTTTTTCCGCGCGATGATGAGACGTCTGGCGCGCTATCATCAGCCAGTGTATCGTATATCATCGCCGGGTGCACTCTGATTGGGTTCATTATGCTCGGGTTGGCGGTCTATCTCCTGCTTCGCTTCATAAGAAGCAAGTCGAAGAAGCAGAGAGAGGAGAGCCGCGGCGCTGCGTTCCTCAATGTCCGCGGAGTAGTTGAGGACAAAGAGGACAAGGAGCCATTGCCTAGGTCAGCCAAGAATTGAATATTATTCCTATATTGCTGCTGATGTTGCATTTTTAGTGCTCTCCTCGGCCTGAAGGGAGAGACATTCTCTAGGAACAACCTAGCCGCTAACAATATTGTTATGCCCGCAAAGACTGTCATACGACCGGATGCCTCCCGCAATGAAATCCTCGACTACTACTCCTCCCAGGGCACCATGCCCAAACCCTTCCGTCCCTTTTCCTTTGCCATGAACGCGCCTCTTGTCGTCCCTCCCTCCCCTACTCACGACGGCAAGCGCGGCTCCGTCAGTTCCTTCCTGTCCGCCACCCGCAACTCCTTCCTGGGCGGCGGCAACCGGCGCTTGTCTACCGCCTCTACTGTCTCGTCGCTCGGAGACGCCGGTGGCAAGCGCAAGGTCCGCCAGGTCTTCGACCCCGTCTTGCCCGACGAGCTTGTCCTTTCGCTCGAGGAGCAGCTCACCGTCGTGCAGTCCTATGACGACGGCTGGTGCATCGTCGGACGCAGCAGCATCTTCAAGCCGGACGAGGTTGAGATGGGTGCTGTACCGGCGTGGGTGTTCATCAAGCCCACAAAGGGGCTGAGGGCAGAGCGTCCCATGCGTCTGTCCAGTTTGGGCGTGTCCATTCAGCTGGACGCGGGACCAGGCTTCTCCTCCAGAGAAGAAGTCATCTCGTGGTCGAACTTCTAGACGTTGTCGGAGTCGTATGCCACTATTGCCGTTTTCTGCGATGTCACCCGTCCCTTTGACTATCATCTCCTACGACACCCTATCTCCTCATTTCCACATTATACCCCTCCCTACTCCGTCCTATAGTATCCACGGCCAGGCCTCTCGACGAGGGCTCCAGTCCGTTTCTTGGCTCTGCGTTGACCGCCGTTTCTGTGCTTGATGCTCTAACTTGTCGTGCTCCCTCATCCGATCCCGATATCATAGCACTTGACTTGATGTGTCCCTGTTGTCATGGCTTGTATTTTTAGTCTGACGCCTTCCATCGTTAGATTTGCATATAGAGCTGCTATTCCGATGACTTATCCAGGGTCAACATGATTATGTACGAATGGAGTAATTTATCTGGCTAGGATGCTCGGTTAGTGGAAGATCGTCCGTGGCGAGAGAATTTGGCAACTGCCGCTCGTTTAGGTAGGCTCCGTTCGCCTTGCTCCTGACCGTAGTCACCATACCGATACCTGAAGTCCTGAACATCGAGGCCTTTCTGTGTCCTCGCGCACACTAGTGCTTCTTACACGTCCAGGCCAACCTTGGCGACTGAAAAGTTCTAGGTATACTTAGCTGAATTTGCGCTGCTTTCCGCCCCGCCCTCTCAGTTGTGGCTTCCTCCGAGTCGCCACGGATAGAATCCTTGAAGCTGCGCAGCGAAGATCCCGCAACCGGAACATGCCGCATGTGGCTCGGGCATAACCACTTTGAGCCACCTGCCGCATCTTCTCGTCCGAGATCTCGATCTCCTCTGCCACAATCCGCTATGCCACAAGACAGACCAAGCGCGCCTGCACCATCACATCGCATCCAGAGCCATTCGTCGCCAGTCAACGTCGTCTACATTTCTGAAGACAACGAGAGGATATATAGCGCGGACGCGTCTGGACTGGTAGCCATAACTTCGACGCGCACACTAAGATCGTTGGCGTCGTGGAAGGCGCATGAGGATGCACTGCTGGGTATCCAGGAGTGGGAGGATGCGATTGTAACGTGTGTTTGACTTTAATGTCGCTATGTCTGGTTACGAAAAGCGCATATTCAGGAAGTCATGGGCGAGACAATAAACTCCATGTCTGGAGGAGCGTCCGCGAACCGAGGGTGGCTTTGGGAGACTCGGCGGCTCTGCCAGGTTTACAGATGACGAGTCTCTTATATTCGATGGATGTGAATGCGTTGAACTATTGCAGATTTTCGCTCTGCCCATTGCCTGCTGCTCAAAGAACGGAAGATCGTTCGGCTTTGATAGCTCTACCCAACTTGGTGGAGTCATCACTAGTGAGTTGCCTATTTAACAAGCTGGGTGCAAGTCGCTGAGCTATGCTGATAGGCAGATGCTTGGACGTTGCCCTCACGACAACGACTGCACGCCGCGATAGGGAAATCGGAATGGTCAGAGCAACCTGCTGCAGATGGTCGGGCAGGGAGCACAAGAGGCATGCCATTCCTGCATACTCATCTCTGTTTCTGACTATCTCTCGTAGGGATCATAATGTCGATGCATCTATTCCAATCCGCCGACGCCGAGCTTCGCATCCTCATGGGCTACGAAGACGGCTCCGTGTCACTGTCGCGATACGCCAGGAAAGACAAAAAGACATCTGTAGAGGGCATCGGATGGGAGGCGATCTGGACGACTAAATTGCATCTGGAATCAGGTCGGTGGCGTCCTAATTCTCTAACGGTCTCATCTCTCATCGCGCATGCAGTCATGGCGCTGGCGGTCACGCCAGATAACACCGTCGCATTGACAGCATCTGCCGACCACATCATCGGCCGCTACGATCTGCTCGTAAGTCTCACTTCCTTCCCCACTCACCGACACGAACTTCGACGTCCTCCTAGGCAGCAGAGACACCCGGGACGGAGCTCGCAACCGCGTGTGTCGCGCACAAGACCAAAAGTGTCGGGCATTCTACCATTACGATCCGCGATGACGGCAAAGTATGCGCAGTGGGCGGCTGGGATGGCAAGTACGTTTCTCACCAATACTCCCAACACCCTCCATTCCTCCTGACACTGGGTTTCTTGCAGAATACGCCTGTACTCCGTGAAGACACTCAAACCCCTCGGCGCTCTCACTCTCCACAAAGGCGCCTGCCAGGCCTTAGCATTCGCGCATACGACTTCCTCAGATGCCATTCCAGAGGAAGGAGACGGCGAGGACATCACTGAAGAGGAAAAGGCAACAAGGAGCCGCTGGCTTGTCAGCGGCGGGCGCGACTCCAGGGTAGCGGTGTGGCCTCTTATGAGCTTTACTAGGACTTGAGGCTTAATTATCCGGGGTTATGATACCTTCACAGCCGGGACAAATATGCATCATCATGATCATCAACTGAGAGTGCGAACTGAGCGGGACAGTATACAGGAACTCCAATAATACATCAGTCCATTCCCCACAACACCGACCACGCGGATCTAGGTAGGTACGTACAAACATCAACCATCATAGAACAGAGCTACTGGGAATGGCAACGACAACAAGGCGAACGACCAGCTAATACAATTGTCTGAGAAGGGAAGACAGAAGGAAGGAAGGAGGCAATTATAATCACAACAGCCGCGCGGAACGATCCTGGGACAAAAGTTCTGCATGCATGCAATTAGGGCAAGTGTAAACCTTGTAGAATTATTGTGATCTCGGTAGCATCACAACGGAGAAGAACAGAACGCGGAGCCAATTACTTATGATTAAACAGCGGTCCACAGCGAATAGGAAAGTGGTCCACGCCCGCGCGGTAGGGCTCTTGAATTTCATTTCTTGCAGTCGTAGTTTCGTCGTATTGGAGGCGTAACAGTCGGGAGCTGAAGAAGCACTTGCGGTACCTAGACAAGCGCGGCAGACTTGAGATACCCTCGGAATATCGAATCCCGAACTGAGCATAATCATCAGCGGAGCTATATCGGTGCCGCACGGATGCAGACTTACCATTTGCGATGATGCTCTGCGTAGCCAGCGTATCCTGCAGACCGCATGCATGAGTTTCACAGAGAATCTCGGGACGAGCGGCACCGACGCACCGTCACATTGGTCAGATGCGTATAGAGCACGCGCTTGTTCTCGTTGTTCTTCTTGTGGACATTAAGGAAGTGCGCACGGAAATACGCCACTACCGGCTCATACTCGTTCGGTCGATCTCCGTAGGATGTGATGCTACGACCCTGTCAGCACCGAATCATCATCGCACAGAGAAGGCTCACTATTTGCTGACTCTCAGTCCTGAGGCAAGCTTTGCCTGGAGCACATCCGTCTTGTCTGGATGCCACAGTCAAAGTTAGACAATGCTGACTATGCAACGAACTGATTGCTTACTCAGAAACAGTACAAGATGAACCTTTTTGAGTAACGGATTAGAGCAGATCTGTGTGAACAACTGCAACGAGTCGTCGATCCTATTGGTCCGAGGATCTTCCTCCAGGTACTACGATCACCCACACAATCAGCCCCGGGCGCCCGCCGCAAGGAATAGACATACCTGGTCAAACGCACTGATGGGAGCAACAAAGATGATCGCGTTGGCGTCATCAAAATACGGTATCCACGAGTGCCGCTGGCCCCGTGCACCGCCGACATCGAAGAGATGCCAGGTCACGGACTTTCCGTGGAGATCGACGTCAAAGGTGTGCTCCGCAACTCCCATAGTCTGGATTCGGGCGTGCAGGATGTCGTCTGCATCCCACGGTCGCCTATCAGCGTGGGCAGATCGTATGAACGGCGCAGCACTCACCGACGGTTGGCACGTAGCCGGGCTCCGCGATACGAGATATATCGCTGAGGAAGCTGAGGACGGGAATGAATGTGAGGAAAGATTATGGGGTTGACGACGAGCGCACGCACAACTCAGTCCACTCTTCCAAGCGAAGTTTCCGCCTGGCGATCATGCGTCGCACGGTGGGGTGATCCCAGAGCTCTTTAATATCGTCCTTCGACGCATCGAGCATCCTCGCCACGTCCTGTACCAACTCGTCCTTTATTACCTCCCCTGACTTGAATTCAGCGTTGCGGCTGTCGATGCTGGCTCGGCCATGGCGACGGCCAAGGACAGTGCGCGTCTGCCACCCGCTGCGCACGTAGACACCGCCCTTGCCTGACCCCGATACGGTTACGCCTCCACTCAGCCGATCGCCGAGACCAGTGTCCGCAGTCACCAAAGGCCCCAGGCGCAGCCGCAGATTAGCAATCTGCTTCTGCGCCTCTGTGGCAGGGGGCGCGGATCCGGAGCGCGATTGATGGCTCTGCGAGCTCCCGGCGTAGTTGCTGTGCAGGATAGATGCTCCACTGGGCGATTCGGAGGCAGTACCGGGAGCATCGCCTTCTGACTCACTGTCTTCGAAGATGTCGTCGTAAGCCTCAAGCGTGTCGAGGATGCGTTTAATCGAGCGAACGATATTAAAGTAGACGACCGTGCGCCACGATGACCGCTCCTGCTCGATGGAAGCAGGATTATGCATAAGCTGGAATTGCTTCTGCAGCGTCGATTTCCCAGACTCTGCCTGCCCGAGCAACAAAAGCTACCGGGCACATTCAGTTGTATGCACACAGGGCGCCACCCACGAAGTCCGAACGTACCTTCACATCCTCCTTCGACTTCTTCAGCTTTTCGCGCTCCAGCCGGAGCTGCTCGTCGATCTCGTCCGACACGCGCTTCGCCTCTGCTTCGCCCTCGAGCCGCGCTCTCCGCGCCGTGTCCGTCTCTGAGTCTGGTGGGCGCATGACGTAGGTGAGGGGGTCCGAGTCCGTGCTGTAGACCGAGGGCGGGCGCGTCGTGCGTATCATAGTGTATATGGTGGTCGGAGAGAAAGAGAAAAAGGTGTGGTAACTAAGAGCGTATTAGAGTATTTCAAGCAGAAGGGATGATGATGGGTCTGATACACGGGCGGGTCCGACACGGTACCCTTGGGCGTGGTTATCTTGGGCTTTCTCACGCATCATTTCGGCGTCTATTGATGCAGTGCAGGCTCGCTTAATGGCTGCCACTCCCTTCCTTCAAACTTGCGCCTGTATTAACTGCTCGTTTCATATGCTAATAGATGGTAAATCTTCCATGCTACTCCCGCTACAACTCCAATAAATACTTTGACAGTCTGTTACTCTCCACACAACTCACGGTGACCTGAAGGCAAGCTACGCTATCAAGCTCCGAGCCGTTTGCCTACGCGTCGACTAACCCGCATGGGATTATCACAGATCGAAGTGTTCTGCGAGGCGGTCCCAAAAACGGCAGAGGTGCGCACCACGCTGCAACTTCTCAAGTTTCTTCGTAACATCGCGACAGAACTTCCTCGCACTCTGCGCCGCCAATTACTACGACAACTGTCTCTTCCACCGCAACATCAAAGGCTTCATGGCGCAGACAGGCGACCCCTCCGGGACGGGCAAGGGCGGGCAGAGCATCTGGGGCGCACCCTTCCCCGACGAACTCCGCTCCACCCTCAAAGTGCGCACACCTACCCCGCGCCCGCGTTATCGATGCCGCTAACCATTTTCGCTCACAACTGTTCTGCTTCCGCCGCGAATCATGATGTCATGTGTGGCAGTTCAACGCGCGCGGCATCGTCGCTATGGCCAACTCGGGCGCGGACACCAACAAGTCGCAGTTCTTCATCACCTACGCCAAGCAGCCGCACCTCGACGGCAAGTACACGATCTTCGGCAAGGTCATCGACGGCGCGGACTCGACGCTCGACGCCATCGAGCGCGTGCCCGTCAACAATAAAAATCGGCCGTTGACAGAGATTCGCCTCACGCACGTACGTTCTCGCATCCCTCTTGCAGGTGGAGTTGCTGAGCGCTGAGGTGCCATGCAGGTTACTATCCACGCTAATCCCATAGCGGATGCGCAATTACGAGGATAATCACCGAAGTCATCTGGACTATGCATTGCCACTTATTGTGTACTAGTATGTATTGGAATATGATCTTGTTTGCTACCTGATCCTCACGCGGCATCCAAGAAGACCTTGCAATATCTGGGGATCCACATGTCCCAATGACTACGAAGGCCGACGCTCATTCAGGTCATATTGAGGTTTGCGTTTCCTGGTATGATTCCCGCGGATGAGGATATGAATGAAGATCTTGGCATCAAGGGCAGTACTGAGCTCGTGTTCTGAGCTCAGGAGGGAAACCACAGTGGTGCATGGTATAGCTACCGCTCGTGGTGAACTGGTTTTGTGCCACAGTCATAGTGCAAAAACTGCGCCGAGCAATAAGTCGCAGTACATTGAAAAACCCCAAATCCCACCCTCTTCCTGCACCTCGACCCGCCCACTGCTTCATTAACTCGACCTCGACGTCGCGCCGTTTCATAAACCCACATTGACCTCTCACCGCTTCATAAATCCGACCAGCTCCTTCTGCAACTCCCGCTGCCTCCTCTGCCTCTCCAGACTCTCCACGCTCCGCAGATCGTACACCACGTCCCGCGTCTTTCCAAAGTAAACCTATCCATTTGATTGATAAATGCCACGGAGAAGGGAAGAAATAGAGGAAAGGGGGAGCACGCGCACCTCCTGCAGCAGATTCCGCATCTTGATCTCCATCTCCTCAATCATACGCCCCATATTCGTGACGTGCGACTCTTGGTTTTGGACCGGACAGTCCTGCTCCGTCTACCCACCCCATCAGTACACAATATACACATCGGGTGGCTGAGCATAAGCGAATACCTGTCTCGTCATGCTCCCGCTGAGCGACACGTCGCCGCTCGTCTTGGTGCCCTCCTTCCCGTTCCCGTTATCCTGCTTCTCTGCGTTGGAGGAGGAAGAGGAGGCAGAACGCGTGACCAATTCGAGCATGATCGTCGAGGTGAGCTTGTAGTGCGCCTGCCGCCCGCGCTCGGCGGCTTCGAAGACATGGATAGAGTCCCAGGAGCCGGAGGGTTCGGTTGTTGCAGAAGGACTTAAGGCTTTTATCCGCAAAATATGCGAGAACAAGGAAGTTAGTTGCGGTTGGGGAAGGGGAGGAAGGAGGAAGGAAGACGGGAGAGTGAGAGGGGAAGACATACATTTCTTGAATAGAACGACTCCGGCGAAGCCGCCGTCGTCGAGGTCCCAGAGGAAGACAGATGAGACGCCTCCTTCGAAGTACCTGAGCGTTACAGTCGCAAAGAAGGTGGGTAGGGAATGAAAGGAAGAAGGTGGCGGTTAGGCTTGGGCCTTTGGCAAGAACGGTTATCATGGGAGAGGAACTGACATTTCACGGTAAGTGTCGAAGGCCTCGTTGGCTTTGATCTCGAGTTGGCGGAGTTTGGGAGTCGGGACCGTGCCGTCGTCTAGTGGAGGATCGTATTCGTTTGACCATGGTGATCTGGCCAGTATATATCAGCTTTCAAAGTGAAGGACGTGCCAGCCGACGATGCTGAACATGGCAGGCAGACCCTTCTCAGCGTCAGGCTCGTCAGTAGACCACTCACCGATAGCTCTCCCCATCCCGGTTATAATCGCACGCGAGATACTCTCTGCCGGTAGCACGATCTGTCTTCAAGGTCAGGGGCTGGTCGACGCTGCCCAGGAGGTCGTCGGCGTAGTCTGGGCAGATGTTGACGAGGGCTGCGACGTTCTCCTCGACGCGCGTGGGCGGGAGGCGGCGCATGAGGTCGAGCATGGAGTCGACGAGGTCGGTCATGGCGGGCGATGGGCGGGGGTTCTTGCTGGAGGGTAGTGGGTGGTATAAGGCGATCGGGATGTACCAGCGAGGCTTGCTTCTCCCCCGGAGGTCACGTGCACACACTTTAGATCTACGAAGATCTCCATCTGCTCGGACGCTTTCCTCTGCATTTCTGTAATACAGCAAGCTATATCAACGACCATAGAGATCTCAAGTCACATTTGGTTCTCAACGCTGCCATGGCCGACAAAGGCAAATCTTCGAGGGGCGGAGACAAACGAAGGAGATATCGCTCCGTACGTTCCAATGTCACTTGCTCAAGTGGGCACATTCTCATATTGCACTGTCAGGACGGCACACCGATCTGGGGAAAAAGGTCCATCGACGGCCCGGGTGTCTGGGTTACGTGCGTCAAGGGCAAGGAGAGGCAGACAGTCGGGGAGCTGTATGATCTCTTCAGTGCCGTGAGTTCCATCTCTATAGACTCCTCGTTATGCTGATCGGTCTGAGCATGCGGAAGCCAGCTTGCGGAAGAGATGTGGCCGGAGCGCGGGGAGAAGGACGGAGATGGTATGGACCAGGAAGAAGAGGATCTGGAAGCTCAAATAGCGAGAGAGGTAGCGGCGATGAAGAAACCGCGGAAAGAGCAAATGTTCGGTGCGTGTATCCTCTCGTATCCGAGCACCCTTTATACTGAGGCGTTACCCAGCGAATTGCAAGACAGATACACCGTGCGGTACATCTCGTCTGGACTCGCCTAAGCCCAGACTATCTGAACTACTATGGCAGTGATCTTCATCTCATGTAAACCGCCGGTGGATCCAGTGGCTATGGTGCTCAAGTACGTGAACGACGTGGTACATACCGGCATAACCAGAACAAAGTAAGCGTGTCAGCCTCTGTCAGCAGAGGCTTGACTTAAATTATGCTGTTGATACAGATACTCGCAACGCCTGACCCCTGTCTCGGGCTCCTGCGTAGCCAACACTCCAGAAATATGTGGTCTCTTCAAGAAAGTTGTCCTCCCCTTCTTCGAAAACGCAGACGACAAGAAATACACAGTGAGCACTACGTCGTCCTCGTAAGGGGTCAGCCACATGCTCATCATACTCTCCAGTACAAAATCGAACTCCGGTCTCGAAACCACCACACCATCGCCCGCGACCCGCTCCTCGCCGAACTCGCCGCACTCGTTCCGGCCACCCACAAAGTGGACTTGAAGAACCCAGAGGTGTTTATTTTGGTGGAGCTGTTTAAGGTGCGTTTGCATTCTCACCGCCCGAATTCTCGAATTTCATGTGACTGATGCGCTCTGTGGGTGCACTAGAGTGTGTGCGGGATGAGCGTCGTGCGGGATTATTACAGGTTGATGAAGTTTAATGTGATGGAAATCGCGGGCGCGAAGCAGGAGGGAGAGGGTCGGGATGGTGATGTGCGCATGAACTAGGAGTTATTTCCCTGATGAAAGGATGTACTGCAGTTACTACTCGCACGTATCATTACGAGACTTGTGCGATGAATCCCTGGTGAATTTGGCGCTTGTGGGTTGGCTGTCCTGCTTTCCATTTTCTTATTGGGCATGTCAATTCTTTATTCCCCTTGTCTGGCCGCACGCCTATCTGTTTATCAGTTGCGTATGTGTACTATGTCCGGTAAGCCTCCTCGGTCGCGGCTCCGGATTGGCTGCCACCGAATTGTGGCTTCATCTCGGCATCCCCCGCCTCCACTGTTCCCGGCTCATAACGGGCCGGGATTTGCCGTTCCTGCGTGTTCAGCGTTCAGATGTTGACATCCAACACCCATGATCCTCATATCCCATATGGTCGCTCTCCCATCGAACAAAGTTGCCTCTGATGAAGAAGCATGCAGCGTTTTCCTGACCTGTATTCCCAATCGCGTTGTCAGGGGCGTCCAGCGAATCGCAATCTTTATTGGGTCTCGAATCTTGTCGGCAGCACCATCATCTTTGCACGTAGTGGTCGGCTCATGTTCCGTTGCCTAACGACTTGCAGCCTCAGCTACGTTCAACTGCAGCTGACAGGAGCACCTGGTATCAAGTGTGCACCGATTCCGGCGTCGAGGAGTCGGGGGCCATGAATCAGAGAACTCCCAGGAGGAACGAACTCTTCTGCCTGATTGGCTCCATTCAATGTTGTTCAAATTCTGACTGAAGTCGAGGTATAGACATTTGCAACCTCTGGCAGCTTCTCTGCGCGTGGTACACTTGGCCGGTCTCTGAGCTACTCTCCTTCTTATGAAGAGAAGTCGGTCCCGCATCCGTCGCGTGCCCAGTCCGTCCCTGATCACAGCGGGAGGATTGCAGGCACCTGATCGAGAAGACAACAGAGTGTGAACTGCACCGGCAACGATGCGGACCGTCGGTAGGTTTGTCGACGTCTGTCGCTCAGTTCGGGCTCTGGGCGAGAGTTATGCAGCTATAAAAGCCTACAACTATAGCTCTCGTCTTGGCACATTTTGGTAACTCGACCGCAGCCTGTCAGGATGCGTTTATATGTGCTATCTGCTCTCTGTGCTTTTCTGAGCGTGCTTCCTGATGCAGTCTCCGGTCAATTGACAACCTCTGTCGGGCCACTGACCAGTCGCTCAGCGAAAGCATCGAAGAGGACGTGCAGCGTCTTGGACTATGGAGCCAGAGCCGACAACTCGACTGACCTTGGTCCGCCCCTCCTGGCTGCCTTCAATGCTTGCAAGAGCGGCGGCGTAGGTGTGTCCCTTCATATTTCATTCAGCAGTATCTCAGGCTAAGCACCATTGTACCAGTTCAGATACCATCGGGTAACTATGCCCTGGAGACCTGGCAGACCCTGAGCGGTGGCAACGCTTGGGCACTGCAGCTCGATGGTATGATCTACCGTGCGGGCACTGCTGGGGGAAACATGCTCTTCATTGAACACTCCACCGACTTCGAGTTGTTCAGTAGCACCTCTAGGGGAGGCATGCAGGGTCTTGGCTACGTCTTCCACGCGCAGGGCTCGATCACCGGTCCTCGGTTGCTCCGTCTGTACGAGGTAACCAGCTTCTCTGTGCACGACATCGTCCTGGTGGATGCGCCCGCGTTCCATTTCGTCATGGATACATGTACCAGGGGTGAGGTGTATAATATGGCTATTCGTGGAGGCGACCATGGTGGGCTGGATGGTATCGATGTCTGGGGAGATAATATCTGGGTGCACGACGTAGAGGTCACAAACAAGGACGAGTGTGTGACAGTCAAGAGCCCTGCGAGCAATATGCTCATCGAGAATATATACTGCAACTGGAGCGGTGGCTGCGCGATCGGTTCCCTTGGCACTGGGACGAGTATCTCGAATATCGAGTACAACAACGTCTACACCTGGTCGTCAAACCAGATGATGATGGTCAGTCCTATTCGTACAATACGCATATCAGGATGAGCACCTACTGATAGGTTGAATTAAGATCAAATCTAATGGCGGCGATGGTACCGTCAGCTCCGTGACTTTCGACAACTTTATCGGCCATGGGAATGCTTACTCCCTTGATATCGATCAGTACTGGTCGAGTGAGTCGACGCAGGCTGGAAACGGCGTGCAACTGTCAGACATCAGGGTTTCTGTGAGTATCCATCGTGTATGTGATGTATCCTGCCAGTTAATTTGTTCGTAGAACTGGCATGGTACGGAAGCATCAGGCAGCGCCCGCGGCCCCATCAGAATTATCTGCGCTGACGGCGCCCCCTGCACGTCCATCACGCTCGTTGATTTTGCGATGTGGACCGAATCTGGTATGTGATCCTCGTCCACCTATTCGGACCATCGATGTTGTTTACACGTGTCCGTGCACCTCAGGTTCGTCGCAGTGGTACGCGTGCCGCAGCGCGTATGGTACGGGCGCCTGCCTCCACTCCGGCTCGTCGTACACCTCTTACGCCGTTAGTACGACCACGCTGGGGAGCGCGCCGACTGGGTACAGCGCTGCGACGATGGCGGCGGACTTGAAGACCGCGTTTGGATTTACGACTAGCATCCCGATCCCGACCATCCCGACGAGCTTCTACCCTGGAGCCACACCGGTCAGCAAGTTGCTTGGGAGTTGAAAGAGAAGTGTACATGAGTAAGACATAAGGTTGTAACGTGATTCCTACAATACAAAGATTAAATGCGAGGAGTGGGATCTGTCTCTGAGACCACCAGCGGAGAGCGTCTTCATACATAGCACACGAACGATAGAAGGACCGCTGTCAGTTGCACTGTGGCATGCGCAGCCCATTCATGCCAGGAGGTGATGGATATGCGTGTCCCGTCTATGACTAGTGACTGGCGACTCGCAATATACGACACACGGCGTCTTACCGTTTTATATCTGGTGTCCAGCTTTGTCCAGCACATCCGGACGCAACGTCAAATCTCGCGAAGATGTCGGTGTAGCCGAGATGCCGCGGCATTAAGAGTACCTAATACGCGTTAGTCATTACGCTGTGGGGCGATTATTTCGCCGCTTGAGATGCCGCCATGCAAGACACGCTGCTCTGATCCAAATATATTCGTTTTCGTTATCGCATTTCGAGGTTTGTGGCCGTATATAAACGACATGGGGCCAATCTCCGGTCCGCGTCCCTCCCACCCGCAGACGGTAAGCAGCCAGCTCTTCGAGGACCTAGAATGCAGCGCACAGCTTCCAGCACGTCTACGACGGTCGAGGAGAAGGATGATGGCAAGGAGTACGACGAGAAGGACGTGAAGGGTAATGTGCGTGAGGAGGGTCTGGGTCCGAAAATCTATCTAGACGAGGGAAACATCAAGATAAAGATTCGTCAAAGTTGGTGGCAAATCTGGTGAGTGCTGCCTACTCGATTCATTGAGCGCGTGATTCACTTAATTTACACGCTTAGGCGTCCGAAAGACCCACCGCCACCACCACCGGCCTCACTCGAGGACGCGCCAGTTATTCCCCTGGCCAATGCCTCGATCCTCTCGCAGCTCACTTACTGGTGGATCACACCCATGATGGTACTGGGGTACCAGCGCACCCTGCAAGCGACGGACCTATGGAAGATGGACCCATCGCGTGAGTCCGGGACTCTGTCAGCCAAATTGGACGAGTCCTGGGACCGGCGGGTGCGTGAGGCCGAGGAGTGGAATGAGAAACTCGCGAGAGGGGAGATTGAACTGTCAGTGTGGCTCAGAATGAAGTGGTGGTTGGGGAACGTCCGGAATCTGGTGAGGAGAAAGGGTGGGAAGAGGTTGAGCAGGAAGGAGAGGGAGCAACGGTGGAGGGACGTGGATGGAAGGAAGGAGCCGAGCTTAGCTTGGGCCTTGAACGACACGTTTGGGTGGGAGTTTTGGGCTGCTGGCGCATTCAAGGTGCGTGTCCCACTCCAAACACTCGGGTCGGTCGGCATATGGACGAGATCTCCTGTATTTACAAGTCAAATAGATCCTTGGAGACGTTTCCCAACTCATGGGTCCTCTCGTGGTCCGAGCAATAATCACTTTCGGACGAGAACGTTACGCTGGCACAAGTCCAAATATCGGCCGCGGAGTGGGCATGGCTATCGGGTTGCTCTGTTGCCAGATTGCCGCTAGTGTTGGGCAGCATCAGGTGAGGGCGTGATTGCCTCTGCTCTAAAGTGCAACGATAATAAAGCGCATATATGCGTGAAATTAGTGGTTCTGGCGCTCAATGAGTACGGGTGTCCTTGCTCGTGCGGCTTTGACTGCGTCGATATACCAGCGCGGAGTCAATCTCACCGGTAAAGAGAGGGTTACTCTGAATAATGCGGCTCTAGTCAACCACATCAGCACGGATGTGAGTATATCTTGATGTGCTTAATCTGCTGACCGGGACGAATCTGAGGTTTGAACGACTCAGGTTAGCAGAATTGACCAAGCCGCACAGTGGTTCGTGAGTATCCTACAAACCGCATGCTCAGGTGGAGTGAGGACTTATTGTATGAATCAACAGCATGCGGCCGGAACTGCACCTATCCAAGTGACCATTTGCCTTATCATTCTCTTGGTCCAGGTAATTAGACGTTCAAATCTGCATTTGCTATCTTCACTAACGGTCTTCTTGAATAGCTCGGCCCGTCCGCTCTCGCCGGCTTCTCACTCTTCCTCGTCGTGGCGCCCCTCCAAGAACGTGTCATGGATTATCAGTTCCGTGTGCGCAAGCACACGATGAAGTGGACTGATCTACGGGCGAAGCTGTTGTTGGAAATTCTGGGTGCGATGAGGGTGGTGAAGTATTTCACGTATGAAACGCCTTTCCTCAAGCGTGAGTGCTTCACTATTCGTCACGATCATAGTCATGGGAGATCTGAAGGGCGGTTGTGATGTGCACAGGGATTTTTGGGATCAGGAAGAAGGAGCTGGATGCGATCGAGAAGATCCAGTATGCGCGGTCGGCGAAGTAAGTGCTTTCTCGGCTTATCAGTCATTATACGGGGAATGTTCTATGCGAACGCGGAGCGGGATACTAACAGTGGTAACGCAGCATCGCCCTTGCATTCTCTGTTCCCGTGCTATCCGCGACCCTTGCATTCCTGGCGTACACCTCGAATAAGACCGGGTTCGACGAAGCCATTATATTCTCCTCGCTGTCGCTATTCCAGGTACGCCTTTGTCCGCCTCTCCCTCTCCCTCACCAACTCAAAATATGCATTTAGCTTCTCAGGCAGCCACTTATGCTTCTCCCGCGCGCCCTCACGGCCATCACGGATGGCCAAAACGCTTTGTCGCGTCTTGCGGTGGTGTTCAAAGCCGAGCAGCGCAAAGACGACGCGCTCGTCATTAACCCTGATCAAGACGTAGCTATCAAAGTAATGGGCGCGACGTTTGTGTGGGAAGAGAACACGAGTCCAGGCGATAGTATGGGTGGTGGTGAAAAGAAGGGGAAGAAGGATAAGAAGAAGGCAGAGAAAGAGAAGGGTGAGAAGGGGGCCGGGGAGGAGAAGAAGGAGGGTGGAGCACCGTTCGAGGTTAAGGATGTGGATATGAATGTCGAGAGGGGGAGTTTGGTGGCGATCGTCGGGCCTGTCGGGAGCGGGAAAGTACGTCAAATCTCTGCTTTCACTTCACTTGAGGCGGCGATCAATTTGAGTGAATGGTGTCTAGTCGAGCTTGCTTCAGGGCTTGATTGGCGAGATGAGAAAGGTCAAGGGCGATGTGACATTTGGCGGGCGAGTGGCATATTGTCCCCAGACTGCGTGGATCCAGAATGCTACCCTTGTGAGTGAACCCGCAACAGCGTCCAGGGGCAGTCACTAAATGTCTATGTGTCTCTTGCTTAGAAAGACAATATTCTATTTGGGCAGCCGTTTGACGAGGATAGGTACTGGCAGGCAGTCGAGAAAGCGTCACTCCTTCCAGATTTGCAGGTTCTGCCGGATGGCGACCTGACTGAGGTTTGTTGTTGCTCGGCAGTCTTTCGATATCAGGATGCATAACGAAACCTTACAGATCGGCGAGAAAGGTATCAATCTGAGTGGTGGACAGAAGCAACGAGTGCGTACAGATTAGATCCAGTTATTCTGCTTTGATTGTTAAGATGGTACTATGTAGGTCAACATTGCGAGAGCTCTATATTTCGACGCGGATATCGTCATCTTTGACGACCCTCTTTCCGCCGGTAAGAATCTCGGGTGCGGTCCTAACTCTCTGTTCACTGACTCTGCCTTTAGTGGACGCTCACGTCGGCAAAGCCTTGTTCGCGGATGCCATCATGGGAGCGTTGAAGTCTCGTGGAAAGACCGTCATCCTAGTCACACATGCCCTCCATTTCCTCTTCCAATGCGACTACATCTATACTCTCAAAGATGGACGTATCATCGAGCAGGGTACCTATCCACAGCTTATTGAGAGCGATGGCGAGTTCGCAAGACTCGATAAAGAATTCGGAGGCCAAGCTGCTGAGAAGCGGGAGGAGGATGAGCAGGAGGCTATTGAAGAGACAAAACCGGCTCCGACTATGGGCATCGAGGAGGCGAAGTTGAAGTCTGAGAAACAGGCCAAACGCTCTGGAGCTGGGACTGGTAAACTTGAGGGACGCTTGATTGTGGCGGAGAAGCGCACTACTGGGTCTGTTTCATGGGGAGGTATGACATGCGAGACATGTGCACAGCATCTCACTTACGCGTCTTCACAGTTTACTTGCAATATCTCAAGGCTGGTCGGGGATGGTTTACTGCCATTCCGGTGATCCTCTTCGCCGTCCTCATGCAGGCCAGTCAAGTGCTGAACTCCTACACTCTCGTGTGGTGGCAGGCCGAGTAGGCAGTAATTTCCTTGGGGTGGTCATGGGATCTTATTTATCCCCAATAGTACTTTCAACCGGCCAACGTCTTTCTATCAAATCATCTATGCAACGATGGGTGTAGCTCAAGCTATTTTTACGTTTGCCATGTCAGTCTGCGGTTTGCTGTTTGTCGCGTCGAATATGTTTACTGACAGTGGAGTCATCCAGGGGCATAGCCATGGATATCATGTCCTATTACGTATCTCAGAATCTTCATCACGAGGCATTGCAGAACATATTTTACGCTCCCATGTCATTTTTCGATACTACAGTGAGTATCGAGACTTCCGACTTCTGCAATGGATGAAGCTGATCCACTTTGTATATAGCCTACCGGTCGTATACTTAGTATTTTTGGTAAAGACATTGACAGTAAGCTCTTCCTATCGCTCTTGTTGCTTGGTGCTAACACCCGTTTGAAGCCATCGACAACCAATTGCCTGGTATGTACCGCAGAGACAGATGCCCAACAGCTTACTGACTGTTCATTATCTGTAGTATCTATGCGAATGTGTACGAGCCGATCTTTTTCGCAATAAGATTGTTCACTGATGGTCCGTATAGCTGTATTAACACTGGCTAGCGTACTTGGGTCTATCATCATTATCACGATCTTAGAGCATTATTTCCGTAAGCAACCACCTCTCACTCAAAGTGCATTTCTAAACCAGGTCGACGCATTCCAGTCATTGCCGCCGCTGGTATCGCGGTGTTCTATAATTACTTTGCGAAATTCTACCGTGCCAGCGCGCTGGAGATGAAGCGACTAGGTATGTCGTTGGTTCGATACGAGGATGGTGGACTGAATCCTTAACTGATAGATTCCCTCCTTCGGTCATTTCTCTATGCTCACTTCTCCGAGTCTTTAACTGGACTACCGACCATCAGAAGTTACGGAGAGTTAAACCGATTCGTCCAGGATAACAAGTATTACGTTGACCTCGAGGACCGTGCCCTGATATTGACTGTTACAAACCAGCGGTACGTCATCCTCATTGCTTGGAAGGCTGCGTAACTGACAATTGTATCTTGAAGATGGTTGGCGATCCGGCTCGACTGTTGTGGTGCTCTCATGACTTTCATAGTAAGACATCATCTCCTTCCGCCCTGGCGTGGTGGTTAACGGACTCTAGATCGCAATGTTCTGTATTACCGGAGTGTCCGGGATTGACCCGGCGCAGATAGGTCTCGTTCTTACTTACACCAGTGAGTCGTGCAGCGCGGATTATCTCGATAAGTCCTGAACTTCTTCGCGGACGCTAGCGTCTCTCGTTCAGCTGTGCGGCATGGTCACCCGACAGACTGCTGAGACTGAGGTGAGAGCTACAACCACTGCATATTAGGATATGCGAATGTCGCTTACTTTCTCTTCTCCGCCAGAACTATATGAACTCAGTGGAAAGAGGTATGTGTGAATTTCTATGGTTCTGCGACGAATGGAATGCACTCATGCCGCATTAGTGGTACATTATAGTCGCGGCGATCTAATAGAACAAGAAGCTCCTCACGAAAAGTTGGATTGTACGCCTCCGCCGGACTGGCCATCCGAAGGAGCGATAGAGTTTAGAGACGTGGAGATGGCCTACAGAAAGGGTCTGCCCCTTGTTCTAAAGGGCATTTCCTTGAACGTTAGAGGGGGGGAGAAGATCGGCATTGTCGGACGGTAAGCTGATAGACGCATGTCCATAAATGCGTTCCACGAAGGCTGATGTATCGCGACGATCTTAGGACCGGCGCTGGGAAGTCCTCCCTAATGCTAGCTCTGTTCCGGATCGTCGAGTTATCCTCTGGGTCCATTGGCATTGATGGGTAAGTCATGCGCAGACTGTCGGTACTAGATTGTCATATCCAAATGATTTTAGGATTGACATATCCACCCTTGGTTTGAAAGACCTGCGGTCCAAGATATCAATCATCCCACAGGACGTCAGTTAATCTCATCTGTACCTTGTGCTTCCATCTAACTCGATCCTTATTGTGCAGCCCCTTCTCTTCAGTGGCAAGTGCCACAAATCGAGCGTTTCCTGCTGCGCACTGACCGTTAAACCACAGGCACCATACGCTCAAACCTTGATCCCTTTGACCTGTATGATGACGCACGTCTATGGGATGCGCTTCGCAGGTCATTCCTCGTAGACCCCGATATGACAGGTGATGAGAGTAGACGCCCATCTCAAGATGAAGAACCACATAAATCGACTCCAAGATACACATTGGAGACGCCTATAGAAAGCGAGGGAGCAAACCTGAGTGTTGGCGAGAGATCGCTGCTCAGTCTTGCCAGAGCCCTGGTGAAAGACAGCAAGGTCGTCGTGCTGGATGAAGCCACGTACGCATATTCTGAAGAACCTATACATGGATGCTTCTAACTATGTGCCGTCAGCGCTTCCGTCGATCTCGAGACGGATAGCAAGATCCAACAGACGATCCAGACCCAATTCAAGGACCGGACACTCCTGTGTATTGCGCGTGAGTACAATCTATGAGCGCATTATTCTCTGTATCTGAACTTCTTGGAAGACCGTCTCCGCACCATCATCTCTTATGATCGTATCTTGGTGTTGGATGCCGGAAAAATTGCGGTCAGTGTCTTCTCGTACAGCGATATACTTCACATTGTCTGATGAGTACGGGGACGTTGTGTAGGAGTTTGACTCGCCCATCAATCTGTTCTCCCAAAAAGACAGCATCTTCCATGGGATGTGCGAGCGAAGCAATATTACCCTGGATGAGATCAAGCGTGCGAGGGAAAACATCGTTGGGCCGGTAGAAGCATCTAGCTGGCGGTGATCGCGTGCACGGCGTGATTGCTCTTTGTCACATGTCCTCTTTGCAATAGAACATGTAGCTCTAAGTAGAGCCCCGCGCAGGCGTATTGGGCGAGACTCGAGAGACTGCAAGCTTGTAAAGTGATCCTTGCCGCCGGCATCTTACTGCTGGAGCGACTCGCCGTAGGCCCTGCGGGTTGTCTCCCCCCTTTAGATATGCCGAAGAATATCGTCGTCGGTGCTGGTCTTGGGGCTGAATCAAACCTCCGCGACTACGACCGTTTCCGGTCCTATGACGACTCTCCCTGGCCAGATGAAATCCGCTACTGGGGTGACAAGGCCAGGGAACACTGGTGCTACATCGGCGAGATCGTTGAAGATGTCAGCCTTGCGAGACTGTGCGTGAACGTTCGGGACGTGGAGGGGGCAATCTGTACTGTGGCGTTCTATACCGACGACGGAGGCCAGTCATTCAGGAAGAGCTGTGTGAAGGGAAGGACTCTGGTCATCCTCTACGCCAAACAGTACAAGTTCATGGATGGTCGGCCTGGATTTCGGATTGAGCAGGAGCATGTCCCCTATGTCAAGGTACTATACGATGGTCTGGTTCCTAAGATCATCTTGCTTGATGGCTTACGACCTGTGGCATCAAGGCATTCGACGTTACTCTGGCATCACTTCTTGCTACGAATGATAAACTTCATGCTGGCGATTACAGAGATAAATGTGGATCTTGTGGTGCCCGTGGTATGGTCGAACAATGCAGTGCTTGTCATACAGTTCCATACTGTAACAGGGTATGCTTTCGCCTGGAACAAGGGAGGGAGAGACCCGCGACTGACCGGTGCTGTGTAGCGCTGCCAAGTCACCGCGTGGAAGGCCCTCAATCCGCCTGGTGGACACAAGGAAGAATGCGAGGTATTGCAGATCCTCTCTTGGTTCACGGAAAAGGACTGGACGAAGTTTAATGGCAAGTTCCGGTTTACCTAGATGCACCAAGGAGTCTATTCGTCGCGACTTAACCCTTGCAAAAGCGTTTATTTTTGCACATCATGCATTTCAATAACGTTTATTATAGCCACTTGCTGTCATGGAGCAATGACCACTGTCCCAAGAAACATTATGCCCCTGACTACGACAATACAAGGATGCAATGGTGCGTGAGCTAGAATACAACATGATGGTACCAAAGGGAACTTCTACAATCCTCGACAGGGCCGGTTTGTGTAGGACAGGATTTGTACAGTCCGAGCGTGTTGGCAACTTGATGACTACCGACGGTCTCATTTCTGCAGGGCCCTCGCCGTTTCCGGAGCGATGGATTTCGCAGGTCGTGGCCGAATTTGAACTGTTTCATCGCTGGATGTCCGAGTCAGTCCTCGTCACTTCATCAAGGAAATCAATAATCTATACCTGCTTTCAGGAAGAATCGTACTTGAACCTAATTTGACGCATCTGCAGATTCGCTGCGTCTCCGCTCCCGGGATATATATGTCGCCTTAGGCTTGATTGCGACGGGAACTCTATCGCGTTCGGCCTAACCTCCGATACCTCATTGGTCTCCTTTCCTTTTCCTTTGCTCTTCGCCCGGGACCTGGCCCTCTTTCCCAGAACGTGACCCTCCTTGGACTTAGGCTTGACCTCAGCAAAGGACGCAGCAGGCATCCCTGTTCCGACCCACCACCACCACCCCAAGTAGCTCTGCCACATCATCATAGCGTGCACTAATTCGGGGTACCATTCGTACTGATCCTTATCCGGGATGTACACGAACGAGAGAACTGTTGTAAGCACGCTTAGAGACATTGCCGCGACGCCGAAGGCCGCAGTACCCCCTTCTGTCCGCCATGCTTGCTTCCGATTGACGAAGAAGGCCCATATGATCAGAAGCAACGTAAATAGCAATGATAGTGTCGCGCTGCAGATATTGGAGACGTAGTGCGCCATGGATATGACTGTGGCGTTGTCCCAGATCGGCAGAACCTGGACGATGCCGTGCAATACGGCAAGGGGTACTGGAAAGAGGAAGATCAATGTTCAGTTCCATAAGAGGAGAATGCACATACTTAGCAGAACAAAGACCACGGGCTTCGCCAGACTAGTAGGGAAGAGAAGTGTGATGAAGTGGATATGGACTATCTGAATATCTCATGAGAACCAGAAATATAGCAGCTATCGTCTGCTTTGGTTGCTCACCTGGATCAAAGCGGAAGTCAAACCGTTCATCAACAGCCACGCACCAAGCTCCGCAGTCTCCCATCCATTATTATAATGGAGTGGTGGGATATCCACAGCCAGATATGAAAGCATGTACGGCCAACTCTTGCTCTCCGTTGCCGTGGCTGACAGAATCTTGTACATCGCCGCGACGAGGGAGACACCCAAGCTAAATACGCCGCACATTTGCAGGATGTAATTTCCGGGAGATAGGTGCCAGTGGTGCCGCGCGGTGAACAGCAGCTGTATCAAGAGGATACTGAGAAGCGTGAAGATTACGCCGGTGAGAAGGATTTGGACAGGCATGGACCGGGTGAAGACTGGGCGATAGTGCAGAAGAGCTTCATCGCTGCCATATCAAGCGTAGCTGAGCACGATAAAGGCCGACAAGGACAGCTATATCAGATACTGACCTGCTATTATCTGTCGAGCTTTTGTGGCCGAGCACGGCAAGGATAGAGAAGCCCGAAGCTGAGAAGGCCAGTAGTATTAGACGTCTGCCAAGGTTAGCACAAGACTCCATGGTAGACGGCCTTTGCGACGAGGATCCAGTCCAGAGCGAACGACCGTACGCCGGATGAGACGGATACCAGTCCAAGTCGCGTCTGGGTGAGGGCAGACGTCCGAAAATCCCAGACAGACATAGCCCACGGTGAAGTCGAAGTCGGAGGCGGAATTACTGAATGGCCTGAAAGCCTGCCAGCGCCAATAGAGCGGGCTCGCAGGCTTTTGGCTAATATTAGCACGTTGTCTATAAATGTATAAGAATCTAGTTCACTCATTTTCCACGTGAACGTATACGCACTTCTGGCTATAGGTAAGTGTCTAAAGAAGAGCGTCGGTCCAGCATGAAATAGAAGCTGACGAGTGTGAGACGCGGAGTATCCGCGGCGGCGCTTCCTAAGCAACGGTGAAGCGCTGACAGCCAGGGAATCCAGACGCGAGGACGGATATACCTAGAGACTGTCTGTCAGCGTGGCATTGTCAATGACAGCAATCATCAATGACGCTCGGTAGAATTCTATGGCAGGTATGATGCAGTTGCTGCTTTGCTGGGCCGCCCAACGTCGTTCTGATATATCGCTGCTTCTCGGCCGATTCGATATGGCTGGATATAACCGATCTCTAAGATCCAGGTACAGTTTTGCTCTCCAAATTGTAGCGGAGTAGCATTAACCACGTAACAAAAGCACTCCTCCGTGTGAGGGAAGGTAGTGATAGATTGCAAAGGACTCACAGATTGATAATTGATTGGAGCTGAGCACAATAATAGCACCTGGAGTAAGCCGGAAAGGCCAACGAAGCCATCTTTTCGTAAGATGCGGAACCGGCGAAGTCGAGATCCTTCGTCCCAAATTGCTTACATTCATCAAAAATGCCAGTCCGACAGTGATTGATGTGCTGTTGGCACCGCATGCCTCGCCTCCGTTCAGAATTTGAGTAGATCGATCTATAACTACATTGCTGAGATGTAGTCCTCCGTACACTTTTCTACAACGACGCCGTGATCATTGCAGATAGCTGGACGAGGGTGCTCTGCTTCATAGTCTGAGAAAGGAATCATGTAGTCCGAGATCAAACTCCTAAGCGCCTGCTTGGTCAGGTACTTCCCAGGCGCCAAAATGCATGCACGCGGTAAAAGAAATAGCGAGAATGAGCGCAGCCGATGAGGATTACAGCGCGAGATGGGGGTAACACGGATGCTGAGGAAAGAAGGCCAAGAGGATGCAGCATAGGATGAGTGGTCCGAAAAAGGCAGGTCATCGTGGCCACGATCTAGATGAACACAGCATGCACTGCATTTATTCCATTCGTTTTTACCTCCGGCTATGCTCAACAACACGACAACGCAGCCACCGCCAATATTTGCTGAACGTCATCTTTGCTGTGACCGTCGTAGAATCTACAGCGGCCTCAAAGCACGCTGCTCGTTGTCCGTCGCCGCACCACAGAACGCATCTAATAGACGACACTACTGGCACAGCAATACGGCGTTTATGCAAACCGGTACATTCCGTAAGGCAGCCTGGGACCCGTAATTATAGGCCGAACAATATTGCTTATAGCCTGTTTTGTAGATCGAACGGCCAATACAGACTTGTTAGCCCCGTTCTAGAACAAGCGTTCTCACAGGGCGGCTAGGGCCTGACTGGAGTCTATTACCCTCCACTGGCCCGGGGAAGCTCCGAGCGCGAGCTCTCGTTCCTGGTCTTTACCACCACCATGTCCAGCTACGACCAGCGCCAATGGCGCCCAAATGGCCAGCAAACTTCTACGGGTGAAGGTCAGGCGCCATTCAACTTCGCTTCCGGCATGAACGGGCAAGGATTTGCGGGGTTCCAGCAGCTCGCTCAGCTGGACCACTATGCAGCTTCCAGTAACCGCACCGGCATCTTTCCAACCCAACACCAGGCCCAGAAGACCATGACAGGACTGGCAGAGTCCTCGTTCCAGCAGGACACGCTTCAGAACCTGTACTCTATGTCCACTTCTCAAGGCCCGTCGTCTCAGGTTCCTGGCGGCAATTTCAATCCATCCGTATTCTCGTCACAGTCTCCGCAATATCTCGACATGACTTCCTATCAATCTGCGTATCCTCAGGGTCGTTCTAATCCGAGTTCACCATCAGCGTGGGCTGATGTTTCCCCGCCCGGTGTACCGCCTGCTCTGAACCTCGGCGCTGGTAGCCTGAACAATGGCCTGCCGAACGGGTTCGACTTTGCAGCACAGAGTCAACAGGGAGCAGGCTTAGGCACCAACTTGAAGAGGATTAAAAGGGATGAGGACCAGCTGGATGAACAGGACGAGGAAGTCCGAAATAAGCCGTGAGTATCGTTATCTGCGTTGATAAGATGCGACTTCTGAAGGATGGCTCTAGCATCGGGGCTTGCGTGAGATGCAAAGGCCTGAAGGTCGTTCTTGCTTTTGTGTGCCGTTGTTGGCTGATGGGTACTGACGGTTGTAATTCCGTGTACAGGTCAGATGCGAATTCATGCCAGGCGCGGATACCTGCCGTCGATGCGCCAATGCTGGCGCCGAGTGCAGTGTCCCTGGGAGGAAGAAAAGACGGCCGCCTCCGTATGTCTACCATCTGATCCCCGCGTCTTCGCGACAACGTCTCATACTCCTATTACTTTACAGGAAACGTGAACATCTGATCAAACAAATCCAGGATCAAGCAGCTCAGATCCAGCGTCTAATCGAGCAGCTGGAGGCTTCGAACCGACGTCATCTCCAACAAGGCAGTACTTCGCCGTCCCTCTCAGGTACCGGCGCCTCTTCAGGGTCGCCTCCCTTTCCATCACCGACCTTTACGATCACCTCTGACTCCGATCGACCCGCGCAGGAGGCCGG
Source organism: Heliocybe sulcata (assembly GCA_004369045.1). Classification (NCBI taxonomy): domain Eukaryota; kingdom Fungi; phylum Basidiomycota; class Agaricomycetes; order Gloeophyllales; family Gloeophyllaceae; genus Heliocybe; species Heliocybe sulcata. The sequence goes on along the minus strand of ML213515.1, from coordinate 235,625 downwards.
TCCGGACGTCCAGGAGTGGATCACCAAAGCAAGACAAAGCATCGCCAACTTCGATGGGCTAATCGGACTGGGCGGCGCTGGGCTCGTGCGCGGCTTGTTGGTGGATGGCGAGCTCGAGGAAGGCGAGGATGAGGACCCGTGGAATGAGGAGGATGAAGAAGGCTACTTGATTGTGGAGGATCATGCTGCCGTACGTTTTGCTCTTCTGCTTGTTTGCTTCCCCGTTGACGGACGAGTGCAAGAAGAGGGAGGGCTCTTCGCCTCCGAATAAAGAGAAGCTGGCGACGATGCCCCCATTGGCAGCGCCTTTCGGATTGATGGCCAAGTTGTCTTTGGACACGAGACCGAAGAGCAAGAAGAGGTCGGGAGACGAGGTGGTGTCGAGCCCGGATGACCAGGACACCTCTCCGGAAGACGAGCGAGCTGAGAAAGAAGGGACAGATCTGGGGCTGGCCAACAAGGACTTCTTCCGACCAAGTATGTTGAACCATACTTTCGTTTATATTGGGACTTACGCCACCTGACTTAGGCCCTGCTCCTGACCCCAAAAGAACGTCGGCAGATAAACAAGAGTCCGTAATACCTGTCATATTGAGACAAGGAATCGTGTCTCCCGAGGAGGTGGAGAAACTGTTCTCCATGTAAGGCTATCTCTTACTACTCATGCACGGACCGTGCAAGTTTAATCCTTCCTCACAGATACTTTGACTACATGAACTTGTCTGTGTCGCTCTTGGATCCAGCTCTGTACACTGCCCAGAAGACATTCATCCGCTCCCCTTTCCTCTTCACCGTCAGTGAGTATACTCGTACAAATTGTTACGTCGATGTTTCTTTACCAAGCATTCTTAGTCTGCGCCGTTGCTTCCCGATACTACCCTGAGCGCCCAGATCTCTACCCCGCTGCTATGGAGTGTGTCCGCGAAGCCGCAGGGTCCGCGCTCACGAGGGGCCAGAAGAACGTCGAGATGGTGCAAGCCTTCATCCTCATGAGCCTCTACCCAGTCCCGGCGCGAAGATGGGAGGACGACCGCAGCTGGATCTACCTCGGGCTGGCCATCAGGACCGCTACGGACCTCAACCTCCACCACCCGACTACGGCGAAGCCGAAGAGCGAGCTGCACGCCCGGGAGCTCCTGAATCGAACGCGCGCCTGGCTGAACTGCTTTAACTTGGATCGGTCGACGAGTTCGCAGTACGGCAAGACGCCCATAATTAAGAATACGGATTTTGTGGCTTGCCATTCGGAAACTTGGTGGCAGAGCTCGCCGTACAATATGCCGGGGTTCGACGTCCATATATGCGGGTACAATGCGGAGTTGAAGACCATGGCAAACTTCGTGGCTCAGGTCTATAGTAATCCAGAGCATCCAACTGGATTAGACATCGTAAGTAATCGGGCATATCTCCCTCGATACGTACGTCAAGTAACGTATCTCCTGCCGCTCTCGATAGAACGCCGACTTTGAGGCCATTGCAACCGGCGCCGACGAGCAGCTGAAGAGCTTGGGAGAGATGTGGTTCGCTTGCATTGAACAGCAGGACCTGAGCGATCCACAGGTTCGCTTCCGGTCCGGATTGCTGAAGCTGGCGTACAGCTACGCGAGACTGGTCGCGTTGTCATACGGATTTCAACACTCGTTCGGGAAGAGTGATACGGGAGACAACCCCTTCTTGATCAGAGTACGTGTGGCAACTGCTTCTAGCTGCTGGGATGTTGCTCATGCCTTGTTGGCCTTCCTAGTGTTTCAAGGCTGCTTCGGATGTTGTTACTGCCTTTGTGGACGACGTTGGGCAACCTGCACAGAGTAAGTACGACTGCCGTTTGTAAGGCTCTTGGAACTAACGATGTTGCAGGGATCTATCTTCGTCACGGCCCGGAAGCCCAAAGCGTCTTCGTGACATTTGCATCGTCATTCCTAGTCAAGCTGCTTCAACCGAAATTCTCCTGCTATCTCGCGCGGGAGCAGCGTGTGGAGATACGTCGCCTTGTCCAGAAAGTCATTGATCTTCTCGGATCGCCGGAGGTGTCTATTGACGACCGCCATGGCCCTAAACTGTATTCTCGGTTCCTCAAGGGTCTTCTGGCTGCTCCGATTGCTCAGGTGGACCAAAAGGCGGACGTCAAGCGTAACCACTCGCAGCGGGCACAAAAACCCTCCGCAGGGTCAGACCACACTGTCGAGCCAGTTTATGATGTCTCGCAATCCAACCACCCTTCACCCGACTCAGGTTATTCGCTCTCCCCGCCGCCTTCCAACGAGGCTATGTCCTTCAATCAGTTTGCTCCTGCGTCGACTGGCGTTGATCCATTTGTGTCGAGACCTGCGAATGGTGTGGATCCAAGCGCTCTCGGAATGAACTGGTCGGAGCTGTTTCAGCCGCCGCTTCCAGGCGACGAGGACCTGATGCAAACTATGCAATCTTTGGACCAGTCAAACTACTTCACTGATCGTGAGTTTTCAACGCCACCCTCCTCAGCACTCATTACTCAGATCTCATTACTTTCCGCAGCTTTCAGCTGGATGTCGTACAATGATGTCAATGGAATGGCACAGCAGCAGTACCCGTCCCAGCAGGGATACTGAAGACATGACATAAAAAACCACCATATAGGTTATGCTTAGGTTCGCCATGCCATGATTTCGCTCTTTGTAATTGTACGATGTATTCTTTTGGGCTGGTGCCTGTATAGGGTGTGCCGTGTATCAGTATCAGGATTATAGGTAGCAAGCGTATAATACTATTGGTCGTAATTAAAACATTCTCATAACAATATTGTGTGGTCACCTCAATATCAGTACTAGTCTCATGGACGCCGATAACCTAGTATTGCTCCACACAGGAAAAAGATAACCACTTCTCAACTCCAGCAGTACCTAGCCATACATGTCTCGCAGACGCCCTGTCTAGCTATCCCCAGTCTCTCCCGCTCACGATCAGCTATGGCACATGCCAAACAAGCAGCCCACTCCGGATCCCTCGCGGCTGTCGGATCCGCAGGAAAGCCTTGCGTAGTCATATCAAACGTCTGCGCCAAGATGCCCTGGATTAGAGACTCGGTGTAAGTGTCGGTCGATGCGTTCGTGACGGCCACTTGGCCCTTCGGAGGTCCGCCGTTTGCAATGTAAACAATGAGCGGTGTCTCTGGAGTCCCGCAACCGAAGAATGTGGGATGGAGAGTTAGGTTCTGAGCGACGAAGGTGGCGTTGCTGGCCGGGATCGGTGGGAATGAGTAGATGCCAGGGAATAGCGCGGCGCGGGTGCCAGATTGCTATCAAAAGTCCAGGTCAAACGCGGACTCTGAATAGCGGAAGACGGTACGTACAGTGAAGGAGTCCCCAGTGGCGTAGTTATTTACCTCGGCATTCTGGAACACATAAAATGAGATATCTAGCCGTGTTATACCAGGCCCTAGATGGACCCACCACATCAACAGCGATGAGGACATCGACATTCCTTGCTTTGACAAGGAAGGGTTGGAGAGGTAATCCTTGCCCATCCGTTCCTCCATCAACCAAGCTCAAGAGGGTCTCATTCACTTCAGTGAAAGAGCCGTTCCCTCGCCCTTGGAACGGATTAGGCCACAATGCTACGTCCAGCTGCACGCCCGGTTGCGGTAGGCTGTTGTTGACAAGCGATATCCATTGCCCTGCTGTTGCGTTTATAGCTGCTGGCTATACCACGATTGTAAGCATGGCGACAGTACGACCGCAGATGCATGACCACACACAGATGAGTTGAACATGGCGTTGTAGTCAGACGAACTGGCCATGACAAAACTGGCTTGCTCGAATCCAGTTACGCAGACGCTGGCATTCGTTGTCCCAAGGTAGGTCATGGGGGCGAAGGCTGAGAGCTGAGGGTCATAGGAGCCCATTTCATCTGCAACCACCGCGACCGTCAAACGAGTGCGTCGATATCGTAGATCAGTGATGAACACATACACGCGTTAAATTCGTAGATAACGTTGGAGGGTGGAACGACACTGCCCAGTGCCTCTCCACCGTCGGGCCCGTAAGGGTACTTGGACCAACCGTCAGCAACGACGATCGTGAAAGGCTGCTCATGCGCAGAAAAAGTGGGTCTGTCAATATAAACAGTGAGCTCTTTACATGGATGTTCGTGTCATTTACTTACACGTCAACAAGGTCAGAATACATTACGCCGGCTCCATGGAGAGTTGAGTTATCAAAAAAATTCGCCGCCGTCGTTCCATTCAAAAAATGCCTCCCTAAGGTTTGAGCTAGGATGTCGACTATGCTGACTGGATATCCAGCATCGTATTTTCCGGTGATAGCGGCAGTGGTTTGATTCATATACTCGTAGTTCAGTGTACCGTTAGCACTGGGGTCCAATGTCAATGTGCCTAGGGAGGTCGTCCATCCTCCATATCCAGTGATCTCCGGATTTGGAGGGCCGAGTACGAGTTCTTCTATGGTCGGAAAATTCGCCTGTGCAAGGGAGTAGACTAGCCACGAGCCTCCAGAGAGACCCGCCATATACGAAGTGGCCTGCAAAAGTCCTCCAGTACCGGCTTCCGCAGCAGACTCGTTCCGGCCATCAAATGCGTTCATGACACCAGCTCCAAACATAGCAGCCCTGTAGCCGCCTCCGCTGACCGCGATAGCGATAGTCGGCAGTGCGCTGGTGTTGAAGTCGCCCAGGATAGAGTAGACATAGTACGGAAGTGGAATACCGGTCAGTATGACATTGTCGAGATACTGTCTAAAAGCTCCTGGTAGGACTTCAGATCTGCGAGCGTCAATGTAAGATTGCTCTTGCGGGCTGAGCCCTTGGCCAGTCGCGGGGTCACCTGCCTGGCGGACGAGTGTGAAGTTGGCGGGACATGGACCTGCCTGAGGAGTATATGCTTGCGAAGCAGTCGAGGCATACACGATACCCGTAGTGAAGAGATCCAGACAGGCGAGCAGCGCAAACAGGAAACCTACGACCATGACCGGTGTACCTTGATCCTCAATAGCTAGGCGCTAAGACGCATTGCAAAGATTGATAGTATTTATCCGCGCCAGTAGAGGGCAAGACGGCGATATCTCGGGCAGATTTGCAAAAGTCATGCCCTCTTCTGTCAGACGAGGGCTGAGCGTCCCAAGGTTGAGGTATTTATATCGAGCAACTTGCTGATTCTGGTTCAGCTGACATACCAGCCTGTTTGCCCTGCGACGTCCTCAAGTCCACCAGGAAAGCCCTCCCCGCTGATCACAGGGTGTCATGTATAGTACGGTCGAATCAGCGACCCGGGACGTACATTCAAAAACAAGTCGAGTCGCCGTGCTTTCTGTTCTGGCTCAGTGCTCCTATTGAGGCGCTTTGAAATGCTTCCAGATTTCGTCGCCAGTAGAGGTAACCTATAGCAAGTCACGACTTGATCACGAGGCAATTGCAGGTGTGTATCACCGGTCACTAGGCTGAATGCCGAGATTATGCCACAACAAAGTGTGGTATGAAAGCGCGATCGAATAGCATAGCAAGGACAGGGCACATTCAAATTGATGGCGTTCAGGAGCAAGGACAAAGTGGCCAAGCTAGGTGATAGTAAAAGTTCGAGCGTCGGAGTTGGGGGTGATCGATGAATAATAGGCAAAATCGTCGGGTTTATTGGTCTCAACAAAGGAACAATTCATGTAGTACGGTAATAACATTACATGCAACATTACATTATAATACAATTTCTAACACTGCAGAGCAAAATCATACACCCCAACCATGAAGATAGCTGAAGCTTTCATGTTGAGTAAGCAACAAAAGCATTGTAGTTATAAGATGTGGGCTTGGCGGTGAAATTGTAGCCTGACGGTTTCAAAGAGACGACAGTTTTCCCGCTCCTGATGATTTGTCCCTGCATATAGCCACCCACGGTAAGAGGCATGTTCAACTTCGACACACCAGCTGCGACAGAGAACGTCTGATTGGTTGTTGCAGACGTGGATAGAGTAACAGTGGCTGCAGCGGTGGAGAACACAACAGCCCAGAGCTGGTCTTGATCCTGTCGAACAGGTCAGAAAGAGTCGGGGGCGTTGTCTGACAATGATACGTACGAGCTCGTAATTTGTGGGCTTGGCAACAGGGTCAGAAGACGTGGCATTCCGCGTGTGCGGCCGTGCCCATAGAAAGATCTGGTCTTTTGTGATGGCAGGGTATGAGCCGGTCTTGTATGCGGTGGCAAAGTACTGGGTCATATACAACCAACCTATTGGAGTTTGTTAACATATATCGACGGTCTGAACCGAATTTTACGTACCCTGATGATCGAAGCCATTCACCCACGCTTGACTGTTAGGCTGCGCGCCCTCGATGGGGCCGATATAGTGCGACTCTCCGTAATCATTCCAAGTCACGATCTGAACTATGTCGACTTGGCTCCGGATCGAGACTAGGTTTTGCCATCTCGTCGGGTAAAGATGCCAGTCTCCATCGTAGATAAACTACATATCACATGATTAGTCGTGGTGCATATGATAAAGGAACACAGATACATACGTTCTTGTTATACGTCTGCGGGCTGTAGTGCGTGAAGAACCAGGGGCTGACGGCCGCCATGTACGCACGGGGCTTGCCATTGCTGGGCATGGCCTTCAAGTTGTTGACATAGTTCGTATCCGTGCCAGTGGCTCCAACATAGCTCTTGAGCGTATTCTGCCCAGCGGTGCTCAAGTTGTTAAGACTAGTTCCCTGAGCCGACAATTGCTGGTTCGCAACAGCAGTCGTCAACCCGATGGGCCAACCAGAATTCCACTATGATATTATTGCCGTTGGTGAACGTCTCGTTGTGAATGGATACGCGGAACTCACGTTGAACTGGCCGTTAAAGGAGTTGTTGTAGTTCTTGAAAGTCGCGGGGTCGATGAAGAAGGATGGAGCAAAGTAAACTGAGTTCGATCCGTTGAGTTGCTGGACGAATTGTGTCTGCCAACCTAGGGCGACGGAGGATTGGCCGAAAGTGCACGATTCGCCGGCGAACGTCGAAGCAAAGACGCCACCGTTGTACTTGAGCTGATTGGTATGATTCGCGTAGGTCGTTATATAGGTTCGCAGAGCGGCGGCGTTGGCGGCGGTAGTGCAAGGTAACACGCTGTGGAATAATGTGAGAAGTGCACTGAAATCCGAGCCGGGAGTCTCACCTCATGTCGAACGATAGGAAGAGCTTGAAGCCGTTGTTGGCATTCTTCGCGGCAGTGTAGCTGTCGAACACAAGCATGAGACACGAAAGCGTAAGAGGAGGAAAAGACATACGCGTCGGCTACTCGCGCAGACTGCCAGGAGTCAGGTCCGACATTGAGGGCAAAGCCGTCTATTCCGTGAGCTGCAGCCAATGATATGTCGCTGGCCCAGTTCGCAACAGTGTAGGGATACGTGTTGCCGACGATGTGATGGGCGACGACGTATTTAGTGGTAGTGGTGTTCTGGCGCTTGACATGTGTTGTCGGATCTCCCAGTGGGATGGATAAAGCGCTGCATAGAGAGCACGAAGCGAGTAAGCCAAGAGATGCCGAGATATGCATGATGAGAATTGTGAACTTGCAATGACATTGTCAGATCATCAATCGGTTTATATACTCACAATCCATGGAGCGCGAATGACGACCTTCCTGATCTCAGGATGTCTCGCAACTGCATCGGGAACGGATGTGAATCATACTGGACCCTCGAGCGTGCCTATCGCTGTAGGATCACTCTAAGAGGCACATAGGAGATCGCGTCCTGACGGAGAGACCGCACCGAGACGGGTATCACGAAGGCTCCCTAGCGGGACGATGATGCCTACAGCAACCGTGAAGACGCCTATGCGGGAGGACGGATGTCGTAGTGCACCGGAAACGGTAAACCGAAGTTGTGCGGAAAAGTGAAGCCGGCGGGAACAGAAGCGGTTAGGTCCGGAAAAGCCATGCAACGCTCGGATAATGATCGACCAATCATAGGGCAACGGATTCTTCCGGTTCGACGCCATCACCGAGACAAAGTTATGAATCTCGGTGTTGCGCGACGTACGCGGGCTGTCACAGAGCTTGGACAGTAGTGAAAACCATCCCACAAAATAACCAGCTATTGAGCAAGGCAGGCAGCATGGACTGGCGAACATCGCGAACATTCCATGGTTGCGAACAAAAGCCGGGGGTAGAACCAGTCCAAGATGATATCGGCAAGAGAAATATCTTTTAGCATTCAAGCATGTCAGACAGAGTTCATATCATTAATAGAATATACTTGCGACCTGCAATGGGTTTGGACGAGCGTCGAGGAACTGGGTAACTTGTGTGGCAGCAACAAGGGCCGTGAGACCCTTTGCGCTGACGCCACGTGACTTAGCGTAGCGGGACCGGCCTTGCCCGGGTGCCCTCTCAGTCAACTCTCTGACTCTGGACGCGATCCTATGTACTTGAGACCTTTTCATAATCTCGAGCGACAGTCTACGCAGAATATCTTCTTGCATCTTCTGCGGGCGCCTCGTCGGTCAAATCCACGCCTCGGAGGACCCACTACTCTGCTCTTGTAACCCACGCAATTCCCGATACACGCGTTCTCTGCGAGTTCTCCATTTCCGTCGCCGAGATCTGGGTCGGGTAGGGACGTTGTGGGTTCGAGAGTCGCCGTCATGGCCTCGTATAAGTACAACGGTGATGGTCTCGACGACGTCAAAGTCAGCAGGCAACCCATCAACAGACGTACAACTCAGGGAAGCATAGAGAAAAATGAAGGTCCTTGTGTTAGGGTAAGTTGTTTTGCTCAGTTGGATAGCAAGGATGAATGCTCAACATTGGGTCATCCAGTGCTTCTGGTTTCATCGGCCTTCCCGTCGCCCAAGCTCTCGTTCGCGCTGGACACTCTGTCTATGGCGTGACTCGCTCAGCAGCGAAGGCTAAGCAGCTCGCCGCCGAAGAAAGTCCGTATCTATTATTCTCCTGCTGTACGATACTAACGTCACAAACCCTAGTTATCCCCATCGTCGCGGAAGTAGCGAAGCCCGACACCTGGATCTCGCACGTCCCCACCGCCGACGTCGTCATCGACGCAGTCGGTGGCATGGAGATCAAGACTCTCTCCGACTCCGTCCTCCAGGCTGTCTCGCAGGCGGCTAAGGCGCGCCGACCGTCCTTCGCGCCCAAGCTCTCCTACATCTACTCCTCCGGCACCTGGGTGCACGGCGACAGCCGCACCGAGGTCGTCACCGACACCACGCCCTGCACGAACCCCATGCCCCTCGTCGCTTGGCGCGTCGACCAAGAGAACCGTGTCGTCAGCGACCCCAACGTGAACGGCATCGTCATCCGCCCTGCCCTCTTGTATGGCCGCTCCGGCTCGTTGCTTGCGCCACTGTTTGAGGGAGCGAGCAAGGGCAAGGTCGCGTGGTACGGCAGGACTGGTTCGCGGTTCTCGATGATCCACTGCGATGACCTTGCGGACTTGTACGTCCGCGCTGCGGAGAATGCGCAGTTGATCGCAGGCAAGGTCTTCGATGCTGCGAATGACTTTACGGAGAGCGGGGATGACGTGTTGAACAAGTTGGTCGAGGTCAGTGGCGCGAAGGGACCTGCTGAGTGGATTGAGCCCGAGAACCGTAAGCGCCACCACAAAGGTCCTCTATATCTTTCCTAACACGCCTTTCATTAGCATACCACGAAGCACTCAACTGCACGTCTCTCCTCCGCCCGTACCTCGCGCGTGCGCTCCTCGGCTGGCAGCCACGAAAGCCCGGCTTTGTTGACGGCCTGGCGACGTACTATGCTGCATGGCAGGCAGCCGCTGGCACATGGCAGCAATCCCAGGGCCGCAACTTCTCGGAGCACAAATGACTGCATGGACCCTCTGAAAATGAAACACTCGTGGGTAGAAAGCCAGAGAAGGGAAACTCTGAGCATGCCCATGGTGAGGGATGCTGCGTCGTAATGTGAGATTAGGGAAGACCTTTATAGACTATCATTTGTTGTCTTCATTATACCATCATGAATCATAGACAGTGCATTTGCAATCTGCGTAACAAGCCGTCCTCGTTAGCTTCTTGGCTGGTTCGATCCGCAAATCCGGTCTTCTTGCTGGTAGCTTATGCATGCAGCTAGGTCAGGTTGGTGCAAGAGATCGGCATGGTTACCTCCAATTCATATCCTCATGCTTGTGTCCAATTGCGTTCCTCATTCCACCGAACATGTTGCATTCGGCTGCTCTAATCATACATACAGTCCCGGGCTTGCCTCTTTCCTGAATAGCTACTTGAACAGACCCTTCCGATCTTCGGACCTCTGTATGACAGTCAACAACCACGGGTTGTGGGGATAAGCTAGAACGCACCATCCGTACACCATGACTCGCTCCCAGATACAGCGCGAACAGTCTCTTACACTCCTCACTATCCTTGAACGGGTACCTGCAACAAGTCAGCCGACCATTAGGAGAGAAATACTCTCGCAAAACTCACTCAGCGCCCAACTGATACGCCGCCGCGAAGCCCGATACAACCGCAATCTCATGCATATCTGATGACCTCGTCAGAACCTCCACCGTGACAATCGACCCTCAGCCGCAAGAGCACTCACTCAGGATCGTCCACGCCCCCGCGTAGTGCGTTCTATTCCTCCCATTAATCCACATCATCCACGGCACCGTCCCCGCATAGTGCTGCCACCGGTGGCTCTGCTGTTTCCACCACTTCTCGAGGATCACCTTGTGCTTGTCGATGTCCCCGCGGCTCCACAGCTCCTCGGACCCGTGCTTGTCGAGGAAGATAGTTTGGAAGACGTGGTCCGAAAGAGGAGGGTACTCGTCCCCTGGGACCTTGCGACCTGAATGTGTATCTTCGGAGGGAGAGGAGGCGCGAGAGTTGTGCCACCCACTGCCTCCGGGGCCGTACGCGGATTCGCCTTTGAACTGCCAACAGTGGCCAGTGTTAGATAAGAGCAATGGTAGGAGGGCGAGGGGAAAGGCGTGCCTGCGGTTGGTAGTTTGTCAAGTCGAATGACATTTCGATCTTCGTCTTGTCACTCGGATAGCTGCGGACGTAGTACAAGGGCCTGAAGTTCTTCTCGGCAAACTCGAACTGTTTCATCGCTTCTTCGTCGCGCTCCTCGACGCGTTTCTTGGAGCGGAGGGAGGAGTCATATTCCAGGCGATAGTACTGAGCAACCGGTTAACCTATGGCGCTCGAGGAAGTCACAGGGCGTAAATACCTTTTGCATATAGTCCAGGTCGTTATGGGTTATTGTGATATCCCAGAGGTACTATAGTATATGACATTAGTCCCCTGAATTGCGACCACAGGATGCGACAAACCTTGACATTCCCAAGTACTCTCTTCTCCATCCAAGTAGCATCCCGATTCAGAATATTCAAAGCAGCGTCTGCATCCACCGCCAGGATTAACTGATCGAACTCCTCCTTCACCTCCCTGCCGGGATCCTCGATCCCTTGATCATTATTTGTTCCCTTAGTTTCCCTGCTCCAGATAGTGACAGACTTCTTCGTCCGCTTGACCTGCGTGACCTCGCGGCATGTCACGATAGAAACGCTACCGTTGGATTTCTCCTCGACTTCCTTTTTCCAAGCTTCATAGACAAGAGACAGACGAGGGAAAGCACGCATCTCGGGAATGGAGGCTAGGAAGGAGGAGGGGGAATACTCGAACTGGATATGGTATTGAGCCGAGTCTCAAGCGGGATGAAAGAGCAAAACATAGGCGCACCAGTTTCATGCTGGGATCCATGAACACCCGTTCGAGGATGGCGGAGGAGATATAGGGTGTTTGGTTACCCGTGCCAAAGAAGAGGGCTACCAGCGGGTACACAATGCGGTCGCCGAAGTCCTGGATGGAACGTCTTACATGGATATCAAATCATACAGGGAACGGACTTGCCTTGGAGAAACCGAACATGGGCAGCATCTTGTTGACTGGTATGAAAGCGAACACCGGCTCCATCGCCTTGATGATCTTGAGGACTTTACCGAACTTTTTGATGTCGGGCCCAAACCTGAGAGGTATCAGTATTGGTCCGCCGCACTACCAGTCTCAAGGGTTCACATACTTGTCGATGACCTCGCTCGGGAAAACATTAGACCAAAACTCCTCCTGCGGGTCCCTACCAAAGCTGATCTGGAAGCCAACCTCGGAGCCCTTGAAGCCAAGCTTCTCAAATATCGCAAAGGTATTGGCAAACTGAGGACTGCCACCCTGGACGCCGTCGTTGATGTAGGATGCGCCGTACTTTTCCGAGTTTATAGCTTCGGATGTGGCCATGCCTCCCGGACTCGCAGAGCGCTCATACAGCTTCACTTCAAAGCGGTCGGGGTGCTGAGCAAAAGCGAGAGCAGCTGACATTCCTGTAGAAGACAAATGACGTGGATATCTGATGGTGCGCCCACTGGTACGATAGTCTTACCTGACGCTCCTCCGCCGACTATAAGAACCCTCATTTTAGAGCTGGTGCTGTTTGCGGTAGGTGCCATAATAGACTAGGTAGCAGCGGTAGAGAACTTGTCGCTCCATGGCTGGGTCTCTATAAAGTGCCAGGATGATTGGGAATCAGACTGGCGGCTGACATAGTGACGCAAGTGAGCCAGGGATCGAGCGGATGGATCGGTTGACGCGGCTGCCCAGCAAAGGTGTGCTCTTCAGATCGAAACAAAGAAATTATAACGTTTGCTATGTTACAAACAAGTTGCAAATGAACGTTTTATGGAGAGGCAGCGCTGCGAGCTGGCTCATCTTCCGCAGTGTCGACTGAACCAGTGACATCGGCTCAGTCCCAGACATCGATGAGCAGTAAACACACATCCAACCGTGGAGAGTCTCGCAATTGATATGCGCGCACGATGCTCGAGAGGCCAAGGACGCGTCTGACACGGGAAGGCCAGTATTTAGCCTCGCGTCCAATCACGTGATATGCGGCGACGCTCCTTGCTGCCGTTTCGCAAGTATTCATGCGCACATCTCTCAGCTCTGCAAGACTAGACGCTGCGCTCGGGCGAATTCCAGCGTCAATTCGCACTGAGACTAGAAGCCGCGATGCCCGCGCATCGCCGCTGTAGGCGCTGGGGGTCATCGGATTATGCGGGAATCTGTATATAATCGATGCGCACTGCACTTGCACTGCACAGACGCGATTGTGCAACGACCATACGAGCTCCGGAGCAGGTCCGCCTTTTGCCATCGTTATTGAATCGTATTATGGCTGTTATAACAGCTTCACCGTTTGGTGCGTAGAAGCAACTGTACGACGCTCTCAGGCCACAGATCTGACGTGCCACCAGAAGATGTGGGAGGGGCAGAAATATGTCCTGCTGCATCAGAATGCCCTTCGGTGCTCGACAGCGGCACACTGGCTCCTGTCACCGCTGATGATCCCAGCTTAATCGAGGTCGCCAGGGAAAATTCGATATCTGCAAGTCCCCGACTACTGTCCTCACGGTCTCCTCCTATATCCATCTTTCCCGCTGAGATCCTTGCGATTGTCTTTGATAAGCTCAACCAAGAGGTCCACGGCTGCATGTCGTTGGAACGAACAGACATCACCCTCCTTGTCACACAGGTCTGTAGCTTCTGGCGACAAGTTGCCATTGGCACGCCAGAGTTATGGTCTGGGGCTGTTATCTACGTCCCAGAGGAAAGCGCCAAAGCTTCCAGACTTGCAGGTTTTGCGAGATACTGTCTGTCTCGATCAGGGGCCCTTCCTTTGAGCATTTGGTTCTTGCTTGAGAAACAACAGCCTATCACCGACGGTGCCTTGGATTGCCTGAAGGTACTAGCGGAGTTCCTTCCGCGCTGCGAGACTCTTGAAATTGCCTTCCCTGCATCATGGTTCCAACATCTCCCCGATACCCCTTTGCCGTATCTCACCTCACTGAGGATCCGCTCGCCAAAGCCCAAAGAATTCGAACCTCAGGACGTTAAGCCTCTGACTACATTCTGTGACACCCTCAATCTCCAACAAGCCGAGCTTGAGTGTACCTCTGTCATGGCGGGCAGCGTGAGCGCCGTGCGCTGGAGCAAGTTAACCACTCTCCGTCTCAATTGGCCTGACTCTGTCCGCGCGTGTGTCCAAATTTTGGCAGAGTGCCACTCCCTCGAGGATGCCACTCTGAGCACGAAAGGTCATATCCCAGAGCAGGCGGACATCTTGCCCGGAGATCAGGAGGTCCTTCTACCGAAGCTCAAATCATTGAAGTTAAGGGGCCATCGCACAGGAATCTTGGCCGGATGCCTCCGCGCACCGCTTTTGCGCAGCCTAGTAGTAGCACCAAAGTATTTCGCAGGTGCTGGCCGCTATGTGCAATGGTCTGGGCTTTTGAAAAGCGCCGAGCACCTGAACCAGCTCTCGATGCTGGAAATGCGGAATGGATGGCTCGGCACATTGACAGACCTCGAAAGTTTCCTCCGCGCTGTTCCAAGCGTGCAGGTCTTAAAGGTGCACGATTATAGCGAGGGGTACTTTAAAGCGTGGGATGTCGAGGAATTCCTCCACCTGCTGTCTTGCATGTCCGAACTACCCCAGACCCGCATGCTTCCCCGGCTTGAAGATTTGGACGTCGTGATTCAAAGGTGCCACAAGGAACTTGAGGAACGCATGAACACCCTCCTAAGGCCTGGGAATGGAACCACCGTGAAGAAAGGACAAGTCGCGGTAGGGTACGCGTGCCCGCATTATACCTACAAAATTCCTACAGGACCTGAGAGAGCTGTCTAAACATATGACCGCTGACGCCTCCAAACAGCCCAAGTCGCACGTGTTTCCCAGCCGTGAACAAGATATCCAGAGTTCGGAAATCAGATATTTGGTATATTCCGCTAAATCACGATTGTAGCTCGAATAAAGATTACATTACGTTGGCTAGGAATAGTCCTCAATAAATACTCTTCTCCACCATGTCTAACACGCGCCCTCCTGCCACTCAGCGTTATCAAGTCTGACTGCGCCCATCCACCTCACCAAGCGCCCGGCATCCCCGACCTGCCCCTCTCCTCAGCACTATCCGTCAGCGACGCATTCAACTCTCGATCCAGCGCCTTCGCCAACTCCTCGTCCTGTTCCTCCTGTTTCCTCCTCCTCACCTCCTCCTCTCTCTCCACCCTCGCCAGTTCCTTCGCAATCCGCTCCGTCTCATTAACCGGTCTCTGCGCCGGGAATTCAGACGCCTTGGGTGTCGCAAAGTCCCCGATGGCACTAGGACCGGGGAATATGGGTGGTCGGGATTGAGCTTGTGGATGCGATTCGGCGGGGAGTGGAAGAGGCGTCTGGTAACGCACTTGTAGGTAGGGGTCGGGGAACTCCGGTTCAGGCACCGGCTTGTATGGGCTGACATAGGCCTGAGGGGCGACAGGCGGCCCTGATTGTGGGTATGGATAGGAAAACGGAGTCGGTGCAACTGGAGGCTGGGTATAATACGGCTCTGGGGCTGGCGGGTATGCAGAGGCTGCCACCGAAGCTGCAAGGCCTGTCCCATGTGAGGGAGAGGGGTATCTTGCGTTGATGGGATCTTCAGGGGGGACTGGAGGCGACGGCGAGCTCGAGGCCCTACCAGGACTGTGACTGTGTTGAGCGCCGCCTGGCCGCAGGATCGAAGGCACAGGGACGTCCTTTGCTGGCGCACTTGGTCGGAGCTGGTCCGGCAAGGGCGGGAGATTTTTTGGTGGTGAGTGCGAGGCCGAGCGGGAGGAGGGCAGGGAATGGGCATGGGGCGCTGCGAGATGCGGGCCGTTTGTCGAATAAGATTGGGAGTTTGACGGGGAGTGCATCTTGGGAGCGGGTGGGTGATGGGGCTGCAGTTGAGCCGGGATTCGGGCGGGAGATGGTGAATGCGAGTGAGGCCGAGAATGGGGCTCCGAATGGGGCTGGGATTGCTCAGCGATTGGCTGCATCGGCGGGCTGGAAGGGTGATACGACTGAGGTCGTGCCAGACGGTCCTTAGGTAGTAATTTAGAGGGGCGCCTGACAGGCGGGGGCCCAGCAGCATAGAAGGTCATTTCAAGATAAACCTCTCCGCGAGCTTGACCCGAGGGTTCGTACATCTGTATCCAGTCTATTGAACATCAACGAGACAAAATCAGTTGTCTCGATCACAACCATCAACAGTTCAAAGGTGACTTACCATCAAACTCTCCGGTAGTTAGTGTTTCTTCGATATTCATTTTCCCCTGTCCGATCATGTCGTCTGCCTTCGGCTCCTTCGACCAGCATTCGACCTTCAACTCTCGATGAAGATCGATTGAATCTTTGTACACCGGGAATCGTAGCTCCTCGTCCCATACAGGATGTTGACCTCCTTTGATGTCGGCTTTCGTCCGCCTTGTAACGCCGTTGAGAGATATCACGGCATATGGATCCTGCTTGTAGAACGAGTGCTTATCGCGCAGATGCCGGGCCTTGAGCACGACCACGACAAGCGTTCCGATGGTTTCTTTGGACATTCTGTCGTCGTAGAAGCGATGGAGAGGAAGATTGGGGGAGGTCAAAGAGTCCTGTACGGCTTTTGAGTGCTTCTGCGGTGTCGAGGCGATGATTTGGGGACTTGGATTCTTGAGGCAGTGAAGGCAGTGACGTAGGCCACGCGAGCCGTATCACACGCCTAACAGCTGCACAGCCACTTGTATCGTACCTGCCTGCCGATCGTGTTACGAAGGAGGAATCGCGCGGACTTGAAAACTGACTGGGAAGTGGAATATTACCCTGTGTAAGCTCATCTATGGCTCAACATCTACCACCGCTCGCATGCTCCTTGAGAGGGCTTACAGAAGCAGTGCACGACAAGACGTGCGCAGTCGACCGCGCGGACGACATCAAAGATCGCGGAAGTGCCATTAAACGCCGCTAAGACACTGTCGTTCACAATCACAGTCCGGGCTTATGCACAGGTAAGAGATATCATAATAAAGCACTCACATTGATGCCGTCTAAAATGCGGCCTCCCCCCTGCTGCCATATGCTTCCCTGACCTCCTCAGGTGGAGAGCTGGGAACTCCCACATTCAGATGACCAAATGTATCAGATATGTACCTGGCTGGAAGCTGTATAAGATACGTAACCTGTACTGCGCTCGAGACATCGATGACCATATGTGGTGCGATGGACGTGTGCAGCGCTTGAATAAATCCTCAGAAGAAGCCGGCATACCATCATCCTCCCCGCGCGTACCGCGTTACAATACACGGTTTGCAGCTCCACGCCTCTGTACTGCGCTCAGAGAATTCAGCCTCGCTGCCATTTGCCTGAGATCGGCGTGATTCATGAATCGCTCGATCTCGGAGAATCACCAGACCGGCCACCTGGGTTGCACGCGCTATGATGAGTCAATAGGGTGTTTCACGTTGGCGCTTTTGACAGGATTTCGGTGCGCTTTTGACATGATTTTCATCGCTGCTTTTCACTGAAAATCCTCTTGAAAACGAGGTGAAAATCGGCCTGAACGTGAACCCCCCCGACTTCTGCCGAATTTTCGCCCATGCTCTTGTCTCTTGCCTGGTAAGGATGAGGTTTATAGTCATAGTAGCTATTCAATAGACCCGTTTATAACTTTCATGATGCCCTAGTAGAAGTAATATTCGGTCGTATTCAATTTGAAACCCTCACAAAGAACCTCGGACCTGAATATTATGAGGTCTTAAAAGTAAGGCCTCAAAGAGTCTCAAACATAAGCCCGTAGAAGAGTAGTAAGACGGGCCAGCTACTAAACCTATGCATATGAAGGTTTGAAATCATGCCAAAAGCGAGGCGAAAACGTTGCAAAAGCAGCATCTCAGCTGCTTTCACATCGACGAAAAAAGAGCCAAAATCGACTCTCGCTTTTCGAAAACCGGGGATCTCCGAGCGCGAAATCGACGAGAAAGTGAGGCTAAAAACAAGCTGAAATCGAGTCGAAATCCTCAACGTGAAACACCCTAATATCTCATCTATCTCAAATTACATGCGCATAGCAGTGTCAGGATTACGCGTAGTTCATAGGACTCATGATACATATGAAAATACTTCGAAGGCAGTCATGCAAGTGGCAATCGAATAAGTACCCTGGGAAGACCGGTACGTGAATTACACAGCCACATGAGTAGAGCGGCAAAGACCCCTTCTTCGCCTAGTTTTCAGCCTTCCTTCTACTGAATGTCATTATTGATCTCAATGCTTTTGGTCACTGCCTACTTATGCAACCAGAGTCCTTAGATTAAAATGGGCCTAGACCAAGACTGGTGGTGCTTTACGTCCCAGAAGAGGAAGGCGTGGCGAGCACGACGCGTTGCACGTGGGTCAAAATTAGTGCGTCTCGCGTAGATAAATATCGATTCCTCACCCGCTCTTCTCTCCCACCAACGCCTTCAACAATAAGTGAAATGTTCTGCGAACTCTGTGGCGCCGACGCCCAAACCCGCTGTTCCGCTTGCAAGCACACCTGGTACTGCTCGTACGTCGCTCTCACCTTCTTCCTCGTTTTTCTTTGAAATCGGACGCGTCTTTTCGCGCCAGACCTTCATGCCAGCAGGAAGACTGGCGCGCCCACAAGAAAGGATGCAAGATCCAGCAAATGCTCAACGTGATCAACGAGAAAGACGACAAGAAGGAGGCGCAGACACGCCCGGTGGAGGGTCGATGCACCGGGTGCAACGTCAAGTTCGGGGAGGAGGAGGAATGTGACCAGGTGTGCGAGGACTGTGGGTACCGGACGTGTATGGACTGCTCATGTTCTAGCCGCCGAGGTAATTTCTCTCCGTTTCATTATGGCTCGCATATATTCACCGCAAATGTGCCACCAGGGACATGCTACTGCCCCAACTCCAACTTCGGCGACTACTACTGCGTGCGCGACCCCAAGTGGTATCACGGGAACGGGAGGAATGGCTCTATGTACACGGGCGACATGCACCCAGAGCCTGACCGCCGGTCGTATCGCTACCCTGATGAGGACTGGGAGCCGGAGCCGAGGAAGTGCAGCAATTGTGGGGAGGTCAGGAGGATGTTGAAAAAGGGGGCAGCGTTGGAGTATGCTAGAATCAACGGCTGATACTGTTCGGCTCAGGCTCTGGTGGATTGGACGACGGTTTCAGAAATTTCGAGGACCGCCACGCAGCTGATGCACTTCCTAGATCCATCGTACGCATTTTTTCAATTGAGGAACTTTTTGGTGCTACATATACTCCGCATGGAACCCGTGCATGAGAGTTCTACGATTTATAGTTCTGAAGCATATATGTCAGCCCCTGGCTGCGCTCACTGATCAACCTACTGCACCGAGTCTCCGCTCGGAATGCCGTCTCGTTCGAGACCCTATGCCGCTAAAGCCGTACGCGCTCTCTGCTTTAAAGCAGTTACGAGTGTCCTGTGAAAGCTACGGTCGCAAGCTAGATCTAATACAGCTCACTTTTATACACTGTGACTAGCCCGGGCGGCTTCTCAAAGGCGCTATACGTAAGGGATTACTACGACACGCTCCGGACCACTGAGAGACTCTGACAGTTACATTAGAACATGTACAAGACGGAAACATGTAAAATTTTCTCTCCGTTTATCTACAACTGAAAGCCAGCCAGCTAACGTACCAAGGTCAACATTCTTGACTATTGCCCGTGCTCGCTCAATTGATCCGTTGTCGTGGTCACCCTAACTTGCATGGGCACCGCATACGTATGATTTCCATGGCGTCCATAGCCATGCTCTAGATCGTCCGCCGACACTTTCACCGCGTCTTCATCATTCGAATTGTCATATGAAGAAATAATCCAAAGATCGATACAGCGAGAGCGCACTTGTCCTCGAGCGTCAGTTGCCCGAAGGGCAATCGCGTAGCGTACATCGTAGAAATACCGTGAATATATACGATACGCGCGTAAACATTCATCCATGGCCGCCTCCGGCGG